>CM031240.1:954762910-955145121 GCA_018340775.1 Taxus wallichiana var. yunnanensis | reverse complement strand
AATAAATTGTTAAAGTTATAGTATAGAATATTGATAAAATATAAAACAATATTTTATACTACTACACGAGTTCCAATCAAATTATATACTATAGTTATTTTATCATATTGATCAACAAAAAACTTTAATTGCACACGATGATACATATCCTTAATTGTTGTAATTTATATTTAGTTATTTTTTTAATTTTTTAATTCATAAATTGTCTCTAGAAATGATAGATGGAATGTGTTATATTGTATCTAGAGAGATAGAACTGATACCCTCTCTTTGGAGACAAAAATAAGTATTCTATATTGTCTAATAGAGAGAAAAACGGATATTAGAACCTAGTACGTATGACTAAAAAAAGTGACATTGAGAATTTCCAGAGTAGAATAGTGAAATGATTCCCTTTCACCTGCACATTTGATCATCATTAGACAAATTTGATTTGAATAAATGATCAATTGTTTCATTATTTGGAAGATACATACATTGAATGGGGAAACCATGTTAAATAACATTATAATATATTTGATTGTAGGATTAAACTATGAAATATTAGAGAAAAATTTCTGTTGTGGAATGGTATGGTCAACCTTGTTCTCCTTCAAATAGACGTGGTGGACTAGGCTGATAAATTAATGAAAAATGTGAGCCATTTATTTTGAATACTGTTGATGCAAAATCAAAACACCCTTGAATGTGTGCAACTCGATGGGTTAAGACTCTCGGTGTGATAGCATAACATGAAGAATCTCTCAAAGTGTGGGACTTTGAAAAGGAGAGATATCTTCGATGAAGGACAATTCCTATTCCTTTGTTAAGGTGCACACATAAAAATGTAGAGGATCTACTCTAAAACCTACTCTAACTTTCCAAGGAGATAGGGTTGAGAAAGATGCATGAAGTAAACCTAAACTAACAATGGCGATGCACCAAAGGAATGTTGAACACCTGCTTTGAAATTAAACACGAGACCATAGAAATCTAATAAAATCACCATGCATAGATAACCAAACTGTAATGAGATATCAAAAGATAAAAATGAAAACATGAGAGTGTTGAGAATCATCCAAAGACATATATTATTGCTCCAGAGTTGATACAGTGCATTATAGTAGCCAAGAGGCAAAAATTTTCATTACAATTTCAATGGGAGGTTTGGAAAACTCAAAAATTCACTTGCAGACAAGGGAAGAAGGGAGGGTGCAAAGCAAAAATGTCCAACCCTTTACAATGAGCCAAGTTCTTACCTTTATAGATGAAGCAAAGAGAGGAGAAGGAAAGGAGGTGGGAAATCTGATTTGGAAGCTCAACCACCAACCATCAATGCCTACAAAAATTTCCACAACTGTCAAGTCTGGCTCTCCATGTTTGTTTGGTGTGTTGAAGAAGGAAGAATGGCGGATCAAATCAAATATGATTTGGTTGTTGAAGAAATTAGATCATACATTAATGGTAGGAAAGACATTTTCCTATTTTCACCCACCTAACCTTATCAAAATTAAAGTTTCAGGTTTCCATGGCGTAGAGAAGGTCAACACCTTTCCAATGGTACCAAATTTGTCGAATTTTGAGCACTGAATCGAAAAATATTCCCATTTGAATATTTGAATCAAATCCACACAAAAATGGCCAAAAACCAGTTTTTAAAATGGATCCGAGAGATTGAAATTCACTTTGGCACCTTTTACGAAAAAAATAAAAATTATAAAAAACCTTCCGCAGTATGAAATTCACTTTTTCCTAAAAGCCTCTATGAGCCCAAAATTGAAATTGTGCTATTTGCAAAAGTTCCAAAATTTACAAAAGTTTCCCCAATGGCCCGCTTTCCCACAGCAAACAAAGGCCTAACATGTGGCTTCTTTGGGCATCGACATGTGGCTTACTTTTATACTTTAAGCCTTTTCAAAACACAAGCCAAAAATTCAAACGCCTCCAGGTGACCCACCTTCCCATTTTGACCGAAACATAGGCACGTGTTCTTGTTGATGTCATATCAAACCAGGGGTGTGTCTAAAGCTATATGCAACAAGAGTACTTTAACTGATCTAGTAGTTGACTGTAACTATTTTTATATTTTCTAGGGGATCTCTTTAATGTCTTAAGGAATTCTTGGTAAAACCTTATTCAAATCAAACTATGAAAACTTGCTGAAAGTAAAACATTGAAAGCTTGCTGAAAGGAAACACACCATGCATAATGGAAATGTACTTTCATTGGAAAATAAACACACTTGCTTTTGGAAATAAACACACTTGAATTAAAATGCTTGAAAACAATTGCAAGAAATATAAAGATTTATCTAAACACTTGTAGGAACAAGTATACGATAGAGTTTAACTAAAAGAACTAAAACAATACAAAATTAATAGATCTAAGCTCTTTGTTGAAGAAATATAAATACCAAATAAATGAATATCCTGGTCCTTGGGGGAGTGAACCCTTGCTCCTCCTTGAATTAGGATTTTAACAACTCAGAATTCTCTCAAATCAGAATGGCTATTTTATTGATGAAAAAATTCAGTATTATAAAACGTACTGGATCTAGATACTTGATCTATTTCTTTTCTCTGTTCTATATCTATAATAATAATTCTATCTAATGCAAGTTTGCTTTTATATACATTTTACAATCACGGTTTTCTCATGATCCCGATAAAATCAAATCATGCCCAAAATAGATGCTAAGTCAGATGGTGGTTGATTAGATAGCTGTAGGATAACTCTTCCTAGATCTACGTTTAGAAATCTTCTCGTCCTTCATGATTACAGATGCAAAATATCCAGATGAGGTTTAAAATAGAGAACTTTGGAGAAGTTCTGAAACCATAGGAAATTGTTAAGAACCAAAACACGTGAGAGTTTCTGGAACTGTCCCTAGGAGTTTAACTAAGTCCAAAAATTTCGGAACTAAATATTGGAGTTTCGGAACTAAGTCCGTAAGTTTTAGAACTAAATGATGACTGTGTGATGGAGTTCGGAACTAGCTTGGAAGTTTCTTTAGAACTTTTCTTTGTAGGAACATACACTATCAAAACACATACTTTGAACTCCCCGCGCTTCATTTCCTCGACTGATTAGACCTGTTTTATTACAAAACTAAATTTAAACTCACACTATGTTAGGAATTTCAGAGCTTTTAACATTAGGATCACAATCAATAAAAATATCGATAGTTACATCCTAACTCATATCAGATCAACTAAAAGTCACACAATACAATCAAACTTAATCAAAGGAGAGTATGATGAGATCATATATTATACATTAATTAGACATATTATGGCCTCATCATTTCCCCAAACTTACTTGTTTGTAAGTCCCTTTACAAACTCATTCTTCAAAAGTGGGATCATATGTTCTGCATTCCGTTTGATTTCTTAGATCAAATGGTTGATACTGAATTTTCCAATGCTTAAGCTCAAATGTACTATACCCATCTCTTTTTCTATTTTCCTCTCCCACTTTTCAAATTCATTAGGGTATTGATTTTGCCAAGGAGACATGGGGGTGAGAAGTAGAGGTGGCCTTGTTCACATTCCCATCCATATTTGGTTTTGTAGGTTTCATTGACTTGGGAATTATTGTGTATAATGCTTTGGCCCTCTCTGAACTCCATATCAGATTTGTAGGGAAATTACTTCCCTTATTTTCAAAGCAACAGTAAGGAGTTCCCACCTCTTTGAGCATCCTTCATAAATATATTAAATTTTTTCCTCCTCACAGGAGGTGAAGGCATTAATACTCTTTTGCAAAATGACAGGGTAATGTGTCTTGAATCTCCTATCAAAGGCATGAGTTCTAAAATGTGTGAGGAAGGCAGAAGGTTTACCATAATGAGCTCTCATGCAGAGGCCTATTGAGCTAGCTTTCAATAAAAATTTAGATTCTCTTTCCTTCCATGCAATTTGGTTTTACAAAAGAGAGACAAATGCATTGAGATAGCTCTCCCCTACATATAAGTTAATCATAAATCCTATGTTTTTCTATAGCATATAATTGCAAAGATAAAATTCACACAGAGAGATTTTTCGTTAGGGATGGATAGAGAGTAAGCTGCCACGAATTCAAATTCATCTTGCAGTTCATGTGGAAGCCCACATGTAATTCTTAACAGCTGCTAGTGAATGAACTTATCTTCCAAAAACAAACTATATGTAGGAGAAGGCCCCCTGTAGGAAAGTAATTTCTCACTCATAATACAAACCATATGAATTTTGGCAAGAAATTTATATTTATTTCCTTCCTCATAAAATTTTTCTTCCCATTCCTTTCTTGCCTTCATCTCTTCCTCCATCTTGGTCTTTAATTCCTCATTTGATGTTTTGGCTTCTCTGAGATCTCTACAAATATCATCCCATTGTTGTTTTAGTGGAAAATAGGTCAACTCAGTCTGTGCAGAGGCTGTGGACACAACACTCTATTTTCTAGAAGTTTGGAACTCTTCCTCTTTTTCTATCAGTTGTTTCTTGGTTGCTGATAATTCCTCAGTTCTAGCTGCAAGATGAGTTATTAGCTCATTAATGAGCATTTCCCTTTGTTCCAATTTAAGTTTGAGGAAGTCCAATTCCTCATCTTTTTCTCGATAATGAGCTCTGCTCTAGACAAGAACAAAGCTTGTTTAACTTGTTGTCTTTCCTCTTCCTCTAAAATTATTTGAGGAGTTTGGCATTCTTCCTCTATTAAAGGAAATTTTACTTTTGTTATCCTATATGCCAATTCTTCTTCTTCATGTGGCACTTCTGAAGGTTCAGCCAACTCATAAAAATATTGATCATCAAATCTCTCTTCTCCTTTGTCCATTTTAGCATGACTTGGCTTAGGTGGAGTCATGGCTATCTTTACCCAAAATGTCGGCCACTTCCTCTTCCATCCTTTCTTTCTCGGTCCTTCCTTCTGGAGCTCCCCTTGACCTCTTATGACTTTTTCTTATCTGGGGAAGTTCAACATGCCTAGTAGTGAATTTCCTTCTAGAAATTCTTCTTACTATTCTTTCTAATTCTTGTGTGGGTGAACTATCTTCGTCAGAGACGCAGATATTGGTTCTTAAAGTCTTTGTGGAAGAAGGAATTTTCTTCACAGTGCAGCTTCGGGCTCTGCTTGTTTTTATCTTCCTCACTGAAATTCTTTTTCTTGGTATATTTTCTCTTTCCATTTCCCTTTGTTCTTCTACTGAGGCATCAATTTCCAAATTAGTCAAGGAGAATGGGGCTGGAATTGTCCTTAGAATATTAGGGTTTTTCTTGAACTTGCCAAGAAACTTGTCCCAAATTTCTTCTCCATTATTTTTTGATAGGAAATGGTGTTGGCATATCAAATGAATTAGACCATGATGCCTAATTATCCCAACACCCTAGGAATACATCTAACCCATGGTCTGCATGGAATAAAAAAGAAACCCTGGGAGGTTTATTATGTATTCGAGCTTGGTGGATCCATACTTTAGATAGATGAACATTTTTAAGACTTCTTTTCCCACATATCCAAAATGACCGTCACAAGTTAAATAATTTACTATATAAAATGCTACATTATCAAAGGGTTTGGGAAAACTGCCCTTCGACCCCTTTATGATTTTATTTGTATTATAGATATCTTTGGGGTTCGCTTTTTTCTTCTTGCAGCAAGACTTCAACCAGTTCTTTCAAAGTCTCCTTGGCAGGTTGTGGGACATGAACAATGGGCACTCTAGACACATTACTTACAGTATTTATAGAAAAAAGAATAAAGACATTTCTTACTTTTCTTCTACTCTATTCTAGATTTATGACAAATTCTCTTACCAATTTGTCACTATTCCTTGAAAATTTCTATAGGAATTCAAGCCATCCTGCATGCTCAAAGATGGATGCTACTTCTTCTTCTGCAAGCATATGGGAATCGTCCTATGGTTCTGATTTCTTCTTAATCCCCATATCGGCTTGAGTTATGTCTCTCTTAGTTTTGTGTGAATTGGTTGTAGGTATTCTTCTTAGCTGTGGAACTAATGGCTTGGCTGTGGAACCTCTATTTTTAGTTGTGGAACATTAGTTTTTAGCTACGAAACTTCTGAATTCTCTGCTCTTTGTTGTGGGATACAAACTCGATTTGCTACTCCTTCCTCAAGATATTTTTACAATCTTTATTTCAATTGATGTTTGCAATAATGATTACTAATGATAACCATGCCGCTAGTTATTCCATCCAAATCAATATCATGATTACACACTTGTAATCATAATGTATAAATAGATGACTCATCATACCTACTTTTAAATTAAGTCACATCACACATGCAAGAGCATTTAATCAACCCTAAATAAGTTAAAAGACATAATTACAATCCTTGATGATGTAATCCTTTTTTACTATGATGACTCATCATTCCTACAAGTGGAACAAAACATGATTAGATAATATAGCTAGAATTCAAAAGAATTCCTTTATTTGATCTAGCTAAAAAGAGGTCAACCGCTTCGGTTGTTGGTTTTTAATTGACCTTGAGAGAATTTTTTTATTTTTATTTTATATTATATTATATATATATATATATATATATATATATATATATATATTGGGGAAGAAGACGCCATTTTTTTTGGTTTTCATCTTCTTCCCTTTAGTCTGATCTATCATCTGATTATTTGATCATTTTGAAAGAACTGAGTTCTCCCATATGATCAAATTCTTTTTCTTCTTCAATCTTCCTCAAAAATTCATTCTTAGTGGGAGGCTTCTTGTAGAGTTTCAACCTATGTCGATTGACCAAGAGTTTTACGCTCACACGCCATCAATGGGAAGTAACTGAATAGAACAATTGTCAAAAATTTAATCAATCTGATAGGGTCCCAACCATCTAGTTCTTAATTTTCCCTTGAACTATTGGTACTTAGAGTCAAACAATAATGCCCAGTCTCCTACTTTGAATTGTCTTTTCTTGATATGTATGTCATGTCATTACTTCCTTTGCTCTTGAATCATCTTTGTCTGTTGAAGTGCTTCCAACCTTAATTCATCCAACTCATTGAGTTGAAGGATTCTTTCTTTTTGATCTGCATTTAATTCAATTCCCACCTTCATTGTTATCCTCAATTTCTGAAGTTCAACTTCTATAGGCAACAAGGGATTTTTTCCATATACTAATTCATATGGTGAAAAACCTATTGTAGTTTTCAAGTTATATTATATGCCCGACATTTCGGGTAGTCTCTTTACCCAATCCTTTCTCCTAGCTTCAACCTATTTTGTAAGGATGTTCTCCATTCTCTGCATTTGTTACTTCATCTTGTTCATTTGATTGTGGATGGTAAGGAGATGAATTCCTATGATTGATTTGGTAATATATTTTGAAAACTTGGATCATATTAGACATGAATTGTGGTCTCGATCTAAAACTATGCTCCTTGGTGCTCCAAACTTGATCATAATTTTGTTCCAAAGGAAATCAACAACTACTTCCTCAATGACATTTGTCAATTCCTACAGTTCTGTCCATTTTGTCACATAGTAAGTACCTACAAGAATATACTCCTTCCCTTATGAAGGAGGCTTAAAGGGACTAACAAAATCCAATCCCCATCTCTCAAATGGTTCAACCATAACTTGAGGCTGAAGATGCATTTCATTGGTGAAAGTTGGTTATCCCATCCTTTGACAAGGATCACATCTCTTGATATATATTTTCACATCCTTATACAGAGATGGCCAATAATAACCAGTGCTAAGTATCTTATGAGCTATTCTTTTTACTGAATAGTTTCCTCCACTTGGTTCATCATGACATGCTCTGAGGATGTCAAATATTTCATCCTCTCTTACACACCTACGCAAGAAAAAATCAGGACCACACTTAAATAGAATTTGATTTAACCATTTGAATTGTGCACCTTTGGTTTTAATTAACTAATTTATCTATTTCTTAGTGAAAGAAGGAGGGAACTTCCCTGTTGCAAGATAATTTTCCATATCAGCAAACCATGGTGTACTTGCTGAGATTGCAAACAGATTGTTCATCTAGAAATTTATCCTTGATTGGATCTTGTTCCCCTGTGGTGGTTAGTCTTGACAAAAAAATCTATGACATTAGATTTACCCGGATTGTCTGCAATGGTAATATCAAATTCTTGTAAAAGTAATAACCATCTAATGAATCTTCCTGAAACCATTGGTTTGTTCATTAAATACTTAATTCTTTGAATGATCTGTGTATACAAATATCTTGTACCCTATAATATAATGTCTTAATTTATTGATTGCATAAATTATAGCAAGAAATTCCTTTTCAAAGTGGTCTTGTAATTCTTTTCGGTGGAAGTAAGATTATTGCTAATATAGTAAATGGCATACATCTTTCCTTCTTCATCTTTTTGTCCCAATCTTGCATCAATGGAATAATTTGAGGCATCTATTTGGATATGAAATGGATTTTCTCAATTAGGACCTCTCAATATTGGGGCACGATTAATTTATTTTTAATTTCTTCAAAAGCATGTTGGTACTTTCATCCCAAAGAAATTCACAAATCCTTGGTTAGCAAATTAAACATGGGGCAACAATTTTACTGAAATCTTTTATAAAGTGTCTATAGTACCCAACATGTCCTAGAAATGATTTGATATCTTTGTGATTATGAGGGATAGGTAAATCATGATCCTAATTTTGTTTTGATCCACTTGAATTCCTTTTTGTGAAATATGGTGTCCTAATACAATTCCCTCATCTACTACCATCAAACATTTTTCATCACTAACAGATAGGTTGTGTTGTTCACATCTTGTTAACACTTTGTCCAGATTTCTCAAAGCATCTTCAAATGTATCTCTATGTATAGTGAAGTCATCCATATATACTTCAACACAATCATTTGTTAGATCAACAAAGATTACAAGTACAACTCTCTCTGGAAAGTTGCAGGAGCATTGCATAAACCAAATGGTAACACTCTATAGGAAAAGGTTCCCCATGGACATGTAAATGTAGTTTTGTCCTGATCCTCAGTAGCAACTCTGATCTGATTGTACCCACTAAAGCCATCCAAGAAATAAAAGTATTGTTTACCTGAAAGGTTATCTAGGACTTGATCTATGAATGGTAAGGGAAAATAATCTCTCATTGTGGCTTTGTTTAGTTCCCTATAGTCAACACATATTCTCCATTTTTCATTCTTTTTGGGAACAATTACAAGAGGAGATACCCACTGGCTATCTGAGATAGGGTAGATGAAACCTACTTGTAATAGTTTTTCAATTTCTTGTTTGACTATATCCCTTAAAGCTGGGTTAATCCTTATTTAAGGCTTCCTAACTGGTTTAGTGTTTTTAGTATAGATGTGATGAGTGCATATACTTGGATGAATCCCCTTCATATATTTGTAATCCTAAGAAAAATATTTAGTATGATTTTTAGAACATCAAACAAGTTAGCTTCTTCATCCTCCTTCATCCAACTATTGATGTTTAAATTTTTACCCGTTGAATTTCAACATGCTTGGTTACGATATGTGTTGAACTGATTTGTGGAAAGGGTTTCATTAAAGTATTTAATGGACATGCATGTGGTAACAACATATGGTATGTAGCAACATCTCCAAAAGTTCCTTGATACGAGAATAATGGAAAAGCGGACAATAATGAGAATTATGATACTTATCTCTTTGCGAGCCAAATTCCTTGTCAACTCTACTTTCCAAAAATTCTTCACCACTTCCTGATGTACTTGAAACTAAAGATACTAATTCATCCTCTCCCCATGAGAAATCTCATTCCTCTGAAGCGAAATCATTTTCAATCAAAGAGAACTGTTGTTGTCATGGTTTCGGAACTAACTGTGGTGGTTCTAGAACTATAGCCGTAGGTTTCGGAACTAAGTTCACGAGTTCCAGAATTAATTTTGTGGGTTTTGGAACTAAGTTCATGGGTTCCAAACTATTTACGATGACACTAAAGAAAGTAGGTTCACATTCGATGGTGGATTAATCATCTCTTCTACCTTTCTTACATGATCCTACAATGTGATCATTACTAAAGACGATAAATTTTGCTCATTAGTTTCAGGAGAATCAACCCACAATTGTTCATGACTGTCATTGAAAGGTTTTGCAATAGGATATAAGGAAATTTGTTTAGAGTTCTTACCATTCAAGATTTTCATATCACGACCTCTGACAATATATCAAAGCAACAATGTAGGTAACCATGGTCTACCCAAAATAATGGGATAACCCAATGTTTTACCTTTTTGATGCAATATAAGAAAGTCCACTTTGGATATTCCCATGACTCTACCATAAATACCACGTCCTCAATAATTCCTTCTCGGTTTTGCGACAGATGATATGCCATCTGTAATATGGTATTAGTAGAATGTATACCTATTAATGGTAATGTTTTTAGATTATCCACTATCATTACATTAAGAACAGCTCCCAAATCTATCAAAACATTATGTACATCCTTATTTCCTATAGAGACAAAAATAACAGGACTTCCAGGATCTCCATATTAGGAAGTAATAGCTTTCCTGCTAATAAATCAGCAAGTTTCCCATCTATTTTGATAGTCTTGGGATATTGTTTCTTCTTCCAAGATTTTTCATGCATAACATTTTGATTAATTTGTTCAATTATGGAATATCTTTAATTACGATAATAGTGGTATTTCAATCTTCAATTTCCTTAATTCCTAAAATAATTGAATCCTTGATTTCTATATCTTCTTTGAATCTCTCAGAAATGGAGGCCCAAATGTTCTGCTATCTAGATCCTTTTCTTATATTTCTATATCCTCTTTTGGAACAACAGGACCGGGGTGTTCATTTCCTTCTATCATTTTAGTGATTATAAGGGGTGGTATGTTAATGATTTTTGAGATCTAGTTTGAATATCCTTACAATCCATAACATGTAAATCAACCGATTTTTCTCGGTTACATTCCATAAACAAGAGTTGTTTGTTTGTTTCCGAGGTTTCTTCTTGTTGTGCTAGAATTTTTGTTTGGACTACATTCTCGGTTTGTGAATTATGTGCGGGGATCCCATGATGGCCTATTGATTCTAACTGGATATGTTCTTCCTTGGGAATAATTAGGGTTCCATTTATTTTGTGACCAAGCATAAGGATTTCCTTGACCAGACCATGGTTATTTATGTCCCCGAGCATACCAGGGTTGATTTTCCTAATCTTGAGGGTTCCAAGTTGGTTGAGGTACCCAAGGTGGTTGCCTCCAATTTTGTGGTACCACCTGAGAAGCCCATGGCATTGTCCATGGATTAGGAGCTGATCTTGGCATAAACTGCCCCTGATTAGATTATCTCTCTGAACAAAATTCAATTCTTTAGTTATAGATTTAGGAACTAGTTTGTTTAAGGTTATTTTTAATGATAGGAAGCAAAAAAAAAACATCAATATCATGTTCTATAGATTCACGAGATAAGACACATTTATGTCTTATCCAAAGGACAATATCTTAATGCATGCTTCTTCCCCGCATCTAGGACAATGCATAACTAATGGTTTAGTTTTGGAATTTGCTTTAGCTTGTAATCCATCCATAGTAGAGGTTAATTGCACTAAAATGTCTGTTTTAAAGTTTCTTAACTCATCCATTAGTTTGTTCATATCTAGATTCAGACTTTTTACTAATTTTCCTTTTCTAGGTCCACCTCTTGTTTTAGAATAGCTTCTACAAATATCTTTAATTCCATTCATTCGTATCGATAAATTTCTCCCCCTCCTATAAAGTTAAGGGATTCTATAGATTTGTCATCCAAACCTTTAAGAAAAATGGTTTTACTTAATTCCTCTATAAGCACAAATTCACATCTTTTGCTAACAAAAAGGAATCTATCTAAATAGTCTTCTATGTTTTCGTCCTCTTCCTGCTTGATTTTGAAGAATTCTTCCTTCCTATTTCTCCCTCTACAATAATCCTAGTATTTATCTAGGAAGGCAGTCTCCATTTGTGCCCAAGTGCTAATAGATTTGTAAGTTAATCCCATGAACCACCTCATTATTGCATCCTTCAAAGTGGATGGAAACAACTTGAGTTTTTGATTATCCATTTTATAATCATAGGACTGACATAACACCTTGATTTCAAACAAAAATTGGTCAGGATATTCAAATGACATCCCTCTAAAGGTGCGTAAATGTGTAAGTGATATATTTTTCATTGATGTGTCATCATCTCCCAATTGGATTGGATAAGTAAAGGTCCTATCAGGTACTCCCTCAACTTCTCGTGCCATTTCAAAAAAAAATCTGAAGTTTCCTCTCAATCAATGTGGTAAGTTGTATGCTTTGGGAAGGTGAAAAATAAGGAGTAGGAGGCTGACTACTCAATTGAGAATCAAAAATTACCCTCAATGGATCTTGGGTAATAAGCCTTCTCTTAAAAGTTCTACTCCTTGGTGGTGATCTAAGAATTCAAAAATGGAAATTCTATTTCTTGTCTGACGAGGGGATGGTGGTGCCTCCAATTCTTGATCAATTTCCTTACTTTGACTAGAGGATTTTATGAATTCTTGTGAAGATTTTTTTGGAAGGAATCTACCTATGAATCTCTTGGTCTAGTCATATATTTTGTGATATAGTAGGGAATATTCTTCAACTACTAGATGTATGTTTTGTTATTCTTAGCGACACTTAATTATAAAATTCCAACTGGTGTTCCCTGGAAACAGTGCCAAAAATGATGGGTGTCATCATTCCCTTCATTTAATCAACTTCTTATTGATGTCATATCAAACCAGGGATGTGTCTAAAGCTATATGTAACAAGAGTACTTTAACCGATCTAGTAGTTATCAGTAACTATTTTTATATATTCAGGGGATATCTTTAATGTCTTAAGGACTTCTTGGTAAAACCTTATTCAAATCAAACTATGAATAATTAATGAAAGTAAAACAACGAAATATCACTTGAAAGGAAACACACCATGCGAAATGGAAACGTAATTGTTGTTGGAAAATAATCACACTTGATTTTGGAAATAAACACACTTGAATTAAAATGCTTGAAAATAATTGCAAGAAATATAAAGATTTATCTAAACACCTGTAGGAACAAGTATACGATAGAGTTTAACTGAAAGAACTAAAGCAATACAAAATTAACAAATCTAAGCTATTTCTGAAGAAATATAAATACCAAATAAATGAATATCCTGGTCCTTGGGGGAGTGGGCCCTTGCTCCTCCTTGAATCAAGATTTTAACAACTCAAAATTATCTCAAATTAGAATGGCTATTTTATTGATGAAAACATTCAGTATTACAAAACATACTGGATCTGGATACTTAATCTATTTCTTTTCTCTGTTCTATATCTCTAATAATAATTCTATCTAATGCAGGTCTACTTTTATATACATTTTACAATCACAACTATCTCAATGATTCTGATGAAATCGAATCATGCCCAGAATAGATGCTGAGTCGGATGGTGGTTGATTAGATAGTTGTAGGATAACTCTTCTGGATCTACATTCAGAAATCTTCTCATCCTTCATGATTGTAGATGCAAAATCTTCGGATGTGGTTTAAAATAGATAACTCTCATCGGTTCCGAAACTTTGGAGAAGTTTTGGAACCATAGGAAATTGTTAAGAAGAAAAGCCTGTGAGAGTTTCGGAGCTGTCCCCAAGAGTTCTAGAACTTATTCTGAAAATTATAGAAGTAAATACTAGAGTTCCAGAACTAAGTCTAAAAGTTTCGGAACTAAATGATGACTATGTAATGGAGTTCCAGAACTAGCTTGGAAGTTTTGGAACTTTCTTTGTGTAGGAACAAACACTATAAAAAACATACTTGAACGCCACCTGCTTCATTTCCTCAACTGATTAGACCTGATTTATTACAAAACTGAATTTAAACACACACTATGTTAGGAATTTCAGATCTTTTAACATTAGGATCACAATCAATCAAAAAATCAGATAGTTACATCCTAACTCATATCAGATCAACTAAAAGTCACACAATGCAATCAAACTTAATCAAAAGGAGAGTATGATGAGATCATATATTATACATTAATCGGACATATTATGGCCTCATCATGTCCCTTTGTGGGCCTTAGGAATTTTCTTCATTTAGCGCAAAGATCTTCCGCGGGCTTGCGACCTCGCATTGTAAACCACACCCTTTTGCAAAAAGTTGCAAAAGTTCCAAAATGCCCTGCATATTCACTTAGCAAAAGAAATCATTCCTAGGCTTAAGGACCTGAAATTGTAACAAGTACAAAATGCCAACATATCTCCCACATATCCATAATCTTCCCATGGCAAAAGTCTTCCCCAAACACAATACGCCCGCTTTTGGCAAAAATCCTTTGAAGGCCCATCACCGCCATTTGTAAAATATGAATAATTAGAAGGACTTCTTTACATATTTGGAAAGGAGAAGAAATTTCCTATCTAATGAAGACATTAATAGGAAACTCTAAGTTCTTAAAATATCTAAAACATCATATTAAAGCACTAAAGGAGGAAAAAGGGAAGGTTAACCAAAAATAAGCATGAGCTTATTTTGGATAACAAATTAGCGACTCATGGGGACATCTGCACTGCTAGGTGGAAAGATCAGTTGCCTATAGAAATGCATTAGGCATGGAGTCTACCTGGTAATTTCAAACCTGATTTGGAACTACCCTCCACTGCATGTATTCTTATCTTTACAAGAAAACCTTAGATTTAAGATTTGTGAGAGTAGAGAGTTGTCTGAAACCTGGAAACTTCTCTCTCATTTGATTTTCTGCAAACTTGATCTTTTGGAGTGCAATGAAAACATCAAGACCTACCCAAATATAGATACTCTACATATTTAAATTTTTGTGGCCACAAGTCTCTTCCATGAGTGATATGAACTGTATGCAAGCATACACTAGAAGCAATAGAGAATGTGCACCAACACTTAGGTAAATTAAAACCTAAACTATAACAAGACAATGTGCATACGCACTTAGAGAAATTAAAAACCTAGGCTAATATTTACAAGGGTGAGAAATTCTCCTTTTAGTAGTAGTGTTTGAGGTAGATCCCATTGACTGGAATATGTAATTCTTCACCATCCAATGTAGATAATTGGAAGGCATTGCTACTTTTACATCTTGTGACCATGTAGGGACCACTCCAAATGGCATTAAACTTGGAATGCCTTCTTGGTTTTTCCCAATCTACATCCCACTTTAGAACCAAGTCCCATTATTGAAAGGTATTTTTTCTTTCTTTCTTATCAAATATCTTCTTGATCAATGCTTGATCTTTCTCCATGATCTGCATTACATGTTCTCTTGCTTCTTCTACTCCCATTAGCTCTACATACCTGATTTCCATAGGCTCAAACTCAGACAACTACAACTAGCTTCATGAGTTCCAATGTGGGAAGCTCTAATGATATAGGAAATAATGCCTCTTTCCCATAGACCAAATTGTAGGGAGAATTACCCATAGATATCTTGGGTGTGATCATATCAGCCCATAGATCTTATTTGAGCTTTGTGTGCCAAGTTCTCTGATTTTCATCAAGAGTCCTTTTGATAATTCTTAGTAGGTTCTTGTTTGTGGACTTTTCTTGGCCATTACCTTGAGGGTAATATTTTGATGAAGTCCTGAGGTACACACCATGCTTCACGTACCATTTGGTCATCCTTGTACCAAGGAATTCCATTGCATTACCTGATATGATCGTGGTAGGGAATCCAAACCTAGTGACTATCCCTTCATAGAAATCCAAGATATTGGATTCATTTTCCTCCTTAAGTGCCACTACTTCAGTCCACTTGGTAAAATAGTCTGTTGCTGTAAGTATCCACTTGTGGCCTTGACTTGAATTTGGGTTAATCACTCTAATGAAGTATAATACACATTACATGAATGGTTGGTTAACTTCTATTGGATGCAAAGGAAGTGATGCTAACCTTTCCTTTCCTGTGAAGAATGCACACTTCTTGAATTTCTTGATCCATGAGTAGTAATCACTAAACATCGTGGGCCAATAATAACTAGCTTTCATGATTTTGAGAGTTGTTACTCAAGGAGAAAAGTGGCATCCCGCTTCTCCATCATGGAAATCATGCAACACCCTCTCAATTTGGCTTGTCCCAATGCACCTCAATAGAACACTATTGATGTCCTTCTTGAACAAGACACCACCAATAAGCACATATGGGATGGCTTGTAATCTGAAGTATCTCCTATTTGCTTTGTTCCATTTTGGAGGGCACAAACCTACTTGGAGATAATGCACCACGTCTTGAGTCCACCATGGAATGGGTGCATTATTAGCTGGTTTCTCTTGATCATTCTCAATAGCAAAAGATAGCCTCTTCTTCTCCTTTCAATTCATCATGTGGTTCAGAAGTGAGCTGCTGACACAAACCTTTGCCATGAACTAGCTTGGTCACTTTTATTTCAATTTCATATTCCATTACACGGGTTATCCAACCTTCTCTCTTCTCATTCAAGTCCTCGTTTAAGAGAAAGTCCTTGACACCAAAGCATGAGACACTAACGCTTGATCTTGTTTTTGATACCACATGTCTTAAATTATTCAAAATCCTAATGACAAAGCAAGGACATGCTTTTCAATAAAAGAATACCTTACTTCATAATCTTCCAGGATTTGACTGAAGAATGCTATGGGCTTCTCTGATCCTTCTCTATTCAGTTGTACCAAGATAGTTGAGATTGTGTTTGATCCTCCAAAAGCATATAGCATGAAGTCCTTTGAGAATTTTGGGTTGATAAGAGTTGGAGCTTGTGATATTGCATGTTTGATGGCTTCAAAACTCTCTTTTCCTTCTATTGTCCATTTGAATGCAATACTCTTCTTCAACATCATTGTCAAAGGCTTCACAAGAGTGGTAAAATCAGACACAAATATGTGAACAAAGTTTATTCTTCCTAAGAATCTTTGGAGATATTTCTTTTGTTGTGGAAATGGAAGTTTTTCTATGGCTTTAACTCTTTCAGGATCAATTGTTAACCCCTCTCTTGAGACAATATGGCCCAACAATTTTCCCTCATGTGCCAAGAATACACACTTCTTTGGATTCA
Source organism: Taxus wallichiana var. yunnanensis (assembly GCA_018340775.1). Lineage (NCBI taxonomy): Eukaryota > Viridiplantae > Streptophyta > Pinopsida > Cupressales > Taxaceae > Taxus > Taxus wallichiana. Next base: position 955,128,102 of record CM031240.1, on the reverse strand, counting down.
ATGACACCCAAACCTTCTACATATTTGGAATATTATCCTGAGGTGGAATAGATATTTTGTAGCATTCTTTGAGAAGACTATGAAATCATCTAGATACACTAGAACTATCTTGTTGATTAAGCCTTTGAATGCCATGTCCATAGCTTGCTGAAATGTTGCTCTGGCATTTGATAGTCCAAATGGCATCTTCTTATAAGAATATGTACCCCATTTGGTGGTGAAGGATGTATTGAACTGATCTTCCTCTTTCACCATTATCTGGTTATAGCCTGAGTAGCCATCCAATAATGAAAACCTTTTAGAACCAGCTACAACTTGCAAGATTTGTTCCATTGAAGGAAGTGGATAGTGATCCTTGAGTGATGCTCTGTTTAGATCACAAAATTCTACACACAATCTAATTTCTCCATTTATTTTCCTCATAGGCACCAAGTTTACAACCCAACTTGAATGCTTGATAGGGAAGATGATGTTGGCCTCAATTAGCTTGTTCAAATCCTTCCTCATGAGAGGTTTAATGTGAGGGTTTACTGGCCTTTTCTTTTGTCTGAAAGGCTTGGATTCAAGTTTTAATTCAATTGTATGCTCATCCAATCTTGGGTTGAAACCTCTTAAATCCTTATAAGTCCATGCAAAGACATCTGGGAATTCTTGACAAAGTTGAACAAATTCAACTTTCTCTTGTGGAGTACTTACTTTCCCAATTTGTAATGTCTTGCCTTCATCTACTGAAATGGGCTCTAAATCTTCACCCTTTACTTGAATGTTTTCCTTTTCCTTCTAGAACTGATCATTTGGGTTGAATATTGAATCCAAGGTTACAAGACCTTTTGGTAATTTGTTGGTTCTTAGCTACACCACTTGGTCACCATACTGTTGTTCCAATTTGTCTTGGTTTCTGGCAGAGAACTCAACTTCTTCTTATAAAAATTTACAATTTGTTGGTCATTATCGAAGACTTGCCAACTTTTGTTGTTGTCTGGGACAACTGGCCTCACAACCACCTTGATATGAGGTTGAGATTTATCACTTTTGATACTTTCTACAACATCAAATGCTGCCCCAATTGTTGTCAGTTTGTTTGCTGCTTCATTCTTCTTTCTTGGAATGGAATTGATGCTAAAAGCTTCAAAATATTCAATAAGATCCCATACCCTATTTTTGTAGCTCTTCAACAGATCATTCCTTGTAGCATGTTGTCCTCTAACTTGGTTCACAATCAGCTCACTATCACCAAATATTTGTAGATTCTTTTCATGCAAGTAATAGACTCCTAATTTAGATTCTTCCATTTATTTGTAAGGACAAAAAGCATGACTCTTGTTTTCCCATTCATCAAGGGTCAAGTCTAGAATACATCCAACCTTGGTATTAGCTTCATGGGTGCTTGGATAATCCTCTTGATCAAATGTTGAACAATTTGCATTGATTGGACTTGGTGTATGAGGCTCAATATGGAATTTTGCAATAGGCTTAGATCTAATTGTAGCCTTAGCTCCATACCTTGTTCTAAACAACATGTGTGACCAATCAACAGACAAATAGCCTCCAATTTTGGTAGTGAAGTCTCTTGACAAGCACAAGGAAAAGAGTGGTGGCAAGTCTATGACTGATACATCTTGCAAGACGGTCACATTGGGACATGCATGCAATGTGAGGCTCAAATATTTGATTACTCCAACTGTTGTTATTGTTGTCCCATCTAATTGCACCACACCTTTGGAAATGACTTCATATTGAAGACCCAGTTGATCAACTATTTGTTTTGGCATTACAAAGCTACTTGCTCCAAAATCAATCATGTAATTATGTACCAATTTATCTCCAATGATCAATGAGATATAGAATGGTGGGGATTCAAATTTTTACCTTGTTTTCCTCCATGATTTCCTTTAGGCTGAGATGCATTGGTAAGCACTTTCTCTTGCTGATTGGGTGACTGATTTGATGTTGACCAATTTTCCATAGCATCTTGCAATAGGTCTCTTTGTCCTGGGATAGCCAATGACTCCCACATTGAGATGTTTACATTTGTCTTCTTCATCTGCTCAATAATAATGAATGGAGATGAGTTATCTCTTTGTTTCCCATTTCTTGCATACTCTTCTCTCTGCACATGGGTTTTCACAATTGGCACTTAAACTGGTCTAGAAGGTGGCTTGGGTTTCCCCTGCACATTGGGAGCTACACTTTGATTTCCAATACCTTGTGGAGTAATAGAGGGTTGTGGATCACTTAAATTTGATGATTGTCCCTCTCTAATATTCCTTTTCTTGGACCATGTATTGGTTTCTATAGTTTGAGAAGGGGTTTGATTTATATCACAAAAATCTTCATCCTGCCAATTGACAAGTGTTGTCTCATTTGGAGGTGTCTCTTGTTGAGATGCTCCCTACTACTGATTTCCTTCTTGGATTGTCTCTTGTTCCACACCAGTTGTTGTCACCATAAGGGCTTGATTCAAAGCACCATTGAAACACATTGACTGGTTATGAGGTTGATTGCATGGGAAAAACTAGTCATATTCCCGAGCCATGTTATTTTGCACTTTGGTACTAGATGTGGATGCAACATTAGGATTGTAAGGCTGGAATGGTCTATTAGCAGGAGGTTTTACTTGGTTCTGATTTATAGCTTGAATAGGTGGCCTGTTAGGCTGATATGGTGGTCTATTGGGTTGAGTTTGAGGTTGATATGGAGGTCTAAAATTTTGAGCTTGCTACCTCTTAAGTGTCACCAACTCATTACCCAAATTTTATAGTTGCTTCATGACTTCTTGGAGCTCATTTGAGGTACTAGAAGATGAAGTAGAAGCTTCAGTTGAATTTTGATTTCTTGGAGTAGGAATGAGAGCTAATGTAGGTGTTTGACTAGTACTTGGAGCTCCTAATTCTAGATATAGAGGCATAGGTGGCCTAGGTGCAAGTTTACCAGCCTAAATTAAATAATTTTCAGCTCTAATGGAAATGTTATAGGCTACAGGTAAGGTTACACCTCCCATGGATTGAATCAATATAGAAACATAAATATTTAAAGCTTTAAGAAAGTATAGGAAAGCACCTTAATCTGTTGGTATCATGACTAATAGAATTCTATCCCATGTCCTCTGGAATATGAAGTTGAAATCATCAAATGTTCATTAGGATCCCTCTTAATGGTTGTTAATTGTTCTAATAGAGATAAATTATCCCCCTTTTCTCCAAATTGATTGTGAAGATTTGTGCACATATGGTCCCAATTTTGGATAGAGCCTGCTATTAGACTTTTGAACCATTACAAAGCTTTACCCTTGAATGAAGAGGCTAACAATTTGACTGTAATGTCCATCTCAATGATTTCATGAATTGCATAGACATTTGCAATGTCTTGAATATGATCAATCGGAGTTGTTTGGTTTTCTCCAGTGAAATATGGAATGTTCTTCAATGCTACAACTGGAACTAGGTTTTGTGCATTGAGAGAAAGTGGGTTGCTTCCAGTGAAATTGACATAGGGATTGGGTTATACCATTCTGATTGGCCTAAGAATCCTTGTTGATTGAATGAAAGGCCTACCAGGTGGAGGTGTTGACAAAGTTATATTTGGTGGAGATGGAGACCTTTGAGCTCTTCTTCCTCTCCTTGCTCTATCTGGGGACAAGTGCAGATAGACAAATAATCCTTCTTCTCTAGTTCTTGATCTAGTCTGAATTCTTCTCATGAATCTGCCAAGCCTGGGATGTTAAAACTAGTGGACTCTGCCTCTTTTGGAGTCACCAGATGTGTAATTTCAAAGCTCCTTACAAGCTGAAAAACTTACAACAAGTGCACATCAATCTTGCTGTAGTAAAAATGGAGACCTCTTGGTCCCACCAGGTGTGCCAAAATTGTTGATGTAAAATCACAACACCCCTGAATGTTTTCAACTCAATGGGTTGAGACTCTCAGTGTGATATCATAACAAGTAACGCTCTCAAAGTGTAGGACTTTGAAATTGAGAGAGCTCTCAAGATGAAGGCTGGTTCCGATTCCTCTATTCAGTGCACACATAAAAATGCAGAGGATCTACTCTAAAACCTACTTTAAATTGCCAATGAGATAGGGTTGAGAAATATGCATGAAATAAACCTAAACTAACAAGGGTGATGCACCAAAGGAATGTTGAACACCCACTTTGCAATTAAACACAGACCATATAAATGCATTACAATCACCATGCATAGATAACCAAATTGCAATGAGAGATTAGAAGACAACAATGAACACATGAGAGAGTTGAGAATCATCCACAAACATATATTATTGCTCCGAGTTGATATAGTGCATTACAACTTGAGGGATACATAAGACACTTGAGGGAGGCATAAGATACTTTAGGGATACATAACAGACTAGAGGGAGGCATAAGAGACTTGAGGGAGGCATAAGAGACTTGAGGGAGGCATAAGAGACTATAGGGAGTAATAAGAGTCTTGAGGGAGGCATAAGAGACTTGAGGGGCGAATAAGATACTTGAGGGAGAGATAAGATACGCATGCGCACGTGCGCGCATGTGTGTGTGTGATTAGGGCACTTAGAGGTGCTTGTTTTTGTGATGATTTGGGAGGTATATGTACTTGTTTGTGATGCTTTAGGAGGTATATGGAGTTGTTTTGTGATGTTTTGGGAGGTGTATGGAGTTGGTGTTATGATTTATTTTTACTCTTGTGAGTCTAGTTTATGTCTTTTGATATTTTTCCCATCTTGACATTGTGTAGCTATAATTATGGTTTCAAATTGTGTGAAACATTTATATGTGTACATGTTGGGAATTCCATGTTGTTGTAGTCTACTTATGTTATGGGTACCTTTGTGTCAAAAAGCATGTGTGAAAATTACCTTGTTTTAAGGGATATGTATGTTGTTTCCATGGTTCGTTTGAGTTCTTGTGATGTGCTATAGTCATGGAAAGTATATAGCAATATGTCTTGTGGACCATAGTGTTGTGCTCAGGCCTAGTGTGTTATTGTGATGTCATATTTGTTGGGAACTGCAAACATAAGTAAATTAAAATCCTAAACAATGAAATATTAAAGGGCATGATATTACAAAATATTGTAAACAAAAATAGACTAATTGGGTAATAAAGTAAAATATAACAAATTGCTACTCTTCACGAAAATTAAAATTTAGGATATTTTTAAAATTAGTTTGCTTCCTAATGGTCGTGTTATATCGAAAAATTGTTTTGTTAAGTGAAAGTTGTCATTAATGACTTTCTTCTATGCTTACCCTTAAATATTTGATATTTTATCACTCGAGGACGATTCTCTTATAAGGGAAGGGAAATTTTGTGCACAACATAAAATATAGACTAAAAATAATTTAAAAATAAGCTAATGAATGTGTTTGATTTTAAAAGTAATGGGAATTGGCGTGATTTTGATGCCATGTGGTAGGAAGGGGACAACACATGGGATTGTGAAACAACTTTTTGACTTGTATTTTTCCCCTGCATATTAATGCATTTGAATTTATTTGAGATATGGAGACTTTACCCACATCTAAACCTTGAATAACTTTGTAAATTTTAGCAGTATTGGGATATTTGTAGCACACAAAAGGCTTGGGTTTCCTCATGTGATAGCCACACCATTTCACTATTGCAAAAATAGGTCTACAAATGGATCGGTTAAAATTTACCAACATACTCTCAACTCGTGTCAAACATGATCTTTGGAACTTGTGGACATCTGCTAAAACATTGGCACATATAAAGGAGTTGTTTGTGCACTGGTATGTTTGGTTGTAAAGAAAAAATTCATGGAATACCATGGTTGCGTAAAAAAACCAAAATGGGTTTATTGAAAAGGCATAGAAACTTTCAAGCAAATGTAAAGAGAAGGTATCCACCCCAATCAATTAGCCTTTGCCAATGTTTTCTCAAAGATTTGTGAAAATAGGAGCGTTGAATAAAGAATGGACATCCAACAAAGCATAAAATATAGAGGGGTTTTGTTAGATGTTATAGTTGTAAATGATCCGTAGATGTATATGAACAATGTGGAAGCATAAACATGAATGAACCATTTGAAAAAATGTCTTAGAGAAAAACTTGAGTTATAGGAATGCTTCACAAAAGGATATACACAAAATTGGTTTTTGAAAATGTTTTTGAAGCTTTAAGAAAATGTAGTTGTCAAGTGTAATGTCGATTCCATCACCTTTTCCAATATCCTCCCATTGTTTACGAATTGGGATCTCAAGAGTAAGGTATTGATATCCAACAAATCATAATAAAATAATTTATTTTTTCGGATGTAGTATTTGCAGTTCCTTGGTTAACATGGATACAAAAGGTGAGAGCATATTCATGACATGTAAACTATTTTTCAAAGTGCCTCAAAGAAATTTGATTCATGGAATGCATGGATTACAGGCATGCACAAATGGATTGGTTAAAAAGGTGTTCCAGATTCCACGTAAGGAAAATTGGAAGGGGTAAAATCCAAACTTCCCGCTATTTTCCAAAATTTTCTCTTCCATGCAACATCCCAATCATGTCATAATATGGGTTTTAGAGAGGGCATGGGGGTTCTCATAAATTTTTCCATCAATTCACTAGACCAAACCAATTGGTTTCCAACCCGATCAATTTAACCCGCCAACATTGTCCCTATGTAAATCGTATGGGAACTTGGGACTAGACATGGAGATAAATTTGTAACATGAATGTCTCCTCATTTTTCTTTATACAAATTAATTGATATGGACTTGTATTTGTGTCTGAAGCGGATTCAATTGTATCTAAGAGAAAACATAAATACTTCTTGCATTTCTTTGTTCGTTGTATAAAAATAAGAAAAAAGAAGAAGTTGGGGATTAGAAGATATAGAATGGCGGCCAACATGTGTGATTTTGAGAGATGAAATAGAAGTATGAGATGGTGATGGGAAATCGATTCAAGAAAGGCTTCTTAATACGCCTCAAGTTTAATCTTTGGAATAAAAAGCAATGGTGGAATGGTGGATGCGTGCAACCATTTGATGGAATGCTTAAAAGAAGGATGATGCGCTTTCATGGAATGATGGTGGAGAGGATTCTTGTAGTGATAAAAAACATGCATGCATCATTCGTATATTCCTTCATACATGTTTTTATTAGATGCATGGAATGACAATGTTGTTTAAATCATTGATTTATTATGACCATTGGCATTTGTGGTTGGGCTTTATGTGGTGGTTTTTAACTTGTCCTTGCAAAATAATATTGTATAAATATTTTCCCAATGGTAAAATCATTTTGCATAATTGTGGTCATGTGAATATAAGCTGAAATATTTCAAATTCCTATATTGAGATGACAAGGGTTAATCCTTAAACTATACTAGTTCTATTAAGAAATATAATCGAATAGTTTTATTGGCATTATGGAATATGGATCGGAATCCAGGACTCTGTGATGCCTTTGGTGTGGTGTGAGTATTGACACTGTTATGTATTAATACTTATGTTTTTAGGTATTCGAGTTATAGATAGGATAATGAACAAAGTGTGTGATTTTAGTGAAAATAGAGTGCAAGTCATGACAAGTCTTATATCGCCTATCTGGGTTGTTGATTTATGCCTTATCATTGTCATAGTGAACTAAGCATTGACTGCATATAGGGTGTAATTGATATAATAATCGTCAATTAAATTCCTACATTGGGTTGCATGGAAATATTACAAACTGAGTACCCATAGCAAACATGTTTATGTTTCTATTGTTATTTTTTATTACTATTTAATAGTCAAGCAGGTGTATGCCTTAATTAAACCGAGGCTAGTTAATATTGTTGTAGGTACATGTTTAATGACTTAGCAAGAGAATAAGATGGGGTTATTTGGCCGATTTTTCTTATTTTACGTATTTCCCTAAACATATGAGGAGGAAAAGAGTTTTAAGACCTATTTGACATACATAAATCCCTTGCATGTTATAAGGAATTTAGTGGCATTTAACACCTTGTATATTATCTTTGATCTACTCAATGTATAACATGCAAAAGTGTATAGTATGTCAATGATTATTATGTTGGTCACGATTGGCCTTTAAATAATTAAAATAATCAAGAAGAACTATAGATGTTTTTGTAAATTGTCTATGGAATATATATATATATATATATATATCTCGTGGTTATAATGTTTTATAAAATGTAATGAACATCCACAAATATATATATATATATATATATATATATATATATATATATATATATATATATATATATACTTGTGGATGTTTATTACATTTTGTAAAACATTATAACCACGAGATGCTTAAGTTGTAAGGAAAACCATAAACTAATTAATTAATCCATATGTAGGAGTATTGTAACTAATGATAAAAAAATATTGTTTTGTAGAATAATAAAAGTTGTTGCAAGTTAATAAAAGCTTAGTGCCTATTGGGATAATTTTTACATGGTTGTCACTCGACATCACAATAATAAGTGGGTTGGGTGATGTATCTAGTTGGTTTTTCTATAGAGATACACTTCTAGTTTGATAGGGTATTATAAGTTATCAGTTTGTATTAAGTTATTGAGTTTCCATTCACCCATACCGCTCACCCAGATAAACTACTCGGTATTTATTCTGAGTGAACGAAGATAGAATATTACCTTTCATTTATTCACTTGTTACTCAGTTTATCATATATGCTTCTTGGCTAATATGACTATTTCCCTACTTGTTTGGATTATAATGTAATACATCTTTTTGTGTGTAATGACTGCTCTATAGTATTTCCCATAACAATTAGAACAAATGGTATTTTTGGTAACATTCCTTCAATCCTAGAGTGAGCAAGTTAGTTAGAGATGTAATGTTTTGTTGTTTTTCACTTACTAGAAAGGAAATGTACATCTAGTTTTCAATGTAATAAGAACTTTAAGTTGATTGAGAATTTAGCAAAGAGATTATTAAAGAAGTAGTGCTACCATTATAGGCAAATTGTTTCTTTTCTTTCGAATGTTATAACATGTATGTATTAAAGGCTTATAATAAGGGAAAGGTTTAAATGGTCATGCTAGTTCTTCGGGACTGATGTGGCATAAATATTATATCAGTTTTAGGGGGATTCTATGAGATCGGTATGACCCATTTGGATGTTGTATTTAATTGATGAACTTGTTGGAAATTGATTATTATTTTTGTTCGTAAGTTTATTCATGGATGTAATAAGATTGTACACCTATGTAATGAGATACTTGTATTAAATGTAAAATTAAGGATTTCTTTTCATTACATAAGTCTTCGTTTGAGATCCATTTAATAATGAGTAAAAACATGTTGTTCAAAGAGCATTGTTAATACTTGATACATAACTTACCTTTAAAGGCATGAAGTATAATGTTATTATTTATAATCTATTGAGTTAGAGGAGGAAGATTATTCCTACTTTATAAACCTAGACCATTTTGATTATCAAATAGGTTACATAATACATTACAAAGGTAAATGAACCTTGTTAAGGAGAAATAAAATCTTTTAAGCCATCCTTAAAACGATGCTCAGAATACTAATCTTGAAACAAGAAAATAACGAAGTATGTTGCAATGTTTAGAGCCTTTGAATCCTTTACTAATTTTTGGAGCATAACTATAGAAAATTTTTATTGGATGTTTGAACTTGCGAAGTGTAATCATGGGATGTCATTCCATGGGAAAGTGAAACATGATCTTCCTTACAATGTGATTTGACCCTTACAATGGATACATGACCTACTTCATATATAATCCTTATTGTGTAGTAAGTCAATTATCAATTTATAAATGATTGAAAGAAACGTGACCCTAAATCCTTAAACAAGAAACGTGAATGTCACATCCTCTGGACTTACACTTGTTCTATTGTGTAACAGAGGTATGATAAAAGATCAAGATGCATTCCCTTAGGAGTGAATCCTAGGGATAATACCTAGTAGCCTTGTGTGTAAATAAATACCTTAATGACGAATGAACGAATTAAACAAGTACTTGAAATAATGTCAACGATTGTTATTAAATGAGATACACCATAAGTTAAATGTTAAATAGTATAGAGTCCAAATCTAGAAAAAGGAAAAGGAATGTATGATTCACATATCATGAGCCTTTCTAAAACTTAAATTAAGATTGAAACATGTTTGTAATAAATGTAGGAAGGACCATATCTACAAGTTTGTTTTGTAGTTGAGTCATTATGTTGTGAATCGTTATGTGGTGCCTTGTCGGTAAAAACAAGTGTCGTTGATGTGAATCACATGTATTCATGTTATATATCTAAGTTAATGCTTGAGAAAAAAAATATTGTTTGGTGTGTCATCATGATTGATCTCATGTAGTATCATGTATACTAAAATATAAGTAAGAAAAAAAATTATTCCAGTATTGTTATTATTGTTTTTATGTGTGTAAATTTGGGCATTACAAAGACACCTTGCAAAGTTAGAAAAATGAAAATTCCAGAGACTTATAAAATAATGATCGAGCCTCATAGAAAAGATTTCAAGCGTCGTATATATCCCTTGTTATGTGGAGAGTCACATCAACCATTATCTCGACCTCATTTCACCATTTTTTCTCTCTTCACCGCTCCTTTAGGAGCCTTGTTACTCCGTTTACTACACTTTTAGGAAGTTGTTAAATTTGAAAAGTTGGTTTTCGTATCAGCTCGCCATTTGACCCCTAAACAACGAAATGCTTATCCTCCTTCACATCCCTCTCATATTTTTCCTAGACAATCACATGGAACCTACGGATTGGGAAAAACATATTCTTGGTTAGTTTTGAAAAGGGGTTTTATAGGCCTCCAGTCATTGTTTGACTAGGTCAAACTTGGTTGACTACAACCAAGACTCCGGAATACCATTTTCCAATTATACACCATTTGTTAGTTTTGAATTCCGTTAGTTCCTATGAATTCTTTGTATATAGGTGGACATGTAGGAATTCACCTACCATGGAAATTTCTCATTGAAAGACAGGTTTCTAAATGTGGTTTCTTAGCCTCTGACCCAAAGTTGAGCATTTTTGCAATTAGCAAGAAAATGTTAAGGAAAGTTGTAGGACCCTAGTCAAGTTAGAAAACCATCATGGAAACTTATTAATACTTGTAAATAACTATTTGGAACTCTATCTTGTGACTTGTGTGAAATTAGACTTTTGGCAAAATAGTGTTTCTCTCTCTTCCCTATCTCTTTCTCTCTCCTTGGTTAAGAAATGAAGTGAAATGAAATGGAATGAATATGTGTCTCTAACCCTCTCCCTTAGAATGCAAATTATTATTATGTAAATGGGAAACTAAAAATGTTAATTATGCTAGATCTAGGTGGATTCCATGTCAACAATTTATCGTTGATTTCATGCTCACATGGTTTTGTAGGATGGAAGAAAGATGGCAAAAATGTGTCATGTAACTCATGGTTTATTATTGTAATTTATATAGGTTAGTGTAGAATGTATATATGTATAAAGTATTGTCATGTTATATCAAATTTTATATTGGAAATTTGGTAATATGTATGAGATGCTATTTTTAGGGATGTCTTGGGAAATGTGCATTTAATCATAGGTACAATTTCGATTCAGATTTACGTATGGTAAAAAGGTTGGATATGGATATATATGTGTTAAACGAATTTGAATTTAATATCTTTTAGTGCATTTCCAGTGTGTAATAGATGATTAATTAATTGGTGTGTCATGTATTCCTTACCTTGAAAATGCAATCAAAAAAATAAACAAAACAATCAATCCTAGTACAAAATTTGTGCATAACTAACCTTCTTGTGTTAATCCTTTAGCATAGAAAATTGAGACCTTGAATGAAATTTGCACTCGATGGAACCTTCGAGTTTAGGTAAATAATAACTCAAGTTTGAGTTTTCATCATAGCCTATATGCTTAGAGGCATCATTGTGAACCCAAAGAATAGGAACGATGTGGTCAAACATTATCTAGAGTATGTGTTTCCCCTCCTAGGTTTGGAAATCGTGTGTGTAGTAAGGAGAATGTGATTTTCTTAAGGTAGTACTCTATGGGTAACCAAACCCCAAACATAATGTAAGATCCTCTTGGTTGGGCACACATGTATAGTGAAGAGTGTAGGTGGTGAAGATCACTAACTAACCTTAGAAGTCACATGTATGAGTTGGGATCATAAATGAACTCAATAGTTGATTTGAATTATCATTTCGCTTCTATGGTGCAATAATAAGAGTCATTTGTGAAACTTAACCACATTTTAATTTATAATTAGTTTATGATAATTTAAGTATAAGATGATGTAATTGGAGAAGGGTGAAATGTATATAGTTCGTATAACACATTTATACCATCTTTTGGTGAGAACAGAATCCTCTTCATGTAGACTTTAATTTGAGTCTTAACCATTTAAATGAATAAATACTCCCTCTTATTATCCCCCTTGTCCTATTTTTCATTGAATGTATGGTGTGAAATCATGTAATCATGTTCTTAACACAAAACCCTAGGGAAAGGAATAGTAATCTCATGATAAGACAAATGTCCCTATTAATAAATGGGTTGCACAACAATTTATTTAAAAAAGGGTAATTAAATAAAATTAAATGAAACCATTTTAAGATGAATGAAAATGATTCGAGTGGATCCAATGTTTTAGTTAACCACACAAGATAATATTGAGTGTGAGTCCCCTTAAAACCCACTCAAACAAGAGTTCCATCTTGAAAAGAAGTGTAACACACACAAATTTACTCCGCACAAAACCGAAGATAAACCTAGGTCAAACTAGAAAAATTATGAAATAATTCTTTTTGTCAAATCTACTCACAACACAAGGTTAAAATTTATGGTCACACTTCTTCGTTTTAAAATTACATTAAATTAATATTATTAATTTACCCTTAGATCCCCTTTAATTAAAATGATAAAAATCTCTCAATACCATTAAATAAATAAATTAATCTAAAGAAAGACTTAGGCTCCCCTACCATTTGCTTTAATACAAATTAATTTAACCTTAATTAAACTTTCCCAAGTTAATATCAAGGGTATTGTGGTCTAGTTATTTAAATAATAAAGTTTTATTATACCCACAAGGGGGTCAAAGATCGCATTAAATAAAAAGGGTCTCTAATAAGACATTTGGGTTAGAAATGTAATAAAACTCCCTACACAGACTAGAGTGGCCCCAAAATAAAGTCTACCCATACAATTTAAATTTGAAATTTCCTTCACCCACTTCCCACCTACTTTTTGTATGGATGAATCTCATCCATTGATGGATTCATTTGGTGCCCTTGAATTTGGAGATCCATCTAACCCTAAACATACTTATGAAAATATCTTTTCCTTTAATTTGAATGATTGTTTCTTCTTTTTCTTTTGTAGATCTGTGGAGAGGGAGGTAGAATCCATGAGAACTAAGCTCAAGCTCATGGAAGGATGCACATTATTCCTTTCTTATCTATTTCTACTTACACCCTCTCCTAGGGTTGCATGTATTTATTTTTTGTTTATCTTACTATTTCTTTTGTATTTTCCCAAATGGGCATATGGGTATTTACCCTATTTTAGAGGAATAGGAAAAATGGTGTATATATACACTTGTGTAAAAATGATATATACATATTTACATATATTTATATACATTTGTACATGTATATGTAAATGTGTATGTTTTCATTAAAAATTTCTTTATACATACCTGAAAACCCAAAAATATGATATTATTAAAATCAAATATATATATATATATATATATATATATATATATATAATTTATATATTATTAACTTTTGTTATTAACCAGTTTGAAAATGCCATGGGAGAGGGACTATATAGTCCAAATGACAAGTAAAACACAACGACCACATACCAAAACTCGTGGGTGGTTAAGTTTAAGACTATGGGGTGGGGAGGGGGGTTTTCGTCAACCCCACCCTCCATCACATATTAATATGGTGTGGGGGTGGTTTCACCGACCTCCCCCATCCCCAACAAAAACATACAAACCATGACTATTCCGATCGTGCACCATAAGGAAGTTCACCCTTTTAACGCTATACACGTTGGAGAAAGTAAATGTTTTTATAAAAATAATATATATATATGGTGTGGGGGTGGTTTCACCAACCTCCCCCATCCCCAACAAAACATACAAACCACGACTATTCCAATCATGCACCATAAGGAAGTTCACCCTTTTTAACACATACGCATTGAGAAAGTAAATGTTTTTATAAAACTATAACATAGATATATATATGTATGTATATAATACAATTATTTTGATAAAATTCTAAGGTTAAATACAAATATATATAAGTATATATAATGACACATGTGTCACTATTACATTTAATTAACTAATTAATTTTATTTTAGAAAGGTATTTTAAGTATTTATCAAGGCCATATATTTTTTTTTTTGTTTATTTGTTTTAGGTTTGATACTTTACCATTTCCTACCAATACATTCAAGAGTGCTAAGAGAATTTAATAAAGAGTTTATTGTTCACTAAGACAACTAAGTAAAACATACATTCAAAGTTAAAAGGAAAACACTAAATTACTAGCTCCTACATCATTTATTCTTAACAGTGAGTTATTAAGTTTAAAATATTTCCAAATATCTACTTGTTGATAACACAATAGTTTCCTTCTTTCACTTCAACAATACAAATGACAACTATAATTTAATGCTACCATATGCCTCTCATGTTATACAATAGGAATTAATATTTCTTTCTTTTACAACATACAAGTTTTAACCATTCCCACAAGTAACTTCTAACAAGATTTTCCAATAGTTTTAAAACAAGAACAACACACCTATTTAAGACAATAAATCAACTAAAATGAGAACTAAATTTTGAATCACATTTCCATTATATCAAGAACTTGTTACACTAAAATTGTTTCTCTTTCCAACAAGTAATGAAATGATTTTCAAACTTTTGTTTTCATTTACAATATCTACTAAGATTACATTTGTTTGATAATGAAACAACTAAAAACTTCACTTTAAACAAATACAAGTTTACAAGCCTTCCTTACACAATGGAGGAAACATAGTAAAATATAACAAGAGAGTCCATTATTATTTTTCTCCAAATGCACAAGAAGCCTTCATCATCTAAACTCCACCTTCTTCCAAGATCAAACAAACAAAAAAATGGGGAGTAGGAAACACTTGCCACGCAACCATTACTCTAATGAGGAAGTGAAGTCCACTTCCTCATTGGCCTCAAAACCCCAACGATAAGACAATATGGAATATTTGACAACCATGAAAACAAATACAAGGCTTAAAATTTTACTTTCAAACAACATTCACACAAGAACAATAACAACTAAACATTCATTTTTCAACACATAAACTTCCCAACACATTGGCTCTAAAACAAGCCAAGTAGAGAAAGGAATATAAGGATACCCTTGTGTTTCCTAAGGGTTTAGATGCCCACCTCAAAAACCTCCAAAACACAATCAACCCTAAAATCTCTTATGCCTCCCTAAAAATAAAAATATCTCTTATGCTTCCCTCACTCTTATGCCTCCCTCTCTATTATGTCTTCCACAATGAACATAATAACAAGATCAGAATAAGGTGGGGCAACCAACCCACTCCATCCTAAATACCTAAGAGAAAATACTATGCCTCCCGACAAATTTCATCCCCATTTCACTTTCTCATGCACATCCTAAGGACCTTTCACTACCCAACACATAATGCAATACAACATTCATTCAACACATAAACACATAAGAAAGAGAAGAAAATTAAAGGGTGGAGACCCTACCTTGCAGCACGTAAATAATCCACTACACAATTAAGTCCCAAAATCCTCCAAGCTCAATAAATTCCAAGAAATCTTCAACACCAAAAGGTAATCATTCCCAAAAATGAGAGATCCAAAACCAAGCAATTAACCCCCAAAACTTCACAAAATTTCTAATAAATAGAAAAGAGGAGATGGATATGATGTGGCTCCATGTAGGATGCCACATCATTTATTCTCCACCCCACATCACCAAGGTCAAACCCATACCCCAAAGCATAATAAATTGGTGGTTGGGGAAAAGACCATCCTCTTACACACTCAACCCAACACACACCCCTTAAGGAAAAAATTAATTACCCATGTAAGAAAAGTGCAATTAATTTTCCTTTCCTTCATTAAAATATAAAATAGGACCTAAAATAATTCCCTCCAATCATATGCTAGGTGGGTGGGTGAATTTAAAGGTGTGGGACAAGCTTAGCTTGTCCCACAAGTCTCCAAAATATCCTAGAAGGTCAAAATCCGAAGTTCACAAGGAATGTTGAGTACACACTACCCCAAAACAAATTAAATTCATTCCAAGCCATCATGCATTAAGGATACCAACTCACATTTATTTCCCCCCTTTTTGTCACATCATAATTAGCACTAGATAAAAACTATTAAATTAACTTAAGATGGGTACTAAACACAATTAATAAAAGTGAATCCACATGAAAATAAAAATAAAATAAATCACAATTAAATAAAATCAACAAGATAAATTGCCAACATTCCCAAGGTCAGTTTTGAGGTCACCCCTCAATGGGGACCTCCTAACAAACAACAACAACAAACAACATACGAATACACATGTTTCCATGGTGACTTGTTGCCAATACTCCATATTCTTTCACTATTGGTCTCCTATCCCCTTTGGTTTATTGTGTTGTGAATACCTGCAAAAGTCAAGACAATACCTTTCTAGCCTCATGGCCATATTAACAACATCGAAATAGTAAAAATACATGCATATACATATAATCAATTATCACAACTTAAACCAAGACAATTAATTTTCCATCATTCACAATTCCAATTATTTCAATTTCATTACTTTATCAACTAGAAATAAGATCACAACATCAAAAACATCATCTAGCATCATATAATTATCAAAACAATGCATTAGTCCAATATAAGTTAAAAATCAATAATTCTATATATCCAAATATACATATAATCCATCTTGTAATCATGCCATAAGTCTAACATCCATACTGTCTATAAATTAACTAATAAAAATAAAAATGTCCATCTGTCAATATCTAAATTGTGATAGAAAAATCCATAACTCTAGTCTATGATAAGAAACATCATAATCATATAAATGTTGAAGAGGAGTGGACACTACCCCCTCCTCCCCTTAGACTCGAATTCCTCCTAGAAGTCACTAGAATAAACGTGGGAACTATGCTCTCGAGGTGTGGTGTCTTCCCACATAGTTGTTGTCTCGTCGTATCGATCCCACCGAACGTGAACCCGATCAATCTCTACCTCGAAGGCCCGGGTCATGTGCTCTAAAAATATGGATGAGCTCCACCATCACCTTCCCCCGATCTTGCACCCGCAATGAGGTCCAATCTAATACATGAAAAGGATCTGTAATATACATCCTAAGCACGAAACATGAAATACATTGTGGATGCAAGACAAGTTGGGTGGTAATTCTAGATGATAGGTCAAAGGACCGATATGATCCAATATCTCAAAGGGACCCAAAAACCTAGGAGAAAGATTAGAGACTTTTCTATAGTGGATAGAGATATTATGAGGCATGACATGAAGAAACACCTTCATGTCCACCTCAAAACTATGATTTGTCCTCTGATCCATATATTTCTTCTATCTGTCTCCGAGCCTCCCGTAATCTCTAGCTTATCATGACAACCTACTTCTCCATATCATGTAGTAAATATGTCCCAATAGAAACCCTATCCTCTAATCTATCCTAACTCAGCTATGTCCTGCACTCTTTTCCATATAGTTCCTGAAAAGGATCCATGCCTATCGAACTCTAAAACTGTTATTGTAGGAAAACTCCACCAAATACAAGTACTCCTCCCACCTTGACTAATGGTCCATGACGTACATCCTAAGCATGTCCTCCAAGATCTGATTCACTCGCTTTGTTTGTCCATATATCTCAGGGTGATAAGTTGTACTGAAGTTGATATTCATCCCGAGATCATGTTGCATGGTAGTCCAAAAGTGAGAATTTTATAAGGGATCACACCAAAAATAATCTTCCGTGGAATCCTGTGTAATCTGACAATCTCATCAAGGTATAATCATGCCATTGCACTAGATATGTAGGTGGTAAGCACTCGAACAAAGTGATCCAATTTTTTCAATTTATCCACCGTGACCATGATGGCGTTGTGGTGGTATCTTGAAATTGGTAACCCAACTATGAAATCCATGGAAATGGTGTCTCATTTCCACTTCGTAATGGCATGAGGGAAGAAAAGGATAATCGGGTGTTGATGCATAGCCTTCACCTTCTAACACTCTAAACAACATGACAAAAACTCGAGCTATGTATCTCTCGTAGTCCCCTCTAATGGTACATCTGTCTCAACGTGGAATGCATCTTCTTCACCCCAGATGCGCCGAATAAGGTGCACGATGAGCCTCTTCCAAAATGTCTTGTCTCAAGCCTCCATTTCTAGGAACATATATACAAGCTCTATGCATGAGAACATCATCCACCTCTAATGAAAATCCATCAAATTTCCCTTCAAGGGGCATCTGCGACTCAATCTCTGATTTGGATGCAAGGTAGAAGTTTTCGTGAGGAAGCTACTTCAAAATCCTTCTCCATAAATATGTACCCACTGAAGTAGCCATAACCACATGTCTCCATCTACTCAGGGTGTTTGAAACCACATTATACTTTCCCTTCACATGCTCTATCTCCATGTTGTACTCATAAATCAACTCCATCCAAAACCGCTGACGATCGTTGAGATTTGGATACGTGAAGAGGTGGCGAAGACTCAAGTGATCAGTCCTGATTATAAATATCTCGACCAAGATGGAAATGTCTCTACTAAACCAAGGAATGCAAAACTGCTGCAAGCTCAAGGTCATGAGTCGAGATAATTGATCTCATAATCCTTTATTTTGCAAGACTCAAAAGAAACCACTTGTCCCTCCTACACCAACACACCTCCAAGCCATGTCAATTAAGCATCTCGTAAATGATGAACTCACCATGAGGGTCTAGTACTGCAAGAATAGTTGTTGTCATGAGGCATTCCTTCGTGTCTTGAAGTCTTTCTCACATCTATCTCGACCATAATAACTTCTTCTATTTCTGCTAAAAGGAAGTGATGGGGTGCGCAATTTGAGAAAATTCCTAAACAAATCTCCTATAGTATCCTTCCAACCCCATGAAACTATGCACCTTGGTCACACAAGTGGGTATTGGCCAATCCATAATAGATCTAATCTTGGAAGGATCAACTGTGATACCTTCGCCGAAATGATGTGACCCAAATAGTGCACCTCGATTAAAAGACCGCATACTTCTCCAAGTTCCCGTAAAGTTACTACTCACGAAGACATTATAGAACTTTACGAAGGTGCTCCTCATACTCCTCATGTATACGTGAGTATATTATAATGTCATCTAGAAATATGAGCATGAAACCATCCAAAAAGTTCTTGAACACCCAATTCATCAAGCTCATGAACACCGTAGGGGCGTTCATCAAACTAAGAGCACAACTCGAACTCATAGTTCCCATATCTCATGTGGAGATATGACTTGTGGATATCTACCTCTGTGCTCCTCAACTAATGGTATCTAGACTTAAGATCAATCTTAGAAAATACTATGGCCCCCTTCATCTGATCAAACAAATCATCAATGTGAGGAAGGGGGTAACAATTCTCAATTGTTACTTTGTTCAGCTTCTTGTAGTTTACACACAACCACAAGGATCCATCTTTCTTCTTAACAAAATCACCGGTGCACCCCAATGGGATACATTAGAATATATTAGGTGTTTCTCAAGAAGGCCCTCAAGATGTAACTTGAGCTCATAAATTTCAGGTGTGGTCATCCTATAAGGAGTGCGTGAGATAGGTTCTACTCCTGGAACCAAGTCAATGTGAAATTTTATCTCCCATGGGGTGGTATCCTTGGAAGCTCACTCGAAAAGACATTAGATAACTCCCGTAAGATGCGGTGGTCGCCAAGATAAGGTCCATTAGCCCCATCCTCTAACCTATCACTAGAAGTAATAGTGAACAATTGACACCCACATCATGCACATTTCTTAAGCTGCATAGTGGAAATAGTGCAAATAGAAATGAGTCTCCTAACTCCAGCTTATCACCGACTTGACTCCCAAATCATCTCGTACATGATATATTCTTGTGGTAACAATCAACTTTGGCTCTATGCGCAGATCAACAATTGATGCCCAAGATGACTCCATATAAACACAACGAAAGGACACGAATATCCGAGGGAGTGGTGAAGGGTCCCAAATTCACTACACACTCCTTAATTAAGGAGTCTATAGATATTTTGGCTCCAAAATCCATCTCGATGTCCCAACTAAGGCCCTATCTAACTGTCACCATCCTGCAATGCTCTACTAATGATGGTGTAATAAAGGAATTGAATAAATAAGAATCAAACCAAATAGAGGTAGGAATACCACCAATGCTACCTGTAGTCTCTATCACAGTGCCCTGATGCTCATCTTGGTGGTTCTTAACCACTGCATAGATCTTATGGCTATGTCCCATGTTGCTAATTATAGGCTCTAAAATTGGTGCCTTACCCTTGTTACTAGGGTTCTATGGGAACTCTCTCCAATGATGTCCAAGAACACCACATCCATAACAATTGTCTGGTCCTCTCCAATGAGATAAAACTCTAGTAGGTACTCTAGTGGTCTGTGTCATGGATCCTAATGATTTTGATATTGACTAGTGTGGTCATTTCTAAGAAAATCCTATTAACTCATCCATCGATTGTACCTTGTGTCATAATGGGACCCTTATGAGGAGGCCCTATACTTCATCCCCTTTAAGCATCGAATCTCTATGGAGGTCTAAACGGGGACAAGTCTCGCTTCTACCGCTAAGGTGGCTGTTGTGGTGGTATGAATGAAGACTGTGCATAACCATGTCTACAACAAAGAGGAGGAGCTAACCCCTTGACTGTTATCCCGCATCTACCGGATTCAGATCCACACTCTTACCCTAGCCTATTGAGTCTTCCTCCTAGTCTCTTCTACAATGTAGGCCTTATCAATGGCCTCTGCTAATATTTTTGGGAAATGAATGCGCAAGAACGGACCTCCCAAATCCAAATTTGGGCCCCTAATGAACTTGTGAATCTTGTCCTACATATAGTTAAGATACAAAGTAAGTCTAGAAATCAACTCGTCTTTGTGATACTATCATGGATGACTAACACAGGTCATGTAAATCATCTATCCTATGCTAGATACACCTCTTAGATAATTATCTGTTCCTGAACCACTCCTTGAAGAGCTCTCATGTAACTATCTTTGAGTCTACGTGGAGCTTCTTCTCCGCAATCCTCCACTAGACACTTGCTCTATCCCTTAGAAGATGAATCGTAACACGATTTTTGTGTTGCTAGTAAATGGGTAAAACTTGAAGCACACACTCAAGCTCACTAACCAAGCCTATTCCCGAAGACCACCCGTATCTCTAGAATAATGAGATGGGTGTAGCTTCAAGATTTTCTTGATATGATATGAAATCGATGACCGTCGACCCTTAGGTCTCTTTACCTACTCCTCCCTCGGCCTAGGGATCCGAGATCTATTTCTATGTCTTAAAATCATATTTTCATTTCCCCTCGAGGTTAATCTACTCTAGTTGACTCCACATGGAAGTTCTCCGACCTATGCTCATTCTTGTTTTGTGGAGGTGCACGAGCCTCTACCGATGGTTCTCTATTTTTTCTAGCGAGTCATACTCCTAGGGATCCTCCGTGTATAACAACATTAACATCCTATAACATTTGTAATATTTGAGGTAAAATATTTACTACAACCTGTCTCGGCAGTGGAAAGTTTAGGTCTATGTGTAAGAACTCCTCATTTGATCCATGCCTCCCGCATGTACCAAGGCAAGAGTTAGTTCATCATTCTAGGTTTTATTTCAATTTTGTAAGTTTGCTATATTATACAAATATCATACAATGTTGTTTTCTACGTTTAGAGTTGTGATAGGTTTAATTTCATGTCTCATTTTTTCCAGTGTTCCCAAGGGTCCAAGATTTGAACTCATGGCTCGATACCAAGTGTAACACCCTCAAATTTACTCCGCACAAAACCGAAGACAATCTAGGTCAAATTAGAAAAATTATGGAATAATTTTTTTAAAAAACCTACTCGTAACACAAAGTTAAAATTTACGGTTACACTTTCTCATTTTAAAATTACATTAAATTAATATTATTAATTTCCCTAGATCCCATTTAATTAAAGTAATAAAAAAATATCTCAATACCAGAAATAAATAAATTAGTCTAAAGAAAGACTTAGGCTCCCCTACCATTTGTTTTAATACAATCAAATTCAACCTTAATTAAACTTGCTCAAGTTAATATCAAGGGTATTTTGGTCTAGTTATTTAAATAATAAATTTTTATTATACCCACAAGGGGGTCAAAGTTTTCATTAAAAATAGGCTCTCTACTAGCACATTTGGGTTAGAAAAGTAATAACACCCCTACACATACTAGAGTGGCCCCACAAAAATTCTACCCATGCAATTTAAATATGAAATTTCCTTCACCCACTTCTCACCTACCTTTTTAGGGATGAATCTCATCGATTGGATAGATTCATTTGGGGCCCTTGGATTTGGGGATCCATATAACCCTAAATATGCTTATGAAAAGATCTTTTTCCTTTCATTTGACTTATTATTTTTTCTTTTTTGTTTCAGATTTTTGGAGAGGGAGGTGGAAGCCATGAGATCCAAGCTCAAGATCGTGGAAGGATGCACATTCTTCCTTTCTTATCTAGTTCTACTTACACCCTCTCTTAGGGTTGCATGTATTTTTATTATCTTACTATTTCTTTTGTATTTACCCAAATGGGCATATGGGTATTTGCCCTATTTTAGAGGAATAGGAAAAATGGTATATATATACACTTGTGTAAAAAAAGATATATACATATATATACATTTGTAAATGTATATGTAAATGTGTGTATTTTTATTAAAATTTCATTTTATACATACCGAAAACCCACAAATCTTATATTATTAAAATCGTATATATATATATATATATATATATATATATATATATATATATATATATATATATATGTATATATATATATATATATGTATGTATGTATGTATATATATACACATATAACACACACACACACACACACACACACACACACACGTATATATATGTATGTATGTATGTATATGTAAATATATATAAAAAAATGTTTGTTATTAACCGTGGTTGGGAAAGGCCATGGGAAGGACTATACAGTCTTAATGGCAAGTAAAACACAATGGCGGCATACCAAAACTTTGGGTGGTTAATTTTAAGATCGGGGGGGGAGGTCGTCGACCCCACCCTCATCCCATATTAAAATGGGGTGGGGGTGGGGTTGGCGACCTCTCCCCCATCCCAAAAAAACATACAAACCACAATTGTTTCGGCCATGCACCATAAGGAAGTTCACCCTTTTTAACTCTATACGCATTGGAAAAAGTAAATTTCCTTAAAAACTATAAAATATATTATATTATATTATATATAGATATATAGATATATATATATATATATATATATGTATGTATGTATGTATGTGTATGTATGTAGAATACAATTATTTTGATAAAATTCTAAGGTTAAATACAAATATATATAAGTATATATAATGGCACATGTGTCACTATTACATTTAATTATTAACCAATTTATTTTATTTTAGAAAGGGATTTAAGTATTTATTTAAGGCCATATAAAAAAATTGTTTGTTTTATGCTAGATACTTTACCCTTTCCTACCAATACATTCAAGAGTGCTAAGAGAAACTAATAAAGAGTTTATTGTTCACTAAGACAACTAAGTAAAAGAAACATTCAAAGTTAAAAGGAAAATGCTAAATTCACATCTCCTACATCATTTATTATTAATAGGTAAGTTACTAAGTTGACAATATTTCCAAATATCTACTTGTTTATAACACAATTGTTTCCTTCTTTCCCTTCAACAATACAAAGGACACGTATAATTTAATGCTATCATATGTCTTTCATGTAACATAATAGGAATTAATATATCTTTCTTTTACAACATACAAGTTTCAACCATTCCCACAAGTAACTTCTAACAATATTTTCCAATAGTTTTGCAACAAGAAGAACAACACAAATATTTGAGACAATAAATACACTAAAATGAGAACAAATTTGTTTTCTTTTAAATCACATTTCCATTATATCGAGAACTTGTTACACTAAAATTGTTTTTCTTTCCAACAAGTAAGGAAATGATTTTTAAAATTTTATTTTCATTTTCAATATCTACTAATATTACATTTTTTTATAATGAAACAACTAAAAATTCACTTTAATAAATACAAGTTTACAAGCCTTCCTTACATAATGGAGGCAACATAGTAAATAATAACAAGACAAAGACATTATTCTTTTTCTCCAAATGCACTGGAAGCCTTCATCATCTAAACTCCACCTTCTTCCTAGAACAAACACAAAACCAAAAATAGGGAGTAGGCAACACTCGCCACCCAACCATTACTCCAAAGAGGAAGTGAAGCCTACTTCCTCATTGGCCCCTAAGCTCCAATGATGAGACAATATGGAATACTTGACAACCATGGAAACAAAGACAAAGCTTCCACTTTTACTTTCAAACATTATTCACGAAGAACAATAACAACAAAACATTCATTTTTCAACACATAAACTTCCCAACACATTGGCTCTAAAACAATACAAGTATAGAAAGGTATATGGGGATACCCTTATGCCTCCCAATGATTTCGATTCCCACATCAAAACCTCCAAAACACAATCAACCCCAGAATTTCTTATGCCTCCCTACAAATAAAAATATCTCTTATGCCTCCCTCACTCTTATTCCTCCCTCTCTCTTATGTCTCCCACAATGAACAAAATAACAAGATGAGAAAAAGGTGGGGCACCCAACCCAATCCCTCCTAAACACCCAAGAGAAAACTCTTACATCTCCCAATAAATTTCATCCCCATTTGAATTTCTCATGTAAATCCTAAGGAAATTTCACTACCCAACACATCATGCAATACAACATTTATTCAACACATAAACACATAAGAAAGAGAAGAAAACAAAAGGGTGAAGACCCTACCTTGCGATAGCAAGAATACACTCCACAAGAAATTCCCAAAATCCTCCAAGCTCAATAAATTCCAAGCAATCTTCAACTCTAATGAGCACTTCAAAAGGAAAGCATTCCCTAAAATGAGAGATCCCAAAACCAAGCAAGTAACCCCCAAAACTTCACAAAAATGTTAATAACTACAAAAGAGGGAGATGAAGATGAGGTGGCTCGATGTAGGATGCGACATAATTTCTTCTCCACCCTAAATCACCAAGGTAAACCCCAAACCCCAAAGCATAATAAATTGGTGGTTGGGGAAAAGACCATTATCTTACACACTCAACCCAACCCACACCCCTTAAGGATAAAATTAATTAATCATGTAATAAAAGTGCAATTCATTTCCCTTTTAATTCATTAAAACACAAATTAGGTAATAAAATAACTCCCTCACATCATAGGCTACGTGGGTGGGTGACTTTAAAAGGTGTGGGACAAGTCTCCAAAAATCCTATAAGTTAAAAATCCGAATTTCACAAGGAAGATTGAGTACACACTACCGCAAAACAAATTAAATTCATTCCAATCAAACACACATTAAGGCTACCAACTCACATTTATTTCCGCCCTTTTTGTCACATCCTAATCGGCACTAGATAAACAATATTAAATAAACTTAAGAGGGGTTTTAAACATAATTAATAAAAGTGACTCCACATACAAATAAAAATAAAATAAATCACAATTAAATAAAATCAACAAGATAAATTACCAACATTCCCAAGGTCACTTTTGAGGTCACCCCCAATGGGGACCTCCTAACAAACAATAACAACAAACAACATATGAATACACGTGTTTCCATGGTGACTTGTTGTCAATACTCCATATTATTTCATTATTGGTCTCATATCCCCCTTTGGTTTATTGTGTTACAAACACCTGCAAAAGTCAAGAAAATACCTTTCTAGCTTGGTGGCCATATTAACAACATAGAAATTGTAAAAATACATGCATATACATATAATCAATTATCGCAACTTAAAACAAGAAAAGTAATTTGTCATCGTTCACAATTCCAATTATTTCAATTTCATTAATTTATCAACTAGCAATAAGATCACATCATGAAATACATCATCTAGCATCATATAATTATCAAAATAATACATTATTCCAATATAAGCTCAAAATCAACAATTCAATATATCTAAATATGCATATAATCATTCTATAATCGTGCCATAATTATAACATCCATATTTTCTATAAATTAACTAATCAAAATAACAATTTCCATCTCATCAATATATAAATTGTTATAGAAAATTCCATAACTCTAGTCTATGATAAGAAACATCATAATCATATCAATGTTGAAGAGGAGTGGGCACTACAAGAAGTATCGAATGTACCTAGAGTTACATGATGCTTGTTGGAGATAAGGGTGTTCAATCACTCTAGCTGTGACTATAGTAAGGTGTGTAAAATTTATATTTGAATGTCTCCTCGTAACACACATCTAATAATTAATTTTCCAAGAATCCAAACCTGGTGGTGTGTGAAATCATACTCATTCGTACCTTGGTGAATAAGCAATAAAGTGAAGTACATGAGATACATGGCTAGTTTTCATAACGTAAAACATGATAAAATGACCTTAGAACATAATTTCTTAGATGAAAAGAACACGTAATCTACCTACTCTTAAATCAATAAACTTCCTTTGCTTCATGAGAACCTTCCTTGTTGCAACTAAGATAAATGGAAAATCCAATCGAACATGCAACTTAGAAAATGAATCCTTGAACAAACACTAAAAGGATCATGTATGTACATATGTTCATACCAATAACCAGGATACATCATTCTTATGAGATGAGGGAAATAAACAAAATTAGGTAGGATTACTATAAGTGAAATGTTAAATAAAGTAAATATAATGTAGTCTAGTTATAAAATAAATTATAAGTGATATCTAAGAAAATAAGGTCAATAACAAAATATGAATGTAATAAATATGTAAATTGGGGAAGTTTTGTCATGGATGGTGCCTATACAGGATTCTTAATGTACTTGAACTGTTATGTGTTCCTTGTCGTTTAAAAAAATGGCCCTAATGTGAATCGCATGTTTTTATTGTTGCCTTTGTGGGTTAATGTTTGTGCAAAGCATATCATGTGTTGTGTGTTGTTATAGTGATCCCCTATAGTGTCATGCAAACTACAATTTGAGTCAAAAAGAAATTATTGTAGTATTTTTAGTGTTGTATTTGTTTTTGTAAAATGTGGGCATTACAGATTGGCATCAAATTCTTCCCACAAGGAATGGAAATTGCTTATTAGTGGCGTCATTTTATAACCCGTTGTATAATGCAACGATAAGCCTTGAACCACAACTAATCATTGACGAATTTCATGACTATACCAATTACTTCTTCAATGCTTATATGCACATTTATACCGACCAAAAAAATGAATAAAAACAGGCCCGAGCACAAGCCAAGAAAACTAGGCCCACCGAGCATGTCTCCTACTAGGATAAATTGTGGCTGCAAACAATTTAGAAGCTAAGCTAGTCAATGATGTACTTAAATACTAACTACTAATTCAACATTCCACAAAATTATTCATAGTATTAATATTTTTCTTATTTCTTGGCATTGAAAAAAATTTAAAACTATTTTATATTCCATTTATTTCCACAAACTAGTATTCCTTCTTATCTTTGTTATTAATTCTAGTTCAATAGATTCCTACTCATTTATAGGAAAAAGGTAGAATTCTTGAGCTAAATGTCCATACTTTTGAAACCAAAAACAGTCAAGTAGGAGGTTTTCCTAATCGAGTGATTATTCAAATAAACTTCCCTTATGAGATTTTAATGATACTCTTCTAGGAAGATATTTTCTCACATTCATTCAAACAAAAACATTGGCATAAGAAATATGTTTTTAACTCTAAGTTTGAGAAAAATCTAACTCATTTCCTCATTAAAGTTTTTTAATTCTCAATACAAGACAATTAACCCATAAATGTGTTGAGAGATTAAATAATATTACCCATATAATTTATTGGAGCTAGCATTAGATCATCTTTTGAGAATTCAAAAATAGAGATCAAAAAAATAACCTTGAATTTCTAAACTAAATCACTTGTTTGAATCCAAAATTGTTTCTTCTTGATATAGAAAATGGAAATGAAGAAACCTTGTGAGCCAATGTGAATATAAATTTTCATTTCATGCAATTTCCTTTTACGAATTGATAAATCAAAGGATGTAAAACCTATTTTCTTATTTCCTTAGGCTATGGGGGTAACTTGAAAAGGAAATAATTTAATAATGGGACTAAGTTTTCTAAAAGTGTTATTATAAAGGGAACTTAAAGTGATATTATTAAAATAAAGGGAACCCTCTAAATGTTTCAAAGACTTAACAAGAATTAGAAAATAATAACTTCGGCTTCATTAATCAACAAGAAAATAGTCCCACATGGAGCGTCCCACTTGATAAAGAGAGTTATGAAGGTATAAAATGAAGTGAGGGAATTTTATTTGAGATATATCCCCAAAAAAAATTCCCACGAAGAATTGATGTTTCTCTTGTTAGCCTAGGATGAAACCCATTGGGTAAGTGGATTCGAGGATGAAAACCCTCATATACAAGTGAGTAACTCTACTCAAAGATTACTAGTGAGATGAATCCAATTTTTTAAAATGACAATAAATACTTGTTTTTTTAATGCAACTCCATCATCATTTTAATAATTTGGAACTTTTAAGAGCATATCAAGTAGGTATTACCACTTTCTAGAAATCAACTATGGCTATAACATTTTTCTACTAATTTTCTAGTAGTTTGGGCATCATTCTTCCGGGTCGTATAGCCTCATAAAACCCTTACAAGTTGTACTATCCGATTGACTATATATCATACCATATAGGTAAGGGAATAGCCAATAATCAAATTGTACTTTCTTCTTCATTTTTTCATATATATATTTTGTTTCTTATTTCAGATATGTGAAATAGAGGAGCCTCAATTTCAATAAAATTCATATTTTTATTGTTGGCAAAATTTCTTATCAAAAATCCAAAATTTCTCATTTACAAATTTTTTTAGTAGTTTGTTGAGTTTCTTAGAATTTATCAAAATATAAAAAATATTTATGTTTTGTACATTTGTGGTGTGTATATGTGGTTGATTTATAAATTTTAAGTGTTCAAGCGTATTTGTTTGGTTTTTTACAAAGCATTTGATGAATTATTGTGCAGAGAGGAAGATCGCATACCAATTATTTTACAAAATGTTTGTGAGAAGAAATATGTACTTAAATACTAATTCAACGTTCTACCAAGTAATTAAGGGTAATAATATGCTTCTATTTATTGGCATTAAAAAAACCTAGAAACATTTTTTATTCATAATCATTTTTAAAAACCATAACTACCTACATCTCTACAATCGCACCACGCAATCTATTTCTAACAACTATATCGAATATTTTAATAAACTTGTTATTCATAAAAACCTACCACTTATAAATTTTGTTAAATGTTTATCCCTAATATAATTCATTCTTAATGATTATTGTGTAAAGAGTCATCAAAATAGATTTATATTAATTAAGTGACATGAGAATCCTTTGTGTGCTTGAACTAACTTTTCTCCAAATACACACACAAACAAAATAAAATAATTTAATGTGTCAATTGAAGATGTCATTCTTCAATAGCCAAATGATTATGTTGAAAGAATAATAAGAGTCAAAATAAAATTTAATTAACTACAAGCTGAAATAATTCACTCCGCATAAGACAAAGATATCATTTTTATGTGATTAAAAATAAAAATGTCATTTCAAAGTAATTATGTTAAATTATAATCAATTTATGTTATATCAAAATTGTCTTAGATGACTATTATATCAACAATTGTCTTAAATGTTTAAATTATGTTGTAAGGAATGTGATTTTTAGTATTAATTAAAATTCATCAATATATTATATTACATTAAAAAATTAATAAGCTACAATAGCTATAATAAAAGATAGTTTGTTAGTTCACGTAGTCGAAACAATAGAAGACTATTAGAAAAATATGGCAAGTCACAAGCACAAACAAAATATGAAACTACAAAACATGAAAATGCCAACCTTAGAGATTCTTTACTGGAATGTAGAATGGGTGTGTAGCTCCAAAAATATCTAAAATATTTGAGGGAAAATCAGATAAAAATGTGAGCATGTAAGGATCCCAAGTAATTAACTTAGGTCTTTTAACATGGGCCTCAAATGAGCATTATGTCTCATGTCATGACAACATTTTTTTGGGTTTATATAAATTTATAAGTCTTACCTACCTAATGGTCATTCTCTTGTGAATTTGGAACCACCAAAATTTTGGTATTATATTGACTTCTAGATTGGTGGTGGTCAAGACCGGTTAGATTTTATCTATTGCTTTTGAGTTAGTCTTAGGGATTGAATTTCTATTTCTTCCAACAAATTATTATTCCTTGTTATATTTATTATTAATTTCATCATTGTATTCCTTCTCATTTATAGAAAAAGGGTAGAATTCTATCGCTAAATGTCCATAATTTTGGAAAGAAAAACACTCAAATAGGATATTTTTATTGTCATCAAAATTTATTTCCAAAACTCCAAAATATCTCATTTACAGTTTTTGGTAGTTTTATGACTTTCCTAGAATTTATCAAACTATACAAAATATTTCATTTTGGTATTTTTGGTGTATATATGTCGGTGATTTAAAAATTTCAAGTGTTCAAGCATATTTGTTTATTTTTTACAAAGCATTCGATGAATTTTTCCAAAGGGTAGATTGCATCCCAAATGTTTTACTAGATGTCCATGAGAAGAAATAAGTAAAATTATTAGGATATTTTTAATATTTTATGAAAGGGACATTTTAGTGGTATCATAATGTATTTCCTCCCCATCTTGCGGGAAAAGAAAAAATGGTAAGTATAACTAAAGGAAAAACTAGGACAACAAGATTCGAATAAATTGAAGGAAAAAAAGAGTTATGGAAGATAGAGAAAAAGAATTAATTTGGATGAAAATCCTAACAATAGGGCGAAAAGACAATTTTATTTGATGCTTGACATGATGATGGCATGATTACTACATCAAATAGACAAAAATGTGAATGTTCCTAGGTATCATAATAGTGAAGGAATTTCTATAAGAATGAAGAATAATAAGAAAATACATAAAACAACAATTCATTGTGTTGTTAGGACTTTTCAACCCAAATCCATACATATGGAATAAGTAGTTGCAGAGATAGAAATCAACCATCCATTGTGGATTATTATCTATTATCAAATTTTTCCTCTCGGGCAAAATTGATCAAACATGACCTTGTAGGAGAAAATGGAGAGATTAGTTCAATCATGCGAGCTCACATTCATTTCCAAAAAAATAGGTTGCGGTCGAGCTTGAAATGGCAATTTTGTTCCAATTGGAAAGGATGGCTAATGGAAATGTAAAATATTTTAGATCTCAAGAGAAAAAAATGGAGAAATCCTAAGGTTTTCAAGCTCAAATTTTTGACATTTCAGGAAAAACAAGGCAAAAAATGGCCTCAAAAACCCAAAATCTCAAGTCCAAAAGTATGAAATTTTAGACTTTCAGGTTTCAAGGTTTCTGAACTCTCAGGTGTGAAGTTGTAAAATGGCCTAAAAATATGAAATCGCAAAGTCCAAAAGTTTGAAGTTTCGGACTTTCGGGTTTTGGGAACCATGAGAATCATGCCAAAAATGAAGAAAAAGTCGAAAACTCCGAAGTCTAAAATTCCAAAATTTCAGACTTGAGAGTTTCGGAGATCTTGGCAACCAAAATGAAAAAATAATTGAAAAATCATAAAACTCTAAAGTCCAAAATTCTGAAATTTTAGACTTCAGAGTTTTGGATATCTCGACGACCAAAATGGAAAAATAAAGGAAGAGTTCCAAAACTTGAAACTCCAAAAGTCAAAAATTGCAGATTTTAGAATTTTGGGGTTTTGACTTTGGATTTTGGAAGTCTCAAGCCCTAAAACCCAAAAATTCCCCTCAACTTCCAAAACTCTAAAGTCTGAAATTCTAAAATTTTAGACTTTTAGATTTCGGACTTTCGGAACTCTCAACACCGCATTTTTTTGAGAATGGTGCCTCGACCTTTAGATGGTCATATCTTTCAACCTGGAGCTCGAATTTGAGAAAGAGAGGAATTTTTGGAAATATCTTGACGTCTTTAAATTAGTGGGACTAAGTTATTAAAAATAAAAAATAAAGTTCACCATTTTGAGGTGTCCCAGATCCTCACCTACCACCATTATGAGGTATGGGATTCCTTTTTTCTTAAAAGGAACAACACATGGAGGCATGGGTTTTGCAATAGAACCCATCATTGTTGTAGGTGAATTCAATGCAATTTTGGGGTGGTTGAAGAAAGAATTCAAATTATTCTCATCTCCTTCTCTCATTCTTCCTATATATTGTAAGGAGGGGTATTTTTTCAAGGTTGGACAATTTTGCCTTGCACCATCCCTTCTTCTCTGATCTACAAGTGAATTTGTGGATTTCAAACCTCCCATTTCAAACTATAATGAAAATTTTCACCTCTTAGCCACCGTAATGGACTCAGTATCAAACTATTGGAGCAATAAAAAATGAGTTTGTGGATTATTTCAACCCTCTCTTATGTTTATTGTATCTTCCTGATTTCTTATTGCAATCTTGGTTATCTATGCATGGTGGTTTTATTAAACTTTTAATGGTTTGTGTTTAATTGCAAAGCAGGTGTTCAACATTACTTTGGTGCATCACCTCTGTTAATTTAGGTTTATTTTCTTACATCTTCTTAACCATGTGTCCTTGGAAAGTTAGAGTAGATTTTAGATTAGATCCTCTACAAATTGTATGTGTGCACTGAATAGAGGAATAGGATCCGGCCTTCATCCGAAGAGCCCTCCCGATTACAAAGTCCCACACTTTGGGAGAATTTCCATGTTATACAATCACACTGAGAGTCTCAACCCATCGAGTTGTAGACATTCAAGGGTGTTTTGATTACACATCTAAAATATCATCTAACTATTATGAGTATAGGCTCATATCACTTGAAATTAAGGTGGCATTATCTCTCACTAATTTCATAAGTTTTAAGAAGAACAAATTTGGTAAAAGAGTTTAAATAAAGACACAAAAAAACTAGAGAGAACTCCAATAAGATTTGGCAAAGTTAACACTCTTGCATATGATGGATCAAGTAAGTATTCATCACACTCTAGTATACAAAAGTTAGAAACCTTATTTTTATCAAGGCCAATGATGGAACATGAAGGAATTAAGTTTGATACCCTTCATCTCAAAGGGGCACCACATAAATTCTTGATACCACATGTTAAATAGTCATGGTTGTTTCAAATTGTTCTACAAAAGATTTTTCCACGTAAATTGTTTTTGGTAGCTTTTCACAAATGACTTATGGATAGAGTGCCATTTAAGCTCTGGTCCTTGATCCTTATGCATATCAATTTATTTTTTATTTCCAATTTGGCATTCATTCTTTTAAGACAACTCCTAATATTCTTCGAGAGGCATTTGTCTCAATAATTTAAAACCTTCTCTCTTGAAGTGACATTGGAGGGAGAGTTTGACATACATTTTTTATTCTCTAGACTTCCCGTGTCATTTAAGAGTTACTCTTAGGAGCATTTTTCTTAATATTTTATTAATAAGAATCCTTCCTGTAATAACATTTTTGTAAAATCCAACAATATAGTTAGACAACCAAAAATATTTGGAGTTGAGTTTTATCACGAATCTGATTTGGAAAGAAAGAATTTTTTTAAATGATATGATTTTGCATGGTAATGGTCCCATTTTTAGATTCACTCCCAAAAATTGATGGATTCTTTGAAGGTTTCCATCTTTTCGAACTAAGGCAGACCATTATAAAAATTACTTTATGGAACTAAGAAAGGTGTTTCATATGCTCTTTGACATTTTAAGAAAATATTAGAATGAAATCAAGTATATATTATGAGAAATTTATCCATATGGCCAAATATTTGATACATTACCTTCTAAAAATTTTAAGGAGTGATGAAAATTTATCCTTATGGAAAAATATTTGATCTACTACCTTCTAAACATTTGAAGGAGCGATCTTTAACCCAAACAAGAAGACTTTCCATTCATATTGTGCTCTGAGAATGGTGAAATTTGTTTTATAGGTATCTTTATATCCATAAATATTTATGAGAATCCATATTTCCCTTCCACATTGGTTTAGAGTGCATGACACTACTAAGCATGGTGAGTTGGATTGTATAGAATTTTGTAATGATTTTGAGGCTATTCATAAAGAATTTCGGGCATATGAATCTAATGCTAATAATTCCCACAAGGATAGTTCTTTTGGGACAAACACTACTATGTTAATTAAGATAGTAAATTTTCCATCTCAAGAGGATAATGAGCCTAAAGAGAATATAGAAGATATTCAGTCCTTTAAAATTATAAGATAAGTACTTATTCCTATATATATAAATCCAAACATCTCTTTACTAATTCGACACGTCCACCAAAAGGAGACACACATCTTACCCCAAGTCTACAAAATGGACCTCCACCCAAGGGAGGAGAGTATAAAAATTTAGTTGAAACTTTAGCTAAAAATATAAGGGTAGGGTACAATATAGTTGAGGAAATGAAGAATATTAAGGCCAACATAACCCTTCATTAATTATCTTATATTTTTGAACAAAGGTATTGGTTTCTTAAATCCATGATAGATAAACCCACCGATAGAAAATAAAAAGGGGTCTACTTGCACAATTGTCAGCTCTCTATAAAGACAAAACGAGGTTCCTCATCTCCTTCTTATAAACCATATCTATGAAAATAATGTAATAGAATATGTTGTATATTTTGCATAATGTATACCCAATATTACTATACACCACTTCCATGAGCATTAATATGGTTTGGAGGTTGGCCCTAAGATAAAAAAATTGGATCCCTATTTTCTCGAGGGTATCGATATGCAATTTTTTTCTATACGTGTATATGGGTGGTGTTATAACCCACAACTTATTAGATAACATTATGTTTTGTTTTGTTAGCTCATGGTTTTGTTACCCATTATATTGTAAAACCACTTTGACAATTGATGTAGTGCCCACTTCCCTTCGACACCTTTTTTATTTTTGATTTCGATACTGTCGACTACACTTATGGATATGATTATGGCTTTTGATTTAGTATGATGTTAGATGTTAGAAATACTGAACTATTGTTGATTCAATTCATATATGATGCATGTGGACCATTAGAGACATTTGATGTTGATATACTGTTGACATGGTTATTTATATATATTTCTGACATGTGATATATTTAGTCATATTGAGTAGACCTTTGATAATTGGATTAATGTTGTGATCATTTTGACATGGATGAAATGTGGAATAGAAATGTTGCTAGAAATTGTAAGTGATATCATATTTTCATAGATGATATTAATTCTTATATAGATGATTTTAGATTTATATCGCATATTTGGCATGGATGTTTTAATGCAACACGAGGCCGAAGGAGGTATTCTCTAATTTACAGGTATATTTATATTCACAACAACATCAAGGGGATTGGAGACCAACCATCATTGTAACTCTAGATGAATTCAACTAGGGTTACCATGGCAACATGTAATTGCGTGTGTGTATGAGTTTGGTTAGGGGAAGATTGTGACCAAAGGATCATGTGTTGTTTTTTATTATTAGTTCCATTTTTATTAATGTTAGTATGTGTTTTTTTTAGTAATGTAATTTACTTGTTTGAATTATTTAGATTTTGGATGTATGTTTACTCCTTTATTATTAATGGGTTTTAGTGTCTTAATTAACCTAATTTAAATTTATCCTAAACTAATAAAATATGTGATCCAAAAGGATTTCATTTATTGGACTTGATTTACTCTTGGATTTTTTTTGTGTTGTATGTTTGAGTCTTGAGTGTTGTACACTCTACCCTTCATGGGAAACTCGAATTTGGCCTTAGAGGCCAAATTTGGAAGCTTATGGGACAATTCAAACTTGTCCCACACCTCTTAAATGTGTATGCCAACCCTACCTATGGGTTGGGGGGTCAAAATTAGGCCCTATTAGGTGTTTTGGGAAGATAAAAAGGTGAAATGTTTATTACACTTTATTTCAAGTATTTAATTTTGTCCTTAGGGGGAGTGGGCTTAGATGGAGTGTGTAAGTTTCTTGTCATTCCTTCAACCACTTATTAATTGTGCATTGGAATATGAGGTTGACTAAGGTGATGTGGAGTGGAGAGGAAATGAGGTGGCATCCTACTTGGAGCCACATCATCCTCCTCTCTCCTTTTTCTATTTATTGAAATCATTTTGCTTGTTTGGGGGTTACTTCATTATTTTGTGCTCTTGTATTTTTGGAGAGTTAGAGGATTTTTGAGAGAGCTTGTGGATTGTTGGAGCTTGTGGATGCTTGCTTGGTTTTGGAGGAGCTTGGAATTTCATTCTTGGGACAAGCTCTACTATGGAGAGGTAGGAGCTTTACTTTTCTTTTGTTATACTTTTATTATGTGTTTATATGTTGTGTTGAGTGTTGTTTTTCCTTTGGAATGCTTGTTGGGTATGGGTAGATTGCCTAAGTTTGGAGTAGGAGGAGACTATGGGAGATTTCATGTAGGGAGGCATAAGAGTTTACCCTTTTGTGGAGGGATTTTGGGTTAGATGCTCCACCTTGTACAAGGAATTCTTACAGCTTCCTTTTTTGTTTCTTTTATGAGGGAGGCATAAGAGATTGGGGGAGGCATAAGAGTATGTGGAGGGATAAGGGGTACTTGAGGGAGGCATAAGAGTATGTAGGGGATTTGAGATATGCATTGGAGGATTTAAGGTGGGCATCCATTCCCATTGGGAGGTATAAGTGGCCTCCCATAGGTCTTGCTCCTTTAGCTTTCACTTTAAGCCTTTTTGGTTGTTTTGTTTTTCTTCCTACTTGTGTTGTTGTTGTTTTTAAAATGGTTAAAATGGTTGTAAAATAATTTTGTGTGTTGTGGAAGATTTTTTTTTGCCATGAGTTGGAATCATCTCCCATTGTGATGTGGTTAGGGCTCGGGGGCCAATGAAGAGGATGGCTTCTCCTCTCCATTCGATATCTTGGTTGGGTGGAGAGCATTCCTCTCGCCCCTATTTTTTTGTGATTCAACCAATCTTGGAGGAGCTATATTGATGTAGTTGTGAATCTTGGAGTTTTTTGGAGACCTTGTGAAACTTTCTTTGTGTTATTCCCACTTAGAGTGGAAGAACTTGTAATAATGTATTCCATTCTTTTATTTATATTTTTTATGATTTCCCACATCAAGTGGAGAACATTGTATTGATCTTGTGAAGAAACAAATTGCATTTCATTATTGGCTATGGAAGTGTATTATATATTGAAAATAAAGAAGAAAGATTTGTATTGTAGAATTAGTTTGAGAAATGGAGAAGAAAGGATACTTTCATTGTGTAGTTGTTGTATTGTAAATGTAGAAGTTATAACAAGTTGATCTTGCATGCATAGTAAACTTGAATGAGAAAATAAAGTTATTGTGGCTATTTTGAATGTATGCATATTATAGTGAAATGAAAAAGAGAACAAATTTGAACATATTGTCAATTAGAAATGTTGATTTTTTTTTGTTATGGCAAGAAAACAATAATGTATAAGTAGTTATAGATTCCTTTTGCTCTTGTAATGGAAAGAAGAATCTAGTTAAACAAATGGAATTATTCTTGTAAGTAGATGAGTTTTATTAGAGTTGAAAATACTTTAAAATGAGTAGATTTAACTAAGAAATGAATAAAAGAGCAATAAATCTCAAAATTAGAAATTCTAGAAGCTCAAAATAGGTTCAAGACGTATTTTAACACCTTTTTGTAACTTTTGGTTTTTCTAAAAATCTCGAATTAAGGTTCTATTTTTCAAGAAATAGGACCGCCGCCTGCAAGCAGAGCGATGGTCTCGTAACCGGCGCTCAAGCTAAGGAGGGCAGATCCACAAAACTACCACTCAAGTAGGTGGCGTCTTTAGTTTGTCACCCAGTTGGGCGGTGGTCCCATGACCACAAGTCTACTCGGGTGGCGGTTTTATCACTTATGACAGAATTCCATGGATCCATGCCTACGCACCAATTTTAACTCGATTTTTACTAATTCTTAAAGTGTAAAAATTTAACTAATGACTACCAACATGTAAATAAAGGGTAATCCCTTGGATTTGAATAATAAACACATGGAAATGGTGGACTAAAATATTTCTTTCATTTATTACAATGGGGTAGGGTTCACCCCAAATTTAAAACCCAATATATAGATAACTTGAAATAAAAACTAGATTGGTGGAGGAAATCCCTCTCAATCCTTACATGAACTAGATTACATGGATAAAACTAAAACTAGACTAAGCTTAGACTAGATCTCCATGTAGAATCCTCCATGTTTCTTCCTCCTCTCCAACCTGTAAATTTAACAAAAAGGAAATAGACCAAATGAGAAGAATAGAATGAGGAAATGTTTTAATAGAATTTCATAAGGATTTTAGGGCTAAGTTTGGAACCCTAGGATCTAGTAGCCAAGATGGATTTGATCCAAAGGTGGAGGATTAACCCTACTTTTATTAGGTAGAAATGTATTTTAAATGTTTAATTTAAAATCCCTAAAGGTATGTGTAGATGGGTGAGTGGGGCCATTTAATTGCCTAGGGGTGTATTGTCCTTTTAATCCTTAGTATGTTGTAGGAATTTAATAAAAGGACTTTTAAACTATTAGGATAATGAAACTAGAGTAATTAAGCATGAGGTTAACCATATTAAAGTTGAACATTATTTGAAGAGAAGAGAACATCTAATTAAGTAAATTAATCCTTGTTACCTTCCTATTGAATAATTGATTAATGGACCTTGGAGATAAATATGAAATTAAGTTAACCTTTAACTAGACTTGGTTCTTCAATCATAAAGCTGAGTTAAGTACTGTAAGTCAATTCAATGAACCCTAAAGGTTGAGCACCCTTGTAACCTTATTTGAATCTCTAAACAAAAAAAATATGCACAATTTTCTAGTTAAGTGTTGGGTTGTAGCATGTTCTTAACGTCATTTATACAGTGTTACAATTTCCTATTGATGTGCTTACATAGAGTTGGACATGTAGTATGGTAGAGAAAACTTGAAGTACATTATTGTTTTGTAAATGGTTAAGTTGATGCAATAAGAGATAGAAGTTACTACAATAGGTTATTTTCCAAAAGGGTTTCCCAAGATAAACCTTTTGTGTCGCTTTTAATTTTTTCATTTATTTTGAACATTTTTAAAATTAGGGTAAAAGTGAGGGTTTTAAAAGGGCCCACAACCTTGTACTAAGAAGAATGGGGAGGAAAAAGGAAGAAGATCACTCCCGCACAACACAAGGAAAAAGAATAAGAAACCACTAGCAAGAAGAGAGGAAGTTACTAAAGCAACAGAGTCGAAACAAAAAAAAATGAGAAGAAAAGAAGCAAGAACACCCTCGGCTATGATCAAATACAATAATAAGGGACAACAAAGAGGAGTAGAGAAGATGTAGTCCAAATGACGTTTCCTCGATATGAAATGGAGACCACCAAATGGTTACCATAATATCAGCATAAGAAGGAAAAGGAAGGAAATGAGGATTTGAAATCATAGGTTATACTTACTTCCATTATTTGAGCACACCAACTACCAATTTTTCAAAAATTATTCCTCCGAGCCCAGCGCATTAGTTATGGCCAAAATCGGAGGGGTATCAATATGTTCTTCCCGATTTAGAGTGCGGGTACCATATTTATCCCAATCATAATGATCAAATTCATGAGGTATCTTGATTCCTAGGTTGGATATCTCCACCGAATGGGTAAGAACTAATTTTTGAACCACCACAAGACTCTCACCGCTACTTTTGGGTTGAGCCTCCACCAACGGATCTACACTCTTATCTTTTTGAACATCCACAACAAAATTTGATTCCTCCTCAAGGTCAGGGGGCTCCAATGCTTAGAAGGATTTTTCTTGGCAGGATGAGCTTTCTTATGAGGGAAGGAAAACTGAAGATGGCCCGGTGTCCTGTAATTTCTACATCTGAAAGTTGTATTTTCATAGTCAAGAGGCTGAACATGAGACACATCACCCATCTTGAGGGTCATCTTATTTAGAATTCCTTTACTAAGGTCAAATTCAACACATATTCTAACAAAAGTGAGAAGCCCACTATGAAATCTCGTGACATCCTGTTTTATAAATTTCCCTAAACAATTTTTGATCTCCTCTACAGCAAGGTAAAAATTGAGAGGAAGATTGGGTAACCTCACCCAAACAGAACTCGTGAGATATGGTAGAGAAAATCCTCCCATTATAGTCCCGTAGCTTTCTTGTCCAACATAATTTCTCCCCAAGATTCTTTTCCTCCATCCATTCCTTCCAAACAACTCTACTAGTGCAAATGGTGGCACATTATGGTTAGAATGAAAATATAAGAGACCATAAAGAAAGTTAGGGAAAAATAGAAACCTAAAATCTAAGGGTGAGGATTAAATCAATCCTATGGTTGTGATTTAATCCTCATCCCTTAAGTGTTGGGTGGGGAAACTTTAATAAAGTATGGGTGAGTAAAATTAAATAAATTTGGGTAATTTAACTAATAATTCCTAGGAATTTTATTCATAGGTGTGGGAAGTTAAATCATTTTGGGGATATTTAATTATGGGTTTTTATTTATTATTTGTGCAATGGGGATGTTATATTTTATGAATTGGGAAAAATTAAAATATTAAAGGGGTAAGGGTTCTTTTAAGTATTTAAATGAGGTGGCATGGGTATAATATGTTAGAAAATAAATTAATGCTATGATAGGAAAATAATTTAAGTTAGCATTAGGGGATTTAATTAGTTTATTAATATGGCCCTTAGTGGGTAAAATTAGATGAGATTAAGTTAGTAAATATTATAACTAAAGTCGGGTTAATTTTTTTATTAATCTAAGAAGGAAAATTAAATAGGAGATATTTAGGGATTAAATAATTAATTAATTAAACTAAATTAAATTAGGGAAGTGATGAGTCCTGAAATGCTTCGGGCAATTAAATAATGATTTTGGATTAAATAAATAAATTTAATTCTGAGGGAGATGTACTAGGTAATGAGTGAACATTTTAATTAATCATAATTAATATTTTAAGACCTGTCTAACATGCCTTAATTAATTATAAAAAAAATTGGTCATAAATGTCTAAGTATGTATTGTGGTTGGCATGGGTCGGCATGCTTTTATATGAGTGGGCCTCATAAGCATCCGATAATTGATGCATAACTTAAGTGTTCCATCTTTATTTTTACAAAGATGATCGATGCTCCCCAATGAGAGACACTTGGTCTTATGAAACTTTTTTAATAGCTCATGAAGTTATGCTTTCAGTTCAACAAGTTTAGTTTTTGCCATTCTATAGTAGCCTTAGAATTGTTTCAATTCCCAGTTTCATATCTATTGTGAAATAAAACTCTCTTTCGTGGAAGATTAGGTACTTCTTCTGGAAATACATCACCATACTCATGTAGCAAAGGATGATATTTCATAAAATTATTATCTTATTCACCCAAACCCACAATTTTTACAACATATAACACACAACCTTTGTTCTTAGCCTTCTTAAGTTGCATAGTTGTGATTTTTCTAACTAAAAACCTCTTTTTACTCCCTGAATTTCTATTGTTTTCTACAGGTCATCAAGGCATTTGATCCCCTTTCATGATAGTTTACTATCGCCTTGTTTTGGGATAACCAATTCATACCTATGACTATGTCATATGAGCCTAGAGGAGCTAGAAAAAGTCTACTTAAGTGGTAAAGCTTGATAGCTCTAATGTTGTACCAAACATACATTGTTTAACAGTGTGGACAACATTGCTCCCATATTGAACAAACCATGATTCTTTCATATAACCAACTTTTATTTTAATTTTGTATGCTAATTTAGTAGAAATAAAGCATTTAGTTGCACTAATATCAAATAAAATGGTTACATGCAATCCATACAACTTACATGCCACTTTGACTGGCGTAGCCTACTTTTTAGTTTACTTATCACCACTATAACATCAATATGGTGCCACTGGTTGTTATCCTTCTTCTTCTAAGTAAAATTGTTAGTATAAGGATCTAGACCACAAATATAACAACCCCAAGGGTCCTTTCCTCTCAATTTTATTTTCCTTACCGGATGGATTGTTCGTCTATTTTTATTATTATTTATAGCAGTCTTAACTAATGTGTTTTTATTTCCATTACCATTACCATTTTTTATTTTTTCTTCCAAATTTTTTTCATGCCACCTTTTTAGGTGCTAAATATTATGGTGCATTAACATATTTATTTTTCTTCTCCTCTCTATGTGTAGAAATAGCCTGCGGTTTCTGTTCTTGTCTTATTATTTTCTCAAAAAAAGCTTCCATAGTTGATGGTCCATGGACATCAACTTGACCTCCTTTCACCGGGTGTAATCCCATAATGAACATCCTGATGAAAAATTTCTCATCAGTTTTGTATTGAGGTACGTACTTTAGAAGTTTCATGAACTTATCCCAAAGATTTAGTTACTATCAAATTTACTTGAATTAGTGTCTCAAATTTAAACATTTTATGATCGTAGTATAGGCCGGCGTAATTAGCGTTGTCTAAAGTTTGCCTTAAATTGACCTTGGGTTATATTTTCCTCATCCACAACCATCTTAACTATCCAGTTGTGCCACCATGAGGATGCATCATTAGAGATTTAATAATCTCCCTAAACCACCTTGGTTTCTTTCGAGAAGTTTCTAATGGTGAAATACTTCTCCATTTCACTTAGCAAATTCTCAGCTCCATTACTTAAGTCTATACCATTAAAAATTAGTGGGATGATACTCTTTATATAATTTAATATTTCATCTACCAAACAAACACTCTTGTTCTCGGGTTGGTTTATCTCATTAGCATTCAAGTTTGCATTATTATTTACATTTGCATTAGCATTGGCAACATCATTATTTACTGCATTGGGATATACAACCTTGTTGTTTACAGCTTTAGGTTATTCCTAAGATGGTTCACTCCTTCGCTATCCTCAATGTTTTTATTATCCATGACTTTATTTTCAAGAATATGGTTTCGTGTATCTTGAAATGCAACGAGAATCTCATCCAACTTATGTGCTTTGGCTTCTTTTCCACCTATAGGTTGGTTATTCGCAATGTTTCCCCTTGTTCTAACCATGTTATCTGATTAGACAAGAATTAATTTTTAGTTATCATGAGGACTCAATAGGTCCAAGACCTGCAACCTCATCTCTGATACCAAAATGTAACACCTACTTTTCAATACTTCAAATTACGGGAATTTTTTTATATATATTTCCCATACTAACTATTGCCTTTAATGATTTAAATGAACAACATTTAAATCCAATAACTACATAATTACAATTCATCAAATAACAAATCAATCATTCATGTGCATAAAATTATGGGTCATTTGGATCTACTCGATCCCCCATTAATTACTCTTTTGAGTCTATATACATACTATACAAGTATTACCCTTCTTGGAATTGATTTACAAGTGAAGTATTATTAGTTTCTACCTGAAATTAATTCAATCAAATCCCATCTAGAATATCATACTATTGATTAGAACTTGGTGAAACTGACAATGTAATTTCTTACACTACTTTGGCTAAAGTTTAAGAGTCATACTTTGCATGCTTTGTTTCTAGACAATGATTACTCAATAGATACATGTCCCATCACCATATCAACTTTCTCCATTAGCATAATTGAATTAGTTAGCTGATTTAAATTTAGTTGAATTATGCACAAGGTACAAATCTATTCAGCTTGTGTGAAGAAGAACTTATGTGTAGACTTAGGTTGCCTATGGGAGTGAAAGTGCTCACAAAATGAATTTCTTCATTGTGTAACCATTTTCTTCCCCATAGCTAACATAATTTGGTACTAAGGTAACTTACTCATGTAGGTAAAACAACCTTGTATCTTTAGCATAACAAAAATTCTTGTAATGGATTGGGATATTCGTAATAAATGGACCTTGATAGGATAAAATATAGTAGTTGCTATATATATGGTAGATTCAATTAATGATTTATGTCATTAAGAAGATACTTCTCTACAACAACCAATCATATTTAAACTACTGAGTTCCATTCATTAGGATTTCTATAATACAAAAATTAGTTAATTTGAAATGAATTAAATTATGACAGTTCCATTTTATCGCAACGATAC
Source organism: Taxus wallichiana var. yunnanensis (assembly GCA_018340775.1). Classification (NCBI taxonomy): domain Eukaryota; kingdom Viridiplantae; phylum Streptophyta; class Pinopsida; order Cupressales; family Taxaceae; genus Taxus; species Taxus wallichiana. Next base: position 955,083,569 of record CM031240.1, on the reverse strand, counting down.
TTTGTCATATCATATTATGACCCTAATTTCCATAACTTATTTTTTATATAGATTGTAATCATTTCAAATTTATTTACTCGCATCCATTATATCTTAATTTTAATTTAAGATAGTTTGTTGCGTATGTAATGCAATCCATAATTAACTATTTACAACATTTTCGTATTAATCCAAAACGATATATATAATTGATCTCACTATCATTCATAGTTATAATTGTTCCATAAGTATAACTATGTTTTACTTATTTGTTTCTTATTAACATGATAAATCATAACTCAATAAGTTCATAAAGAAATAATAAACATATGTCATATAAGGCTGAGTTAAGTAAACCATTAAATATAGTATACCATCAATTTTGAACACTCATTTTAATAATATCCTATGAGTATTACATGTTTCAATATTCGTTTAAGAACAATACATCAATATACAACAACCGATATTGGTCACTTTATAAATAATTGATCAATATTATTACATATCAATAATCCCTTTTCAACATGGTACATTATCACTTAAAGGATAATTTTCCTTCTAAAATAAATAAGGCAATGAAGCTCATGCTCGCTATATAATAATGATAATCAATTGAACAACTTCAAAATCATAAGAATACATTTGAATCAATCATAGCCATTTTAGATCATCCACTAATATAGTCATAATTTCCGCCATCTGTAAAATGTTAGAAATCATCAATTCGAAAGAACTAAAATGAAAAGGTTATCCACCTCATCTCTACTTTTTTATAGCACTAAAATATTTCAATGATAAAAATATAGCAATGAAAGAACATCATAAGATAAATAAATGAAACCAAATTACATTTCCCTTTTTTTCCTTCTCTTCCTTTCCCTCTTAAATGTATTATAAAGAAAGTTGGTATATTCATTTCACACTTCTCAAATTGCATCTAATAAACTTGAATAAATTTAAATAAACCCAAACGAATCAATCAATAGGGTTCATTCCAAACAACTTTATGTTTTCTATAATTCTGTTTATACAAATCAAACATAGATTTACATTAATCGTATAACAACATTCCTTTACATGTTTTATCAACATATGAAACTATGTTACATAAATAAGAGATGATTATTAAAAATAGAACCATCTATTAATTTAAGCATTCAAGTATCTTGTTATGGAATTGAATTTAGCTTAACAAAATGGTCCAAGATTAATAATAGTCAACATGATGACTAGAATGGTAAGATATAATATCATTACCTTAAAAACAAAATATTTATCTTAGTAAACCCAATATATCGTTACTTTAACATCATTGAATTTACCTTAGTGTATCCAAATAAAACTATCCTTTTTACAAAAATAAATTTAGTTTGACAAAAATGTAACTCGTAATAATTAATAGTCAACGTAATGACTTCAACTATATATTATATTATATCATTACCTTAAAAATTTTGAAATTACTTTAGTATATCCAAATAGAATTTATATTTCATTTGAAACCAAATGTGAAAGTCACGGTTAGATTCATAAGAATTTTAGTCCATTGGTTCACTCCCACGCAGTTGACTTAGAATCCTTTGTATTTGACCACCTACCTATCCATTCCCAAATCATTCACTATGGAACGCTTACGATCATTTGTATGCACTATGCATAGTCATGTTGCTTAAACATTATATGAATTTAATAATGTTAAAACATTTGTATGTATGTATGTGCGTGTGTGTAGTTCTCAAAAACTAGTGGTGATTGTATAACAAATACATGCCAAATAATTTCTAATAAATAGTTCCAAAAGTTAAGATTGTGAACAATTCACTCGTTAAATATATATGTACACTTATATATTTACCCATTCGTCACAAGATTGTAATATACAATATACCCAAATTGGGTTTCTAACCACCCATATATTTTAAATAAATAATAGTATAAACATAGCCTTAATGGCAACTATTCAAACAACACACAAGCTTAAACAATAAACAAAGTAATTTTTATACCTTAAACCCATATGGGTTCAACATAAAATACATATTCAAAAAAACTTTATATTTTTTATTTTGTTATCGTGTCAAGAATATAACTATGCAAAACTTAACTAGGATAATAATATTTCATTACCTTAATTCATTATATTCGAGAAGGAGAAAAATAACCCAAATACATATATACATTCACAATCGCAACCAAAACTCAAATTAGGTTCTCAACCCAACTTAAATAGTATAAAAATAAACATATGAAGTCACAAAGGCTTGATAATACAAGATATTTGAAATCCCATAAACGAAAAATCACAGAGATTTATCCATGGCAATACCTAAAAGGAAGAATCATTCTCTCGCATGAATAAAGTACAAAAGAACAATTTGAAACCACGACAATGGAGAAATTTAAATGCTATAATCAATAAAGATGAGGAGAATGATTTCGTGCCTTTTTTCCAAAATCCTTTCAAGTTCCCTTCCAGGATGACTGGGTGCAACTAGATCTTCCTTAAATCAAGTTCCACATGTGCTCTCAAGACATCTTTGAATAGAAAAGAAAACTCATTCTTATCTTAACAAAGATTTAAAAATACCTAAAAATATCTTCACAATTTAAGTAAATTTTCTCAACATGTACAAAGTGCATTTGCAATTCAAATGAAAATAGGTCACCCACATTTCTTGCATGCAGAGGTTGATGGAGCCAAAAAAGATAACTGTAAAATGAAACCCAAGAAATAACCATACAATATTTTTTATCTTCCTCGAGAAGCTTCCCGCTTCTTTCGAGGAAATTAATGGTGCATTAAATGCATGCCAGGACTACCATCCATTTCCACCACCACATATTTCCCACCATCTTCTAGTTTACTTAGCAACTAGAAGTTAATTTTAACATTAAATCATGGCCATACAGAATTGGAGATAGAGAGGCATCGAGCGGTCCAAGACCATTCAACAATTTAACCAAGCTTAGCATGGCTGCTCCAAATGCCTTCACATATTCCAATGCCTATGCTTAATGTAGCCTAGGTGGTCTCATCCGAGACTTTAGTAAAATAATCATATTTTATATCTGTAAGTTTAGGTCGATACTTGGCCATGTGGTAATATATGTTTTTATATATATATATATATATATATATATATATATATCCACATATATATACCTTTATATATAAATGTATCTACAATGTGTATATAAAAATTATTTTTAATATCAATCTAATCGATAATAATATCGAAAAATACAATGCACATAACCATACAACCTACAAGTCCTTGCTATAGTCGATGTCACTATCCTTTATTTAGTTATTAATTCGATAATAAACGATTAATAAATCCTTGTTTCAAATGGTTGATGACCATTGATCTATTTGGAACAAAATTAAGATCTCTAGGTTATAAATGCCATCACGATATTTATCTATCATTCAAACAATAAAGAAAGAATAGAAAAAAATTCTTACCAGGTTTCTTATTCCATCCTGGTTATCAAGGATTCATCTTTTCCTGAGCACTGGCAATGCAATGTTCAACATTAAACATCTTAAATCAACAAGGTCAATTTTAATCCGTGTAATCTGTTTTACACATGTTAACTTACTTGCACAACCAAAAACATAACTTGTGAATCGGCAAAAAAATAAGTTATCCAAACCCAACATCATCTCAGTAATAAGATAAAATATTCACTCCTCATAATGAAACTAATGGGGATATGACATAATCACACCAATATTTCATTTCCATTTTGCACCAAATCAGCTAAAGTCATTTATTAACTTCAAGTGGCAAGTGTGAGTTTCCTATGTTGGAGCAACATTCAAAAATAGTGGCTACAATCAAGATCAAATTTTATTATGTCATTTAATGTGATAAAAATTATAGTGTGGGTTATTCCTATGTAGCCTCCCAATATAAAAATGTTGTAGATAGCTAAAACACTAGTGATGGACATCATGGATCTTGAAAGTGTTCATGGAAATATAGAAAACAATAGGAGGTCAAAAATTGATGGTTTCCTTTTTGTGTCTAGGTTTATGGTAAACCTATTATAAACCATGGAATATTGATGAGAGAGGTCCCTATTGTTTGGATCAATATTATGAGCCATGAGAATGGGAATGCCTCTAGATTTGGGTGCATTGTTGTTGAATATGTGAAAGGTTTTTTACCATGTTCAAAATGAGGGGGAATGTTAGGAAATTATTATTGGTCCATTATCATTTGTGAGTGATTTATAATAATAAATCATGAAGGTAGTATATTTTGATTATTTGTTAAGAATACTTGAGAGTCATATTATTTTGTGTAACAACAATATATTTTATTAAACATAAAGGTATTGTTTGTTGGGGACCCTACCAAGTTACAGAGAGGAAAAGACCAGATAGAAAAATTAAAGCCCAAGGGAATAAAACAAGAATGAAAAAACAAGCGAAGCATTAATATGAAACAAAATTACAACACATAATAGGCACAAAGAAATCACAATAAAAGCACAAAGTTAGCCAAAACTCCACAACACTCCTTCCCAACAAGAATTGTGAACCAACACAAGAATTAAAGGGGCACTAAATCCAGTTATTGCTTCGTAATGCCCCATTTGACGTTACCCAAGTTCTTTCTCCGAGGACCCTATTGATAAGTGTGGGAAGGTTGTGTGTGTTCTCCCATTGACCGTTAGTTGACCTCAACCTTGTCACAGAGAAGGATTAGCATCCTTCCTCCCCGTCTTGTCTCCCCGTGTCCTTGTCGATGCTTCTAGTGGAGGGCCTCCGTAGTGCCCTTTACGATTACCTTGTTTAAGGCAGATCATGTTCTCAAATCCTAGTAGGCGGCTGGAATGGTGATTTGGTGTTGTTAGGGCATGTCCAGTTAAAAGGAATATCCATAATAATAATTATTTTAAATTGTCGATCTTGACTTCCGACCATTATGATTATAATTAATAACTATTTTTAAGTCAGAAATAACAATAATATTTTAATTATCAATCGACGATTATATTTCATTACTATTTTAATGTCAATTGTTATCAATATCATCTTTAATTATTGTTAAGCTATTGTTTTGTTTTTTTGGTCACTTTTGTTGACCAACTTGATCACAAAAGAGGAGGATCTTTTTTTTTTTTGGTGGCACCACAGCTTTAGAGTGGTGTTCACATTTAATATTTTATTAAAGACTTCAGCCATCACATTCCACCTTGGCCAACCAATCCTTCATGCATGGATTGTTTTAATTACTAAATTTAAAGGTGAATTTAATGTGCCCCAACCGACCTTGCCTCTCTCTTTTGATCATTGTGTACCATGCTTGGCATGAAGGGACTAGGGACACTAAATTTATTATTTTTGGATTCATTGTTTGGTTGGAAGTGGGTGGATTTGATGGCCACCTACCATTTCCTTAATCCTCTTTAATGCTACCATGTTGGAATTTTCCTCGTGGGTGGTTACACCTTCTTTCCTTAATTATTTTGATTTACAAATCTGCTTATGACCTTTGTTATCTTCTTCCTTCACCAATCTTATCTGGTCGCATGAGCTTCTCAGTGAAGGATTTGCATTTGGGGGTTGTTTAAAAGGATTTGAAATTTTAGATAAATGCTTTGATGGGTAAACACGTCCTTTCCTTGTTGGTCACCGTTATTTCCTTTTTTGTTCTATTTTGTCTTGCTTGGGCCACGATTTGGGGAAATGGTCATGCTTTGTTGCAGGTTGGACACATGTTGGTTGTCTTCTTTTGTGTCTTCCTAGTGCTGGTGGTGGTTTTTTTCACCCATGTTTAGACTGGCTATTGGTTACTTGGTAAGGCCGAACTAGGTAAAACCATGTTGAAGTCTCCTTTGTGTCTTTCTTACAATTGTGGCTATTTTCCTTGAGACCCCATCACCCAAGGCATTTTGGAAACTATTTTTCACTCCTCATGGATGCTTCCACACCTTGCATGCGAGGCAAAGGTTTCTCCATCTAACAAAATTTTATTTCCCTTGTGCTATGATGAATGTCTTGGTCTTGTTTCTTATCACCCCTTTTGACACAAGATGGGAGGATGGTTACAAGGTTATGGGGTCTAGTTTTTCCTCTATCTATCATGTTTGTTTTTTCCTAGGCATCTTCATGAAACCCATTTGGTGTATACCCTATTTTCATGTTAGTATTTGAGACCACATTTCTCCGTAAAGAGGTCACTTATAGAATGGAGCTCCCGTCTCGTGCCCAAAGATGGATATGTATGAGGTTTGGATGCCCAACTAGCATATTTAGGAGGGATTTCTAATTGATGTTGCATGCACTTTGGTGGACATTGTTTGAAATGCTGGAGCTCATCACAGCATGATAATTTCTACCATCTAATTTTTTTTTATGCTAGCTTTGATCATATCGGAAAGGAAGTGCTTTTATTTGTTGAACTGGCAATTTCTTGGAGTTTTCTAGTTGTTTTGCAATTGTTTCTCATCCTCCGTGTTATGCTTTTAGTTTCTTTCTAGTGTTAGTTGTTTCTTAGGATGTCTCCTCTGCTAGATGTGGGTCTCAGTAAATGGTTTTGGCACATTATTTTCGAGTTATTCTTGTTATTTCTTATATGCCAATGGTCGTATGGATCGATTACCCATCTTCTTGTTGCTTAATCCTCTGTAATGATTGTATTGGAAATTCTCTCATATGCTTGTGGGGTGTTTTGTGGGTTTTGATTTTGGGTATTGATATATGTTTATCTATATACTCATATATCATTTAATTTATTGTGAATATCTATGTCCCTTGTTATCCCTGGAGGTAAACGAATCTATGCATATTCTATGATATTAAGGAATAAATAATGGTTTAATATAAAAAATTGGATGTGTTTTCGTTATTGCATAGTGCAAAAACTAGATAATACCCTGGCTTATACTTGCTATGAATTTTTGTCTAGGGTTGTATGGGTAAGCGTTTGTTTTATAAAATATATCAATTTTTTTAATTACGATCTTGTACATATTGTTGAGATACCACTACAAGGCTTTGATGTTTAGTGGTAAATATCAAGAAAAATTTTAGAGATGTCTTACTGTCAGTTGTTCTTTTCCCTTTTGGGTCAATGATAAGAGAGATCATCGTTAACTTTGGTTATTTTGATATGCGTTTATGTATCTCCGCTTGGAGGTGTATAAAAGAAATACCCATAAAAATAGGGTTTCTCTTGAGAGATATATTTATATACTGGAACTAAATCCTAGAGATTCAAGTACTTGTAGTTTTGTTGTTGACTTGCGTATTTTTATTCTTTATTGGAGATATATTTGGGTTGGGCTCTTGCTGAAATGTGTAATTCCACACCTTTAGTATGAACAAGGGTATATATATGATGTAGAGTATTAAAGTTACATGTATATTTATAAATGGGTAGGATAAGATATCATTGATAATAATGTAATAATTAATTACCAATACTATTTTATACCTTCATCTAATTGGTATTTTTACTACCAAAGATAGAGTTTGACATGACCAAATATCGGTGGTGTTGGTATATGAATTAAGGATTAATATTATTCAACACTTGTAAGACAATAATTTAAATCTTTGTAAGACGGTGGCATTAGATTTTGTTTTTTAATGCATTGATTTAATAAATATGGATTATTTTTTCTATAATATTGTTTGATTGTTGTTCATAGCATGGCAAGATGATCATATGTTTGAACTTTCCTTTTGATCTTACTCCATGTGTTCTTGGTAAGCCATTAGGTGTAAGATTGTTGTGGGGTAAATTTTCTTTGAAAGGGGTGATTAGTGGTTAGTATATGATGTCGGATTTCTAACCTTTAATCTTTTGGACGATGGGAAATTATTAGGAAAATGTTGATAATGTTGTAGTATTGGATTTCAATCATATAATCCATGTAGTTATATGATTGAAATCCCAATACGCTCGACACTTTATTTTAGACTTATTGGGTCATTGACCCATACTTGTTAAATGTTGATTAAACTTTTTCATCCTTAAAATAATGTTCATATCGGATTTTTATGGCTCCCTTCTTAATTTTGACATGGTATTTTTCTAGCATGTGTAATGGTATTTTTAGTATTTAGAACTTGGAATTTCCCCCTTTTCATTAAATAAAAGGTTCTTTTAATGATATTGTTAATGGTAGAATTTTATTTATTTGTGTATTCTTTATCATGCTCGGTTCTTGCGAACTGAATTAGGATAGTAATTGTGGAGATGGCTATCATGGGTAGAGAGAGAGAGAGAGAGAGAGAGAGAGAGAGAATTTCTAGAAGTTGGTTCGGTTTTCCCGTAAAGTGCTATTGTATGAATGCTTAATGTGTAGTAGGACTTTGGAATGATAATTGTGGAGAAAATTTTAGAAGGACAATGCCTTAGTATTTTTGTAATTGTGGAGTAGGTTTGCCATTATGGATTGAAGCTAAAACTTATGAAACATTTTGTGAATGAAATAAAATTATCACTGATTTGTTACGAGCATCTTATTATATGATTGCAATGTTGAAAGATAGTTTATCCTCAATATGACCAATATTATTTTACCTATTTAATCCCGAGTCAAACTACAATAGAATTTTTAGCCATATTTGGATTGTGTGTCGTCTTTGATAGGAAATTATGTTTCTATGTCTAGTTATCAAAAGGATAATGGTAAGCAAACTAAGTTATAACCTTTAGTTAGCAAACCCTTCTGATTGCGGCAATAACGTAATACTAGGTATCACCAAGTGGTTTTATAATCCATACAAAGGTTATACTAAAGAGAAAATATTATGATGTTGTTAACTTATAGACGAAGCAAAGAGTCTTAAAATGGAATAAAAGGAAACTATCTTCTTGTGTTAAAAAAGGATGTACCTTATTATCTCTTAATCTATACTAATAAATTAATCTTAGTGTTGATGGGATGTAAAATGATATTAGAATGTAAACCAATGTTTAGTAATTTATGAGGTTACAAGGTTATGTTAAATGGGGATAAATGATCAAGAAACCATAAACGCCAACTTATCTATTATAAAACCTGATTTGTAATTTTTTTCTGAATCTAATCAAGAGATGACTAATTGATGCACATGCTTAATCCTTATTATTTTATAAGTATAAACAAACTTATGGTTAATGTCTTGTGAGATCATGAAGATGAATGCATATTGACCTTCATACCCCTAACCCTTGTGAAGGTGCATTGCAACCCTTTCTTGAGTTATTTAACCATTATGATCCCTACCCAAAGGAATTTTTTTTATTATAAACCTAAATGGCATTTCTCCTTAGTTTGATCTTACACTCGCCTCCTCATGCAACGAAGGTATGAGATAAGATATTGTAGTTTGTGTGTGGGTAAATGGCCTTGTGTGTAATCATTTTCCTCTTAATAAACAAACAAATCAAACAAGTAAATATTGTAACTTCAATTAATCTTTTAAATGGGACTTACCGTAAGAATACATTAACAGATTTGAGGAATCCTAGCAAGAGGAAACATGATTGCTTGATACGTATGACATGAATCTTCTAGAATGTAAGTTAAGAATTAAAATATGTTTTAGTAAATAAGACACCTTAAAAATACTTTCACCATGGGGTTCCCTAACCGTATGTTTTTTTGTGGTTGGACTTGTATGTGATTCCATATTGCGAAGAGAAAATTGATTTGTTCATGTTGGGTGTATATGTTTCCTTATTGCGTATGTGATCAACATTGTGTCAAGCTTATTGAGAGTTGGTCGTAGCCCCTTATGGTCACCCGCGTTATCATGTAAACTCTAAGTAATATAAAAACTAATACGAGTTTTTCAAAGGTGTTGTATTTATGTGTGTTTTAAGTGGGTGTTACATTTTGTATCTACTCGTGATTCTAACACACTGTGGGACTGAATGTTTGCATTTTTCCCTTCTGGGTTGAACCGTGTTCCACCCATAATCTGAAACTTCAGTAGTTCCACCCAAAAATTTTAATTTAATATACTCACTATATAGCTTTCGCCTCCCAAAATTCAAGATAAAATTTTGGGTTAAAACACTCTAAGTAGTACCTTCTTATTTTCATTCTCATTGGTATACCTTAAAACCACCTTCAACTTTCCCCTAGGGGATCGTTGTTTTCCACTAGTGGCTTTGAAATCTTATTTTCCAAATGTGTAACATATGGGATTTAGTTAGTTCCAATTTTTGAACTCATGGATGTTTGATGGACTTCAAAGGCCCTATTTTGCACTTGAGAATATCTCCAATGCTCCTCTTCAAAGAAATCAACAATCGTTGTCAGTCTTTCCAGAAAAGTAGGGGATGCCACTTCAAAAATATCACTAGGCTCATCCGAAGTGTAATGCCATGCTTAAAATCTAGAATAATACTAATAATAAAAGGAAATGAATGAAATTAATGCATTTGGTTTTAGAAGTGATGGTGGCATAAAGACGTGGTGGAGTGGGTGTTGGCAGGAGTGGTTGAGAGGTGGCATGAGGGCATGAAAACTGTTAACACACATGGGCAGCTAAAGGTAGTCGACATGTCTTTTCCCTTGGAAAGTAATACAAAATGAAATTTATTTGATATCCTGGATGCTTAAACCATGCGTAAACCCAAGTTCGAGTTATAAATTTAGTAGTTTTTTAGACAAAGGTAATGCACATGAGGCATGGTTTTCCTCATAACAAGCTCACCATTCTAATTACAAAAAGATCCCCAACCTGATCTGTTTACATTTGGCTTCTTATTCCCAGCCTATGTGCCAAGGTTAAGAGTTTGTTAGATGTTGTAGTTGGAAATAGTTTGATAGACATGCATGCAAAAGTGAAAGGATATGCTCAAAGACGTGAAATGTTTGACTGAATACCTGAAAACAATGTGGCCTTTGGGTCCAGTAACGGTTTGTAGGATACATGAAATGGGTTTGTTGAACAAGCTCATAAACCTTCAAGAAAATTATTTCCTAGGTGTAGAGCCTCCTACCCTTTGCCAACTTCCTCCTATCCTACGCCAAAATGGGGTTTTTTCAGTTTTGTAGTTACATTTCTCTACTAGAGATGGATGTAAAACTTGGGAGCATACACATGACACACAAAACCTGTTTGAAAAATTCCTCAAAGAAATGCTCATCCAAGTTTTTGTTTCCAGTTTAGTAGGCTATGCAGAAATTCGAGAAGCTCTTCCTCCGTGTGATATGAAAGGTGAACATTTACAAGATGATGCAAATAATCAAGTGCTTATGGTTTCAGGAAAGACTTTGGAGACATCCTCTCAACCACTGTTAAAGGAAGCTATTGTTGATTTCTCTTCATGCTTCTATCTTTGGTTGTTTCCTCCTTTGTAGCTCACGGTTCACCCCTATTTATGCTCTAAGATGGTATGTTGGTTCGAATAAATTACATATCTGTGCCTCACTTCCTTTTGACACAAGACACGACCGCCATTGATAGAAAGGAAAATACTACTTTGGCTTCAAGGGGATGTGTAATTTATTTCTAGGCTGAAATATATGAATTAGCTAAGCACCTGAGTCACCATTTTACTTTGGATTGAAACTTACATTAGTTCTTATCTTGGACCAGTCACGGTCGCCATTGAAGAGTGCTATGGAGAGATGTGGGGTAGTTTTCTCAAGGGTTGCAACTAATTTTTGACAAGTTATGTCAGATCTGTGTTTCATTTTACTTTACGAGCTAGCTGGGTTGAGCAATGAGATCGAGGCTCAAAGACAAGTAGAATATCGCAATTGCATTACATGTCAAGGGGAGGACAGAGAAAAAAATAGATGTGTGCGATTAAAGAAATATTCTTTGCATAAATTCATAAAAGAGTATGAAATTTCATTAGCAAATTAGCTGAAATTGGTAAGGGATTTGAAATGAAGATCCCGAGTATGGTAAAATTCCGAGCACTTGGTAGTACCTAATTTCCGGACCCTAGTAGCTAGTGTGCATCATGCTTGTTCATAACCTCTTTAGCCGATTCGTTGTCCCTAAATCATGGTTCATCTATACTTATCTTTTATAATTCTTGTACTTTAGTTTTTATTTTGCAATTAAATTTAATTTTAAAAGCTTGGGATTACAATAGATTTAATTATTTTACATTAACGTGTTACAAAGCAATAAAGTGTAGTATCGTAACTCACATAATCAAAATAACCATTTATAGTAAACCATGATCTTCAACCCTCATTTTGATGTGATTTAGAAAATGTCATGACCAAAAACTAGATCACTACAATATTGTTTTATCGACAAGTTGAAGTTGAATTCCTTGAAAATATGTTAACCATCTCCTAGTTTAATTAGATAAATTACAATTTTTGGGGACTCGCAAAGTAACCTTCCCGACATTGGAAAAGGGAGGTAAAGATCCTTTCACGTACCTTTTTATGTGAGGTGTCACTTCAATCCTTGGATTGACCCCGAATGAACATTTGTGATATTTTTGATGCCCTTATAGGAGCCCTGTTACACTGTTTTGCAGTGGTAGGAAGTTGTTAAATCTAGAAAGTTGACTTTCATTTTGAAACTTGGATAGCGAAATTATTATCCATGTTCGCAAACCCTCTAGTGTTTTAACTAGACAATTACATGGAACTTTCAGTTTAGGGAAAAACACTTTTCTTGATAGTTTGGCATTGGCATTTTGTAGGCCTCTGGTCACAGTTTGACTAGGTTAAACTATACCAATTATGACCGACGGCTCTAGAAAACATGTTTTCGTTTAATAACCAATTACTAATTCTCAGTCCTGTCCACTTTGGTGAATTATCCATATATAGAGGAACTTGTAGGATGTTTCTCGTTTCATGTTCATCTAGTGAACTTAAATTTTGGACGTGGTTTTCTGAGCCCTCAAGCTAACTTTTATTCATTTACAACTAGGTCAATTACGACCGATGGCCCTATAAAACTAGACACCAAACGTAAACCGTTTCCAAGTTCCAAATTTCATCAGTTGTTATGAACTCTTGGTATATAAATGGACTCATATAAATTTAACCGTGGTGTGTTTTCTCATCGAAGACAATGTTTGAGAGTGGTTTCTTAGCCTCCGATCCCGATTTGAACATTTTTGCACCTAGCAAGAAAATGTAAAAATAGAAAGTTGTGGGACCCTTTTCAGGTTACCAAACCACCGTGGAAAATTTTGACACATGTAAATAACTGTTTGAAAACTCTACAGTTTAATTGGTTGTGTGAAATAGAACTTTTGACAAAATGGTGTTTCTCTCTCTTCCTTTCTCTTTCTCTCTCCTTAGTTATGAAATGAAGTGAAACGAAATGTAATCAATACATATCTCTAAACCTTTTTCTTTTTATTGCAAATTGTATTTATTATTATATGTAAATGGGAAACCGAAAATGTTAATTATGTTAGATTAGGTGAATGCCATGCCAGTGATTTATCACCTATTTCATCCTCACATGGTTTTACAGATGATGAAAGAATGATGACAAAAAGGTGATGTGTAATTCATTATTTATCATTATAATTTATATAGTTCATTGTAATATGAATATATGTATAATGTAGTCTCATGTTACAAAAATGTATATTCAAAATTTGCTAATATGTATGAGATGCAAGTTTTTAGGGACATCTAGGAAATGTTTATTTAATCATAGTTTCAATTTGATTCATAATACGTATGGTAAAAAAATTTATATACATATGGTAAATTAATTTGAATTAATATCTTGTAGTGATTATTCAAAGTGTTCAATAAATGATTAATTAATCCGCTTGTTGTATTCTTACCTTGTAAATGTAATAAAAATATTTAATCAAAAAGCTCAACCCTTGTATAATATATGTGCATAACATGTCCTCACCTATGGTCCTTCTTACCATAGAGAAGATTGAAAACCTTAGAATGAACTTAAACTCGCACTCAATGGAACCTCCTATTTTAGGTAAATAAAACCCTTAGTTGGAGTTTATCGTGATAGTTGTCATGTTTAGCCCTTGTCATGAACCCATCTTTTAGAAATGATATGGTCCAACTTTATCCAAAGTATGTGGTTTCCTTCTAGTGTTGGTAACTATGAGGATAATGTCCTCTGCTCGCCTAACACCGTGGTGAAAAAACTACCAATAGGATCTAGCACAGAAGAGTGAGCATAGAGAATTACAAAGGAGAAAAGAAGAGCACAATAAATAAGAACAAAGAAATAATTATTCATCTATGATGATTCTCAATTCAGAAGAAGCATTTAAATATGTTTAACAAGTAGTTTGATACTCCTAGATACAAGGGATGCTAATCTAAAGTAGAGATAACAAACCCTCTAAACTAGAGATACCAATCTAAACTAGCTACGGGAGTTTAAAAAAACTTCTAATAAAATAAAACTAATAAATTTTTTTAGCTCACATGAGCTTATTAGGTGTAAATGATTATTTACACCAACACCCTCCCATAAGCAAATGATAGGGAGCAAAGAGAAAGAAGGGTCCTACCTACTAGGCCTAATAAGGTGCTTGATACAATACTAGCAAAGAAGGAAGGAAGGACTATACAAGCTCCCCCAAGGACAACTTCCTTCACCCCAAGCTTGTCTCGCAACTCCAAATAGCAAGGGGAAGCCAATGGTTTAGTGAAGATATCTACGAGATGATCAGCCATAGGAACAAACTCCATCTGAACAACCCCATCCTAAATCAACTGATTGAATGAAGTGCATGTGGATCTCTATATGCTTCATGCACTAATGCTCAACATGATTACATGCAATGTGAATAGCACTTTTGTTATCACACCAAAGAATGGAAGGAGACTCCTATGAAAAACCAAACTCACCAAGAATCGACGAAGCTAGAGAACCTCTTGCCTCGTTGTCATAAAGCACCTTGATACACACCTCAAAGGGATGATAATGCAATGGTATTATACTTTTTACAAGACCAAGCAACTAGACCAAAACCAAGATGAAAAAATATCTAGATGTGGATTTGTAAGTATCATGACATCCACCCCAATCAGAATCTGTAAAGCCCTCAATACTGGGAATAGTCTGAGGTGTGTAATGAATACCAAAACTCAAAGTCCCCCGAAGATATCTCAAAATTCACTTAGCTGCTTCTTCCCAATGACTCTCATGAGGCTCATTTGAAAACCGAGAGACAAGATTAATAAAAAGGTGATATTAGGATGAGTATGAGTGAGATACAAAAGGCTCCCAACCAATTATCTATATAAAGTGGGATCAACTAGTTTAGACTTACATGTAGTAGTCAATTCAATACCTGACTGGTAAGGTGTGGGAGATGGCTTGTAATCAGCCATATGAAATCTCTGAAGCAGATTTGTAGCATACTTCTTCTAACAAATAGAGATTCCCTTAGTAGACTGGCAAACATGTAGGATAGGAAAGTAGTGCAACAATCCCATATCTGTCATATCAAATTTTTCTTTCAATTTCTATTTAATGTCCTGTGTTAGAGAATTTAAACTACTAGTAATGAGGAGATCATCAACATATAATACCAATAGAAGAAAGTCATCATCAGTCTTCAAGACATAAACTATATGATCGGTCTTACAATGATGAAAGCCAATAGACAAAAGAAAGCATCCATCTTCTCATACCAAGCCCGAGGGGCTTGTTTGAGACCATGGAGTGAACACTAAAGTCTAAAACCAAAGTGAAGAGTCATGTATGAACCCCTGAGGTTACTCCATATAAATATCCTCATGGAGATCACCATGCAAAAATGCACTCTTCATGTCCATCTAATGTACTGACCATCGATGAGAAGCAACAAGAGAGAGAACAAGGTGAACATAATCCATATTTGTGACAGAGAAAAAGTTTCAAAGTAATCTACTCCTTCAACTTGAGAATACCCCTTGGCAACAAGACGTGCCTTGTATTTTTCAATCGATCCATCAACTGCATATTTGGTCTTATAGACCCATTTACATCATACAAGCTTTCTTCCCTTCGGAAGAGGAACCAAATCCCAAGTATTATTCTTCATAAGCAAAGAATATTCATCCTGCATTGTTGAATCCCATTTTGGGTTTCCAGATGCCTGTGAAAAAGAACAAGATCATTAGAAATAGCTTGGCTCATAAGAGCCATACCAGAATAGGGCCGATGATTGAAAACACCAGAAGTCTCAGCTCTAGTACATCGTAGATCTCATGAATCACCCGCCAAATCACCTACTGCAGCCAATGTAGATCTCAACCATTTCGGAGCAGGAGCAATAGGAGTAGGAGCAACATGATCAGGATCAGGGGGCCCATCAAAATCATCATTAGTGGTAGGAGTAGGAGGCAATAATGGAGATGAAAGAACTACTATATGATCTAAAGGATCCTTAGTCTCATCAACTCAATCATCATGCCGAAACACAACATCTTTGGTAGTGGAATCGAAGAGGCGATATGCCTTCACATGCTTACAATGACCAACAAAAATGAGTTCTTTGATTTTCTTCTCCATGGTTTTTTGAGTGTCATCAGGAACAAAGGCCCAAGCCTTACAACCAAAGACCCAAAATTTTGATACGTCAGGTTTTTCACCCGACCATGCCTCCTCAGGAGTAACCCCTTACACTGCTTTATGTGGCATTTTGTTTTGAATATGATTCACACTTTGTTGAATTCTTCCACCTAGAACTGAGGTGCCATGTTCTTGGACTGAGCCATGTAATTTTCCATTTCCTTGAGTGTTCGGATCTTTCGCTCAAAGAAATGCATTTTGCTGAGGGGTGTGAGGAACAATATACTGATGCACAATTCCATGATTAGCACAAAAAGTTTTAAATGCATTACTCTCATATTCCCCCCATTATCTATGTGGAGTATTTTAATACAATGTCCATATTGTTTCTATAGAATAGCCTTAAAATTTTTGAAATGTTCTAGGAAATCACTTTTGTATTTTAGAAAGTACACCCAAGTTTTCCTAGTAAAATCATCTATGAATGTGAGTACATACTTAGCACCAGAAAATGATCTATGAGGAAAAGAAGTTAGATCACTATGTACCAACTCAAGACAAGTCATAGCTCTTTTTGCTTGACCTTTTGGAAAGGGATCCAAGTGTTGCTTACCCAACATACAATCGGGGTAGACACCATCATGTGATTTTACCTTCAGAAGTCCTGTGACCATCTTCTGCAAAGAGAGATCCTGCAGCTATCTATAATTGAGGTGACCAAACCTCTCGTACCACAGTTTTCTCAAAGAATTAGCATGAGAAATAAGTGAAGATCCTGCAAAGTTATCAAAGCTCTCAAATACATACAAACGTGAACATGAATCCATAGTTCCTGTAGCTACAATATCATCATGATCATGAAGTTCCCTGATGACAACCTTATCTGGTGAGAATTCAATAGTTCTACCATCACCAAAGTTACATATTTGATATATGGAAAGAAAATTGTTAGACATATGGGGAACATAAAGAACATTATTTAGATGCCCATTTGGCATTTTTACAGTACCATAACCCAATACATCTATAGAAGCAAAATTTCCCACATAAATTGTGATATGTCAAAGCAGCTGCAAATGTAAGTCAACAAATCCCTACAATGTGTAATATGATGAGAAGCCCCTGAGTCAAGAATCCACCTATCTTGCAAAGGAGAAGAAGCTCTAGTAGAAAGAGCCTTACCCTTGCCAGCATTGGAAGCAGATGAAGGTGATGGAACAGTGATCTTGTGTTGTTTTAAAGCCTTTTCTAATGCTTCCAACTTCAAAAAACATCTGGATTTAGGATGATTTTTCCCCCACAAAAGGAACAAGGATCAAATACCCACTTCTAAAATGGTCTCTTATTTTTACCATTATTCATGGTTTAGAAGTGTCAACAGAAGGATTAGAAACCATATTGTGAGAGGGTACAGCTTATCATAGCTTTTCTTGGGTTTATTTTTCCAATTTTTCTTAGGAAAACTAGCCACAAGAGCATGATTCAATGTAGGCACAACATCCAGAGAGATTAATCTTTTTGTTCTCATGAGAGACATTCACAAAATTGTTCAAATGAAGGCATTTTAAACTGAGTGTCTAGTGCATCCATAGTAGAAAAGAAGGTTGACGTAAATATAGAAAATGGACCCTTTAGTTTAGTTAGGATCGTGTATATGCATTCATCATCCTTTTTAGTTCTACCACCTACTTTCAACTGACTACGAATCTCTTTAAATTTTGATAGAAATTCTTCTATGGAAGGAAAATCTGAAGGCAATAAAGAGTTTAATTCATGATCCAGTTGAATTAATTTGAACTCATTTATCTTGCCAAACAAAGATTCAAATTTTCCCATACCTCTTTTAGAGCTATGGCTACAGAAATATGAAACTGGAGGTTATCTGCTACATTCAACGTGATCAATCCAAGAGCTTCATCTTGCTTGCATGCATACAGGTACTTGTCCTTCTCTCGTGGTGAAAGGGAATCAGATATCATCAAACACACAAGATAATCCATGAGACTATAAGAGCCGTTGCATCTTCGCCTTCAGGCATGGTAATGTGTTGAGTTTAGAGGCTCAAACAACCGTAGATCCCCGGGTATGACCGTAAGACAAGGATAAAAAAATCTCTCAACATGGTTACAACGAGGTTATTTTCCAAATTTTCCCTTTTTTAATTAAATTTGCTTCAATGCAATAGGAATGAAAAATAATCAACCTTTGCAAAAAATGGCACTCAATTTTGAGTTACCATGTAAAAGTTATTAAAATTTCAATTTCTTGTAAAATAAGTCAATTTTTAATAAAAAAATTGCTCACTGATTATAATACTAACCAAATAGAAGACAAATATGGTTGTGTGACCACTCGTTGACCCGGAGGAAACAAGGAATACAAATTTGTCCTCGGTTTACAAACAGCCCGCCAACAAAGTATTAATTGGCCTCAAAAGCATTAATTTCCCCTATTATGCAATTTTTAATAACAAACTATAGAAAAATTTAAAAGTTTAATACTATAGTTTTTTTAAAAATGCTTTTATCTCTGCCAATCAGATAAGGTTGTGCATGAACTTACAAATTAATCACAATGGAAGCAAATATGAATACTAGTTGCTTTGCATGTTAGTGAGTAAGCATATGGTAGGCAGGTATGACCACCACTACGTGGGCCGAGGCCACAATGAACTCCACAATGTAGCAAGCCTAATGGGAAATTGAGAGTTGGATGTCCATTAAATTGATCACAATAGAAGTAGCAAAGTACTCAGGGGGTTGGAGGAATTGCATTCGGAAATGGAGATCATGGATCTAAGATGATGATAGTGGTGTTGAACATTTTCTTGATCACATTAGCAATGGTGATTTAGCAGAGGATCATCACGTTGTTGTTGCAAAGTTGCTCCAAGATGTTGTGTTAAAGCAGAAAAGTGGTTTAGCTCAACTCACCTTTGGTTGAATGGGGTTACCAGTGCTTATGTTTGTTTTAAAGGAAGAGCAGCTTCGGGGTTCCACGCAATCACGAATAACACTCCACACTCCAAAAATTCTTAATGAGTGAACAACCTTCCACTAAAAACGACCGGATCAACTCTCCTCTCTACTACGTGAAAACTCTGATACCATGAAAAAACTACCAGTGGGATCTAGCACAGGAAGAGTGAGCACAAGATAATTACAGAGGAGAAAATAAGAGCACAACAAAGAAGAACAGAGAAATAATTATTTATCTCTGATGATTCTCAATTCGGGAGAAGCATTTAAATAGGTTTAACAAGTAGTTTGATACTCCTAGATACAAGGGATGCCAATCTAAAGTAGAGATAACAAACCCTCTAAACTAGAGATACCAATCTAAACTAGTTACGAGAGTTTAAACAAACTCCTAATAAAATAAAACTAATAACAATTTTTAGCTCACATGAGCTTATTAGGTGTAAATGATTATTTACACCAACACATGGTTGAGTGGTGAAGACCACCTTAAAACTCACCTTATGAGTCCTTGTTAGAAGTAATGACTATACAAAGTAACCTTACCGTCTCAGTGGAGTAAGTAGAGCTAATACTCCTTAGTATCCTTTTGGATTACCCAATCTTACGAGATTAGATCTAGAAAATTGACTTCATCAGCAAATGAATTCCCTGTTGGATCTAGATGACATAAATGGAGATCGTGAAATAGTTGTTCTAGGTCTTAAACTCTTGTTAATGAACTCCTTAGTCCCTCTCAGTTAAATGTGTTACCTTGGTTTCTATCAACATAACACCTTGGTCTTTTCTTGAAGGTGGTTTAGCATAAATATGTCCTCTCACCTTAAACTCATATATAGTTGAGGCATAGATCATTAGGTGCAATTGGAATTAAACCAAACCTCAGTTTATTAGGAGGTTAACTTGGGGTTCATGTGTAGTTTATAATGCTTCCAATCTTGTACTTCTTCAAGATGTCAAGTAGTACTTTGTAACTCTTTTGCCTTAAAGCGATGGTAATAATGAGACCATAATGTGATGTAAAAGTAAATCATATAAGAGTAAAAAAATGATATTTGAGATTAGGAATAATGCCAATCTTGGAGTCCTTATAACTCAATTAAATATTTTCATGTGTTTCAAAGAATATGAATTACCTTGTTGTGGTCAAACTTTGAGAGAAATATATATATATATATATAAGTCAAAATGGAATTCCACAAGTCATTGAACTAGAATAAATATGGTAGGGAAATAACTTTACCATGATCAAAGAATGCTTTTGGGAAAAAGCTATCTTGTATCTAAATTTCCCTTAAATCCTAATATTGCATTCTGACATAAAGTCAAATTCACTTGAGTTGCAAGGGAAAAATGTAGACATTGAACAAATGTATGAGAAATATATTCTTAACATAAGAACAAGATAATTAAGTACTTTGTATGCAATTTGAATTATGCTAAATAAGTATGTAAGTTATGGAAATTTCTATAAAGGATAAAAAGCCAATTTAAAATGGTTGAATCAGTAAATTAAATATGGAATGAACTTAAGAATTTGTAGCTAGAAAAAGGAGGAAATTATCCTTTCTCAATACTGTTCTTGGAATGTTAATCGTAACTAAGATGCAATTAATGAAATGATGTATTGTGGGTTTTCCAATCCTTGAGTCGTTTTTTGTGGTTGGGTCATTTCTAGTATTCATTCATTCAAAAGTGTGGCATCGACATGTCTATGGTGTTGTCATGTGTCTATGTGAGTTAATGAATTGTGAGTGTCATATCCGTCTTTGAGTTTTCTTTACTTGGAGCCCTTGCGGCATTGTTTAGTGAGCAATGAAAGTAAAAAATAAAATTATCCTAGTATTTTTATTGTTGTTTTTGTGTGTGAAAAATGTGGTCGTTACACTTGGTATCAGAGTGAGGTTCATGCTCTCGAACCTCTAGGGCAGATTGGATTTTTGATGGTATTACATGATGGTGGTGGATATTAGAAGAGTAATGTGATATAAGCGTGATGTGAACTATGTCGTGATTGTGAAATTGTAATGCACATGTTCTATATGTCACTTAGTGTGTATTTTTTTATCATGTTGATGTGCTTGTGATGAGAGTATTCTCTCTCCTTTTCATGGATTCTAGGAAGAGTTCATGTTTGATGTACCACCTTATTGTGTGTAAAAAAAAAATTTACTGTGGATTACGGAGTGTTAGAGCATTATGGCGATATGTGATATGAAGGTGTATTGATGTTTTGCATGACAAGACTAGTTTAAAAGTGAATTGGATTTCATCGTGATGTCGTCACCATGTTGTAATTGGAATTGACTATATGTTGTAAGGTTATACATTGTGTTCCTCATACGTAGAATTCATGTAAAATGTGATGATTCATGTCATTATTTAGGGAATATGGTGAGTGTATGATCTCTAGTGTACAATGATTGCACTTTGGGTGCATAATGTGGTAATGTGATGTATCATAACCCATAAAAGTAATGATTATGTTATACCCTATATATATACCATGCATAATACGTTATGGTTAATGTGCATGAATCACCATTATGTTAGTGATGTAGTTATATGTTATGTTGTGAACCCTACACTAATCGACCCTAAGGGAAATCGGTAAACTGTGTATGTTTGGAGTGAGGAAATGTGTATTGTTGATGTACACTCGCGCCGAGTACGAGATAGGAAGTAGAGCCTCACATAGGCTAAAAACCCACTTTAGTTCATTTGGTATGTGTGAGACTTTCTCAGAGGGTGTCATGTATATTGTGTTTCGCGGACACCTTAAGCTCAGTAGATGGCAACTTGTACTCCTTTATCTCTCCTGATATGGTTATCGTATGGATTCAACCTATGTGATTTTGACTATGTTGAGCCTTGTCGAAGTGGTGGCGGATGATTCAGATAGAGATGATGACAATTGTATTATTTGATATGTTATTTTACAAGCTGAGGCTTGAGGTTCCGAGTGCCAAAGAACTTTTTGAGTACTACCCCACGGTGGCCATATAAGGCTACGTAGTTATTGTAATGAGTTATTCCTATACATGTAGTTTATTCGTAAATTGAAAACTTTTCCTTTTCTTGCTAGAACCAACAATTTTCTTCATTGACATGTTCTTATGTTTTGGGAATTTATTTGGTTGATGCACTAACATGCAAATTTTTGCACTAACTATGGTTATTTGTCTATTTGTTTTGCTTATATTTAAATTTTATTTCTAAAGTTTAAAAATTTTATAGCCCAAATTGGATTTGATTTGATCTTGCCACTTGGAATTTGAATGGTTTGTTATGTTGGTTCTAATGTCGTAATGTATTGGAATAGGGTCATGGATTCACCATGGAGTGGTGGGACCTATGGACCCGCTTTGTTGTATGGGGGTACGCCTCAAGAAGTTACAAATAACTAGCGGGTTGTTGAACCACGAGTTATTATGTCACTTAGGTTAGAGGTGTTTGGACCTTATGTGCCTAGGGCCATAAGGTGACTGACCTCTTTTGTGGAGCTAAAAGGAAAATTTATATTTATTTCATTTTACTTGAAGGAGGCATAAGAGGTTGTAAGGAGGCATAAGAGACTTGAGGGAGGCATAAGAGACAATTGAGGGAGGCATAAGAGACTTGAGGAAGGCATAAGAGAGATTTTTTTGGGTGTGATTGATGCTTTGGGAGGCATATGTAGTTGTTCTATGATACTTTGGGAGGTATATGGAATTGTTTTGTGCTACTTTGGGAAATACATGGAGTTGTTTTGTGAATCCTTGGGAGGTATATGGAGTATTTTTGTGATGTTTTGGGAGGTGGATGAAGTTGGTATTTTTATTTATGTGTACTCTTGTGAGTCGGGTTAGACATTGTTATGTTTGAGGATTGGCACTCCTCTTGGATTATTATGTACCACTGGATATTGTCTTGGCACTATGTTGGTATAGTCCTAGATTTTTGGGTCATGTGATACCCGTTGTATATGTATCAAGAAGGTGATTTTGTTTATCTATCGATCACATGTGTGTATTGGATCTATGTGTATGACATGATTAATGGAAATTATTTGTTATGTGGACTACTATTTGTCTTTCTATGGTGTAATTAGAGGCCTTGTGATGTGATATAGTCATAAAAGTATGTAGCAAAATGTCTCGTGCATTGTTCATGTTGTGTTAAGTTTTGTGTGACATCTTGATGTTAGTTACTGTTGGGTACCCATGAACATAAGACAATTGAAATTAAAATCAAACAATATTAAGAGCTTAAGATTAAGAAATATTGTAAAAGAAAATACTAGCTGAGTAGCAAAGTAGAAGATAACTAACCACTAATCTTCACAGAACATTATAATTTAAGATATTGCCAAAATTATTTTTCTTCCTCATGGTCACATTGTACCAACCAGTTATTTTCATACACGACATGTGTCATTATTATCTTCTTTCCTACGTATCCTCCGAGCTTCTGCATTGTGTCACATCGAGGACGATGCTCTTATAAGGGGAGGGAAATGTAATGCCATGCATAAAATCTAAAATAATAATAATAATAATAAAAGGAAATAAATGAAATTAATGCATTTGGTTTTAGAAGTGATGGTGGCATAGAGATGTGGTGGAGTGGGTGATGGTAGGAGTGGTTGAGAGGTGGCGTGAGGGCATGAGAAACCTGTTAAGGCACGTGGGCAGCTGAAGGAAGTTAGACATGTCTTTTTCCTTGGACAGTAATACAAAATGAACTTTATTTGATATTCGGATGCTTAAACCATGTAGAAACCCAAGTTTGAGTTATAAATTTAGCACTTTTTTGGACAGTACAATGTGCATGAGGCATGGTTTTCCTCATGACAGGCTCATCATTCCAATTGTAACACGAGCCCCAACTCCCGACTGGGCTTACATTTGGCCACTTATTCCTAGCCTGTGTGTGCCAAGGTTAAGAGTTTTTCGATGTTGTAGTTGGAAAAGGTTTGGCAGACATACATGTAAAAGTGGAAGCGTATGCTCGGCATGTGAACTGCTTAACTAAATACCTAAAAATAATGTGGCCTTTAGGTCTGCAATGGTTGTAGGATACACAAAATGGGTTTATTGAACAAGCTCAAAAACCTTCAAGAAAATGATTTTGCAAGTGTAGAGCCGCTTTGTCCTCTTGCCAACTTCCTCCTATCCTACGCCAAAATGGGGGTTTTGTTAATTTTGTAGTTACAAGTGCTTTGGTAGAGATGGATGCAAAACTTGGGAGCATACACATGACACACGAACTGTTTGACAAATGCCTCAAAGAAATGCTCGTCCAAGTTCTTGTTTCACGTTAGCGAGCCTATGAGACATTCAAAGAAGCTCTTCCTATGTGTGAGATGAAAGGTTAACATTTACAATCTGATGCAAATAATCAAGTGCTTACGGTTTCGGGAAAGACTTTGGATGCATCCTATCAGCCACTATTAAAGGAATCTATTGTTGATTTCTCTTCATGCTTCTATCTCTTGTTGTTTCCTCCTCTCGTAGCTCATGTTTAACCCCGTTTATGCTCTAAGATGGTATGTTGGTTCAAATAAATTACATATTTGTACCTCACTTCCTTTTGACACAAGACATGACCACCATTGATAGAAAAGAAAATACTTCTTTGGCTTCAAGGGGATGTGTAATTTATTTCTAGGTGAAAATCCATGAATTAGCTGAGCACCTGAGTCGCCATTTTACTTTGTACTTGAAACTTACATTAGTTCTTAGCTTGGACCGGTCATGGTCACCATTGAAGAGTGCTATGGAGAGATGTGGGGTATTTTTCTCAAGGGTCAGCAACTAAATTTTGATAAGTTATGCCGATCTACGTTTCATTTTGCTTTACAAGCTAGCTAGGTTGAGCAATGAGATCAAGGCCCAACACAAGTAGAATATCACAATTACATTACATGTCAAGGGGAGAACAGAGGAAACAAATAGATGTGTGTAATTCAAGAAATTTGATTTGTGTAAATTCATAAAGAGGATGAAATTTCATTAGCAAGTTAACTCAAATTGGTAAGGGATTTGAAATGAAGATCCCAAGTATGGTAAACTTCGAGAACTTGGTAGTACACAAATTTCTAGAGCCTAGTAGTTGGTGCACATCGTGCTTGTTCAGAACCTCTTTAGTCGATTCGTTGTCCCTCAGGCATGGTTCATCTATCCTTATCTTTTATAATTCTTGTACTTTAGTTTTAATTTTTCATCGAAATATAATTTTAAAATATTGGGATTATAATAGATTTAATTATTTTACATTAACTTGTTGCAAAGCAATAAAGTGTCGTATCGTAACTCACGTAATCAAAATAACCATTTATAGTAAACCATGATATTCAACCCTCATTTTGAGGTGATTTAGAAAACATCTTGACCAAAACTAGATCACTATAGTATTGTTTTATCGATAATTTGAAGTTGAATTCCCGACAAATATGTTGACCATTTCTTGGTTTAATTAGATAAATTGCAATTTTTGGGGACTCGCAAAGTAACCTTCGTAACTTTGGAAAAGGGAGGTTAAGATTCCTTTACGTACCTTGTTATGTGAGGTGTCACTTCAATCCTTGGATTGACCCCAAATGAACATTTGTGATCTTTTTGATGCCCTTATAGGAGCCCTGTTACACTGTTTTGCAGTGGTAGGAAGTTGTTAAATCTAGAAAGTTGGCTTTCATTTTGAACCGCCATTTGAAACTTGGATAGAGAAATTATTATCCATCTTTGCAAACCTCTAGTGTTTTTACTAGACAATTACATGGAACTTTCAGTTTAGGGAAAACACTTTTCTGGATAGTTTGGCATTGGCAAATTTGAGGCTCTGGTCGTAGTTTGACTAGGTCAAACTAGACCAATTATGACTAGTGGCTCTAGAAAACATGTTTCCGTTTGATAACCGTTTGCTAATTCTCAGTCCTGTCGACTCTGGTGAATTATCCATATATAGAGGAACTTGTAGGATGTTTCTCATTTCACATTCATCCAGTGAACATCAATTTTGGACGTGGTTTTCTGAGCCCTTGAGCTAATTTTTATTCATTTGCAATTAGGTCAATTATGACCGATGGCCCCGGAAAACTATCCACCAAATGTAAACCATTCACAAGTTCCAAATTTCGTCAATTGCTATGAACTCTTGGTATATAAGTGGACTCATATAAATTTAACCATGGTGTGTTTACTCATTAGAAGACAACATTTGAGAGTGGTTTCTTAGCCTCTGATCCCGATTTGAATGTTTTTGTACCTAGCAAGAAAATGTAAAAATAGAAAGTTGTGGAGCCCTCATCGGGTTGCCAAACCACCGTGCAAAATTTTGACACATGTAAATAATCGTTTGAAAACACTATAATTTAACTAGTTGTTTGAAATACAACTTTTGACAAAATGATGTTTCTCTCTCTCCTTTCTCTTTCTCTCTCTTGGTTACAAAATGAAGTGAAATGAAATGTAATGAATACATGTCTCTAAACCTTGTTCTTTTGATTGCAAATTGTAATTATTATTATATGTAAATGGGAAACTAAAAAATGTTAATTATGTTAAATAAGGGTGGATGCCATGCCATCGATTTATCATTGATTTCATCCTCACATGGTTTTACATGATGCAAGAATGATGGAGAAAAGGCGATGTGTAATTCATTATTTATCATTGTATTTTATATAATTCATTGTAAAATGAATACATGTATAATGTAGTCTCATGCTACGTAAAAATTATATTCAAAATTTGCTAATATATATGAGATGCAAGTTTTTAGGGACATCTAGGAAATGTGTATTTAATCATAGTTTCAATTTGATTCATAATACATATGGTAAAAAAATTATATACATATGGTAAATTAATTTGAAGTAATATCTTGTAATGATTATTCAAAGTGTTCAATGAATGATTAATTAATCCACTTGTTGTATTCTTACCTTGTAAATGTAATAAAAATATTTAATTGAAAAACTCAACCCTTGTATAATATATGTGCATAACATGTCTTCACATGTGATCCTTCTTACCATAGAGGAGATTGAAAACATTAAAATGAACTTAAACTCTACACTCGATGGAACCTCCTAGTTGGAGTTTACCGTGATAGTCATCATGTTTAACAACCTTGTCATGAACCCATCTTTTAAAAATGACATGCTCCAACTTTATCCAGAGTATGTGGTTTCCTTCTAGTGTTGGTAACCGTAAGGAGAATGTACTATCTTCGGTCTGACGCCATGGTTGATTGGTGAAGACTTCTTGGAAGTCACCTTATGAGTCCTTGTTCGAAGTAATGACTATACAGTGTAACCTTACCATCTGTGGAGTAAGAAGTGCTAATACTCCCTTAGTATCCTTTTGGATTGCCCAATCTTACAGGATTAGATCTAGAAAATTGACTTCTTCAAATAATGAATTCCGTGTTGGATCTAGACGACATACATGCAAATCATGAAATAATTGTTCTAGGTCTTAAACTCTTGTTCATGAATTCCTTAGTCCCTCCGAATTAAATGTGTCACCTTGGTTTCTATCAACATAACACCTTGGTATTTTCTTGAAGGTGGTTTAGCATAAATATGTCCTCTCGTCTGAATCTCATATATAGTTGAGGCGTAGATCATTAGGTGTAATTGGAATTAAACCAAACCTCATTTGATTAGGAGGTTAACTTGGGGTTCATCTATAGTTTATAATGCTTCCAATCTTGTACTTCTTCAAGATGTTAGGCAAGTACTTTCGTAACTCTTTTGTTTTAAAGCGATGGTAATAATGAGACCATAATGCGATGTAAAAGTAAAGCATATAAGAGTAAAAACTGATATTTGAGATTAAGAATAATGTCACTCTTGGAGTCCTTATAACTCAATTAAATATTTTCATGTGTTACAAAGAATATGAATTTCTTGGTGTGATAAAACTTTGAGAAAACAATATATATATATATATATATATATATATATATATATATATATATATATATATATATATATATATATATATATATATATATATATATATATATATATATATATCAAAATGGAATTCCACAAGTCATTGAACTAGAATAACTATGCTAGGGAATTAACTATACCGTGATCAAATAATTCTTTTGGGAAAAATCTATCTTGTATCTAAATCTCCCTTATATCCTAATATTACTTTCTAGACATCAAGTCAAATTCACTTGAGTTGCAAGGGAAAAATGTAGACATTGGATAATCTTTTGAGAAACATATTCTTAACATAAGAACAAGATAATTAAGTACTTTGTATGCAATTTGAATAATGCCAAATAAGTATGTTAATTATGGAAATTTCAAAAAGGATAAAAAGCCAATTTAAAAAGGTCAAATTGTAAATTAAATATGGAATGAACTTAAGAATTTGTAGCTAGAAAAGGAGGAAATTATCCTTGCTCGATAATTTTCTTGGAATGTTAATAAGTAACTAAGATGAAATTAATGAAATGATGTGTTGTGGGTTTTCTAATCCTTGAGTCCTTTTTTTTATGGTTGGGTCATTGCTAGTATCCATTCATCATGCGAAAAGTGTGGCATCGACTTTTCTATGGTGTTGTCATGTGTCTATGTGAGTCGATGAATTGTAAGCATCATATGCGTCTTTGAATTTTCTTTACTTGGAGTCCTTGCGGCGTTGTGTAGTGAGAAATGTAAGTAAAAAAATTTATCCTAGTATTTTTATTGTTGTTTTTGTGTGTGAAAAACATGGGCGTTACATGAAACATTTCCGAAGCAAGTTTCTCCTCAAAATATTCCTTGTCGGATCCTTGTTGTCTTCCATCCGACTATTGCTCTCAACATCATCGCTATAATCTTTGATTTATTCACTACCATCTTCAATTTCTTCATTGATCTTGTAAGGGCTTAGTCATTCTTTGCACTCTTCATCCTATCTCGTGTTGTTTTCTATCACATTCACCGAAGTCTAAAGTAAGGGCTGCCCCTATTCTAACAAACCAATTATTAAAACATCCCCCTCTAACTATTGTGTAATAGAGGAGTCAAACACCCATGTTGACCTGTCACTTTCTAGAACTACGGTGGAACTTTCGCTTTCTATACAAAACATAGAACTATGCACCTCCACCCATTATGATATCCATAGATGACCAAAATTGTTTCACCTAGCCACAACAACCTTACAAATTATCTTCTCGGGAAGGGAGACTTGAATAGGGTGAATATCGTGGAAGATTTAGGTTTCCATTCAAAAGAAGGGCCAAGAAACTACTAACCCCATGGCCAACACCCCTACATTTACTAAAAATATAGGGAGATTTTTTACTTTAAATCTTGATCAATAACTCCTGGATAAGAGATAAGACAAATGGAATAGTATAGAGACTTACCAGGTGGTTCACATTCACACAAATGTTTGCAGCAATCATCCTTGAATGAGAAATATTTGTTGGTTCGATGGAAAATAGATCCCCTAATACCATAACAATCCCCATCAAAACATATTTTCCCCAAAAATTCCAATGCCATTGCTTGGAGCCTAACCTGCAGACAGGGGTAGGCATTAGGATCAAATTTCCCCAAATCCATTCTAGGGAAACATCTAGCCAAGTGCAACACTATTTTCTCGCGAGGTTCCTCCATTAATGGCCTTGAGAAATTCTTCTTGCACCCTAAACATAAATAGAAATGATTTGTTGGAGATGGCCACAACTTCCAAACCTCCAAGTGGTGCCCATTTCCATCTTTCCCAAGCTCTAACAAGGTCAATGTTGAGCTTGATGCCTCTAAAGCACCCGATGAGGTCAAGGCCATACCTATTTTTAGCCTTGTTCAACAAACTATCAGGGATGTGTAATGAGGGACCGTTTTCCTCCCAAATTGGGCTCAAATCATGAAGGGAAGAAGGCACATATGATTTTTAATATTTGAGAGTGATCATAGGAATATGAGGAGTCATTTATGGAGATATTATTCTCCCTATTTATAGGAATGACTTTCCTATATATTGTAATCTCTCCTCTCATGTATTATTTCATTTTGAATTGAAGTAAGATCATAGTTTCTACAAGTTTTAATTGATCTCGCTACAAAATATGAATAGACATTACATTCCTAAAATAAAGCTTGAGAGATGAAACTATTTCCTTAAAAAAATTCTCCACCATATTCGTGAGGCTAAACAATATAGAATGAGTCCATTGACTCTAATAGCTGATAAATTACTTTCTTATGTGGTGAATGATTTCCATGTTTCAGGACATGGAGGTAACAAGTACCTATTTTAACCGTAGAGGCTAGGATTTCCCATAAATAATTTAGTAATCGTGTTATTAAAAAAGATTCATCCTTCTCGGTATTAATCCTATCAAATTATGGAAATAAAGATAAATGTAGTGAATATATCTCAGTTATCTAAGTGACATGGGTATTTCGCCAAATAGGAAATTGAAAAAGAGATCAATATCCTGTTGATTTGTTAATTTTCCAAGTGAGTGTGGTATAAGAACTTTAAAGGTATTGTGAGATAGATTGGGATGATCTAATAGAAAACATGGAATCTTTCCATCATGATGATTTATTAATATTTCTATTTCTTGGGTGCTTACAATTTTACTTATCTCTATAGGCTATGGTCCTTGTAGAAAATTGCACTTCATATTCATTTAGAATTAAAGGATTTTAAGACTTTTCATAACCACTCTAGGAATGTATCCACTCAGTTCCTTGTGAGGCAAGTCAATCTCCTCCAAAATTTGACATCTCAATAAATCAACATGTATATCTCCTCCAAAGTGGTTATGATTAAAAAGAATATTCTTAGCCATGGAAGCATACTAAGAGAACCAAGAATTGTTCTAAATAGTTTATTCCAACTAATGTCTAACAATTTGAGTCTCTCTAGCCATTCTTTTTTATTTGGAAGGGTTATTTTAAGTTGTTTCTAGACAAATCTAATATTAGGAACTTATGGAAACTTTTAATCCCTGACGAAATTTATCCACATAGGATATTATTGCGTAGATCCAACAATGTAAAGTTGGTAAGATTAGCAATCTCTTCAGGTATGTTTCCACTTATCTTGTCGTCTTTTATTTTAAAGATGGAGAGCTTGAAAGAAATTTTGCTGATGGATGAAGGCAAAATACCATCTAAATGATTATATGCCATGTTTATTTATTCTAGGTGGGAAAATTTTGTAATATCCATTACAATCTTGTAATTTCATTTGAGTGTAAACTAATCTTTTCAAGTTGGAGCAACTTATGTTATTCCATGAGCACCGCAATACATAAGCGGTTTTCAACTATAACAAGTGACCCCGATTTTGGAACAATTTCCTATGGAAGCAGGTATTGAACACCAAATTGACGAGTTGATCACAAATTTATACTAGAACGTGTCCACTTAGTTGATTTTTGTAGAGGCCCAAATTTGTTAGATACATACAATGTACGAGGAAAAGTGTTATTGATCCAGCAAGGTCGTTGGTAAAAATGGATAGGCTTATGGTTTCTATTAAGGATGCAGACATGATCGTCAATAGACAAAATTAATTTGAACAAATCAACTGTTTCACTATTCAGAAGATACATGCATTGAACGGGGAAACCGTGTTAAATAAGATCAGAAGTTGATTGTACGATAAAACTTTGAAATATTGGAGAAAAACTTTCCCGTTGTGGAATGGTATGGTCAACCTTGTTCTCGTTCAAAGAGACGTGGTGGAGTAGACTGATAACTTCATGAAAAATGTGAGCCATTTATTTTGAATACCCTCCTGTACGTTTGGTCTGTTTTAAACCATGTTTAAAACATTATAGATTGTTGGATATAAATAGGGTAACGCATTAGCAAGTGCCCATCAAAACTTTTAGAAGTGTGGAATTTTACATTTTATTCTCATTCCGTCGTTTGTTTCCTCTTTGCCTTTACGCCAAATTTACAACGATGGCCATTCCAGTGATAGACATGAAAAATATTGATGGAGCAGACAGGGATGCCATCATGGCTAAAATAACAAAGGGATGTGAGACTCCCGGATTCTTTCAGGTACGCATCTTTCTTTTATTTATTTAAATTACGTGATCTTCTATGACAGTAACTAATTGGATTTTATTTCAGCTTATAAATCATGGCATAGACCACGGCCTTTTGGACCGCGTGAAGGTGGTGTGCGCAGAACAGTATAAGATTAACAGAGAGCAACAATTCAAGGATTCTTTACCCGTAAGGGCGCTTAACAAGGCCATTGCTGCTGAAGCCGAGGGAAATGAAGTTGACAAGATTCAGAATATGGACTGGGAAGACGTTTTCCAAGTACACGAGATGTGCGACACAAATTCCTGGCCTACCGAGCCCAAAGATTTCAGGTATGTACTGCTGCACTTATGCAAATTATTCCCTGGTGATATAGTTTAACATATGAGTTAGTAAATTATTTCCAAT
Source organism: Taxus wallichiana var. yunnanensis (assembly GCA_018340775.1). Lineage (NCBI taxonomy): Eukaryota > Viridiplantae > Streptophyta > Pinopsida > Cupressales > Taxaceae > Taxus > Taxus wallichiana. The sequence goes on along the minus strand of CM031240.1, from coordinate 955,050,754 downwards.
TGATGCAGGGAAACGATCGAAGAATTCCGCAGCCAGATATTCGCACTGACGGAGAAATTGCTGGAGATAATAAGTCTGAATTTGGGGCTGGAAAAAGGGTATGTGAAGGAGGCATTCGCGGGTGGAGATAAGCCATTCTTTGGAACCAAGGTGAGCCATTATCCTCCCTGCCCTCGACCAGACCTGATAAAGGGCATCCGTCCCCACACAGATGCAGGCGGCCTCATTCTTTTATACCAAGACGACGAGGTTCCGGGGCTTCAGGTGCTCGACAATGGCAGATGGATCGACGTACAACCGCTGCGATATTCAATTGTTGTGAACACGGGAGATCAGTTGGAAGCAGTGAGCAACGGTAAATACAAGAGCGCGTGGCATCGGATTCTGCCCACCAAAAACGGCAATCGTTTATCAGTGGCATCATTTTATAACCCGTCGTATAAAGCAGTAGTGAGTGCTGCACCTGAATTGATTAACCGTAACATCGCTGATGACTTGTCTTCCTACCCCAAATATTTGTTCGGCGATTATATGCGGGTGTATAGTGAACAGAAATATGAAGAAAAAGAGCCACGGTTCCAAGCCATGAGAAAGCCCACTGAGCAGATCTCCTACTAGGATAAATGGTGGCGTAAAATTCACCTAGGGTTCCTTTACCTGTCGACGATATGGAGCCCATATAGACTTAAATACTAGACACTAATCCTAGATAAAATAATGCTATTTATTTGCCGCTCGTAATAGAAGCAGCCTGGATTCGTCTGGCGACTCCTTGCTTGTGGCTTCGTATATAATTAAATAAAGGAATGTTGTTTGTTAGTTGTCCGTTCTTCCAGTATAATTTGATATTCAAACCCAAATCTCTGCCATGGTTAACAAACATTTGCTTAATTCAAATTTCAATAGAGAAACAAATGAATTCACTGCTAACTCCGAGGAATTAGATGTTTTTCTTACAATCTAAATTAAAATTTCAAATTCTCGATTGATCAAATGTGAAAATATTGATAAGTTGAAAAACAAGTAAAACCTTTCAATGAATTTATGTAAAGACTTTATAGTAGAAAACATAAGATTAATTTAATATGTTCCCGTGCCTGTAGAGATATGCATATGTCCCCATCTTCATCATTAGTTGTATTCTTATAGTTCCAGCCAATTGTACTAGGTACACCCTTAATAGTAACAAGCACATAAATATGATCATTTGTATATGCACTAAATTTAGTGTCACAATTAATGTCATCATTTGAATCAAAATATATCTTATTTTGTTATGGAAAGGTGGAGATATCTACAGAATCCATTATCGTGTTGCCCTTTAATTGGGATGATGTATGCTCCAAGTTATCTTAAGCCATGTCTAATAGTTTATATTCGATTAATATTTCATAAATTTATGTTTGCACAATAGCAAGACATAATTACTTCATTAAGAGGGGCTCTTATGAATGATGTATTACATTCTTATTCTTTTTTGAATAGATAAATCTCTTTGTATATTTAAGGGTATATCATTCGGTATGATATTATACTCGTCTATATATATATATCGTGTTGCCCTTTAATTGGGATTATGTATGCTCCAAGTTATCTTAAGCCATGTCTAATTATTAATGCTCGATTAATATTTCATAAATTTATGTTTGCACAATAACAAGACATAATTACTTCATTAAGAGGGGCTCTTTTGAATGAGGTGCTACATTTTTATTCTGTTTTTGAATAGAGAAATCTTTTTGTATATTTAAAGGTATATCGTTCGGTATGATATTATGCTCATCTTATATATATATATATATATATATATATATATATATATATATATATATATATATATATATATATATATATATATATATATATATATATATATATACTTACTTTATAGCTTTTGGTACACATTGAGATTTATAAACTTGAGATGATTGTATTCTCGTGAATGCCATGTATCGAAGGAAATAAATTGCTTATGCTCAAGATGTTGGATATGTCATCATAAAGAATCTAATTGTTTGAATCTAAAAGTTTCTTCTTGACATAAAAATGGAAATGAAGAAACCTTGTAAGCCAATCTAAATATCTAAATATCAGTTTTTCATTTCATGTAATTTCCCTTTTACAAATTGCTAAATCAAAGGACGCAAAGCCTATTTTCTAATTCCCTTAGGCTACGGGGTTCTCTTGAAAAGGAAAATAATTTAATAATAGGACTAAGTTTTCCAAAAGTGATTTTATAAAGGCAACTTATAGTAATATTATTAATTAAAGGCAACCTCTAGAATTTTAAGTGACTTAACACTCAAATAGAAAATAAGAAATTCATTTCATTAATTAAAAATAAAATAGTCCCTCCTAGAGCATCCCACTTGGTTAAGAGAGCTATAAAGGTATAAAATGAAGTGAGATATATACCAAAAAAACTTTCCCACGTTGAAGAATTGATGTTTATATTGTTTCCTAGGATGAAACCCCTTTGGTAAGTGGATTCGAGGATGAAAACCCTCCTATCCAAGTGAGTAACACTACTCAAACATTACTAGTGAGCTGAAATGGTGAAGATGATTCTTAATTTTTTTAATGACAACAAAGACTTTAGTTTTTTAATGCAACTCCATCAGTATTTATATAATTTGGAACTTTGAAGACCATCTCAAGTAGGTCTTACCATTTTCTAGGAGTTAATCTGTTGACTATAACATATTTCTATTGATTTTATAGTAGTTTGGGCATCATTCTACTAGGTCGTATAGCCTCATAAAACCCCAACAAGATGTATTATCCAACTGAATTTATATCATACCATATAGGTCAGGGAATAGTCAATAATCAAACCGTACATTATTCTTCATTTGGTCATATATATTTTGTTTTTGATTTCATAATATGGGAAATAGAGGGAGTTTCAATTTCAAGAAAATTCATATTTTTATTTTCATCAAAATTTATTTTCAAAATCCAAAATTTCTCATTTACAAGTTTTTTTGGTAGTTTGTTGAGTTTTCTAGACTTTATCAAAAATATAAGCAATATTTATGTTTGGTACATTAAAAGCTATGCAATGTCTAATCTTATCTAATGTTAATTTCCATAATTGATACAAGACAATGATCCATGTGTCGGTAGAAAAACTCACACACATTTTTATCCCAATATATATATATATATATATATATATATATATATATATATATATATATATATATATATATATATATATATATATATAAGCAAAAAATATCTCAAATATAGAATATAAACATTTGCATTCAAAAACAATCAAACAAGGATTTTTAATTTATACCTACAAAAACAAACAATCTTCTCATGAAGATGGGTGTTAGTATTCTCCTCTGTGGAAATAAAATGTCTTGTAGGATCCAATTTTGTTCTCTTTGAATCATTACAAAACCCCATTTATCATAATCTTGAATGTCATGTCATAAGTTGAACCAAAGGGGGTTCCAACAAGTGAGGAATTAATTGCATAGCTAAAATTGGTGAATCTAGACTTAAAATTCCACCCACAGTCAATTCACAAAATTTCACCCACATATTGCAATAAAAGATAGCGATATGGGTGTGCTACCAATTTCAGTGATTGAGAAGGAAAAAGAAAGAATAGTGAAGAAGAAGAAGAAGCACACCCATATGAGGGCCATGCTGCTGAATATAAGACACAAGAACAATATCCTATTCAGGAGTCCATGAACCCTTCTTTACCCCGACCTTATCACAGCAAGGAGACCTCCCCATCTCACAAAAACCACCTTTATCTCCTTTAAAAATCTTAAAACTTATACAAAATCACCAAATACTAAAGGAAAATTAACGAAATCAACTCGTAGATACTAGTCCCGATTATAAACACTACCCAAAATCAAATCCACATGATTAAGATATCAAACATTACATATATTTATTACATATACATGGATCCATCCACCCTAGCGATAAATTAAGAATTAGAGACACTAGTACATGTAGTTTCCAGAGACCGTTAAACCTACATGAGATATAAATCCAGATTAATCAATTTGAATATAAGGTAGATCATTGCATGCACAAATAATGGGGATGGATATTGGAAGGTATCAATTCAACACTCACCGCAACCATCCAATCACTAATAATAGGGGATTCCACATAAATAATTTAGTCAATCGCCCCCACCTTACACATGCTCGAATGTGTGAGCTACAACCATACCGAAAAAACACAAACCCGTGGCCCTATAAATCCAAACACTAAAAATAGGAAGAAGATGCCTATCAAATTTAACATAGTTGTAGAAACGTATGGAAGGACCTTTCCCATAGGGGGAATGCCTTCGGCGTAATAAATAATGGATTGAATAATTTCATTCCTCCTAAAAATACTCATTGTCATTATTAAAAATCGGGGTTTATCCATGTTAATGCGATTAGAATTCATATTCTAAATATCCACCATTATCACTTCTAAAGGATTTAATTTTTAACTTTATTTTATTACTTTTTTGAAGTATTTCCAAAAGGATAATCATGTTGTGCATGTAAAATGTGAAATTTTTTCTATTGTAATTACATGGTAAAACCTTAAATTTTGGTTGTACCAGGTACGTAATCCCTGTCAAAAATCCTTTATCCTTAATAAAGACTTTATTTCTCATGGATTGTTGTCTCTTAAAACTTTAGTGATATATGAAAAATTGGAAAGTCTTAATTGTCAAAAACACTACTATAATTATTACCATATTTCCAATCGCAATTGAGATTCTAAACCTCCAATGACTACCTGAATCTTACAGAGCTCCCAAATCTTGCATGCTTTACATCATACTTCCATAAACTTTAAAATTTATTACTAATATACTTTGCGTTCAAATACTCACCCAATATGTCTATTAGCTTCTCACAAGCACCTCTAGATGCTTTTGCTAGTATATACCTCTAACACTCTAAAAATCCATCTCTCTGAATAATTAAGCATTTATTCTTCTATCATGCTTAGTTTTCTATATTTGGCTCCGTATCTTTGTTTTTTTTTCTAATTAAACTCTTATTTATTAATTTAGGATTATATTTTATTGTCACCCAATTCAAACTCTTGTCCACTATTCTAATTGGACTTTTAATTAATTATGGGTAGATGTTAAAAGCAATAAGGAACTATACTATATAGTTTATAGGATTTATAAACTATAATTTTAAATTATAGTTTTAGTCACTCAATCTAAGTTTTAGGGATTATAAATTAAATTTTACTTTATATATTATAATTTATATTAGATAAATTCAATATTAAGAATTACATTGAATATGGCTCCAATTCATATAGGTATTTAAGAGTATATAGACTATAGTTTTTTACAATTCAAATATAACCCATTTATTTGAAGGGGTACATAGAGACATAAGGAATTTTATTTTTGAAATGATAAGGTAAAAATATAATTTAGAGTTTTACCATAGGGGAAACATGGAAAATTCATGGACCAATAGAAAAAGTTAATTTTCTATTCTCATGGAATGTTTTCTCTAGAAAACCTTAGGTAAATGGAATTTATTGATTCTTCAAAACATAAATGATCACACTTAAATAGGGTGGTTTTAATATAAAGGTAATTTTAATATTTTAAAGTGGTTATAACTTTTAAAACCCGTTAGGATATAGTTATAAGTTTTTGGTTTAAATATACCATAGGTTTTAAGTTAAATATAAACTTAGACTATAGTTTTTTTAACAAATTAAATGGTTTTAGGATATAGATGATTTTATTTTCAATTATTTATAACCATATATTTGTTAAAAAAATAGAAGTATCATGGGTAAAACCATAGGTTTTAAGTTAAATATTCACTTAGACTATAATTTTTTAACAAATTAAATGGTTTTAGGATATAAATGATTTTATTTTTGAAAAACATAATGAAAATATACATTTAGCAAGGGTATACCATGACACGGGAACAAGGGTAAATCTTGAACCAATAGGACAAATTGTTTTCCTATTCGTGGAACTTGTTTACTCGCTTTTACCTTCCTTTAAACTTTGAATATCACCTTGAAACTATTTCAACTTGTGAATTTGTAAACTATTGAGAAATTACTCACCTTTTTACCTTTCTTTTAACTTTGAATATCACCTCGAAACTATTTCAACTTACACATTTGTAATTAAAAATGCATTCTTACATTGTTCTAGTAATTCTTCACATTCATTCACCTTGGTCAGATACTTTTACTATTATTATTATTTTTATTTTATTTTAAATATATAATCATTTAATTTTGAACTCTATATATAATCATTTAATAATTTTGATGTTTATTTATTTACACTATTTATACAATTCTTTAATCCATGTCACAAACCTCATAGGATTAATGGATTTGATATCAAAATATTATAAAAAAATTCCCCGATTAATAATCCTAATACTTAACCATATAAAACCATACTATTACATATTAAACAAAAAACAATAGTTCAAATATTAAACATAAACAATAGTGAGGACTATGTGCTACTTAAGCAACTTCTAGGTGATACCTAGAGATTCAAACCTCAAGCTATCACCACATTATCAGGAGGAATGAATTAATAATTTATTTTTTTCCCTCACCAAAAACCATCTTGGGATGTACTTCATGTAACCTAGTTAGGAGACCCCTCTAGAATGCCCCTCTCCAATGCCCACCACTTGTCTTCACTCGGTATCACATAAAATTACTTAGAGCAAACATTTTCCTATTCATATGGGTATTTTAAATCCCCCTTCACCATCAGTTTAAATAAATTTCACCAAGTAGGTTTTCCAACCAACAAACACACCCCTAATGGTCCATAATATAAATTTTAATCCCTCCTAATAAAAGGAGTTTGAGAAACTCGTTCAACTCTTTTATTTCCCCCAATTTTAAAGGGGTTTCTAAGTACATATCTCCCACCCTATTTAAGAGGGTTCTTCATTATATATTTACTTTAGAATTCACTCCTTGTGAGATAACTTTAGAATTAACTATTTTCTTTTCAAATTAAATAACATTCCATCTTTGTAAAATAACATAATAATTACTTTATTTCATTTTGATTAATCACCAATATTTCGAAATAATATTTTATTAATGTGGGAATTTTCACATAACAGTTCAATTTGTGATAGTTACTTTAGGGCTTCTTGCAGATATTCTCTAAGATGGAATGGATAGAGCATCCCACATTTTCACATTTAATTTTTTTCTTCCTTTTTTTTACAGTTTTCATGGGAAAACATGCGGCCTTGTGTAACATAGGTGCATAATTCTCCTTTCTTGTTTTCTCTATCAACAATAAATATTTGGTTAGTGGATTTTATTTGTTCCACGATGCACAATGTTCTATGAATGAATAGATGAATCCATAATTCCACGTAATTCTATGGAATACTTGTCCCTAAGATGTTGACTCTGCATATTAGGGGATGGATTTATTATTTCCATTTGCCTCTTCTTTTACCTTATGTTCTTTGGCATGTGAGGTTGCAACATGTGTAAGTTATCTATGGCTAGGTTAACTAAACAAAAATTTCAAACCAAAAACATAAATTTTGGCTTAGTGGGACCTCTTGTACTCCTTCAACATTAAAACTTGGGGCTCTAATCACTCAATCATGTTGACAAAAATGACCTTACACTTTGTGAAATCCTTCTCCCTCATTGAGTTCATCCCAATTTCACACGAATTTTAATTATGGGGCTGATCACATGGGTAAGACCATGTAATCCCTTGAGCAGATTATTTTTCATTGGAAAAATATCCCTACTATTGATTGGGGTAGGAATAGGTTATGTGGGAACAACTAGATGCGAGAGATAAGTTCCGATTATGGCCCTAAAATATATTTACTTGATTACTTTAGCCATATATCTGATTAAGATGGGGAACTCTTTATTGTTGTTGACCTTGATTGAATATTTGATTAGAATATTTCCCATGGTTAAGAATTGAATAGTTTCAAGGTACTTGGGATTATTGTCTCTTTAAGGATATAATTTCATTAGTCGGGTTTTTAAGTTAGAAACTGAGATTATCAATTTCATCTTACTTTATGGAGGAGTAAAATGTGGAAATAAATGATGAAGTGGTTGGTTGAGGGACAAAAGCAAGAGAGGGTAGGGTGCTTTGAGGCAATTCAAGAAAAATATGTATAATAAATCTAGGGGCTAACTTTTCTATTTGAATTAAACATTTTTTTATCCTTGATAGCTATTGCATATGTATTAGTTAATTATATAGCACCCATAGATTATGTCATTATAGTTATATCTGAATTCAAATCTCTTAAAAAGTAGTGGAATTCACCTTGTGGGGTTGGTCTCAAGAGAACTAGAATTCTATCCCATGTTTTTAAAATTTGAAGTTAAAATCAGCCATGAGTTCATTAGGGGCCCTCGTATAGGCTTTTACTTCTTCTTTATGAGATATATTGTATGCTTTCTCATCAAATTGTTGACAAAAATCTATTCCAAGTTCATCCCATTTATGAATATAAGCAATCCTCAAGATCATGTACCATTAAAGTGATATTAATTTTAGTGAAAAGGATAGAAGCCTAACTATAACATCATATTTAGTAATAAAATGAACTGAACACACATTTGCAACATCATGGATATGATCTATAGGGGTTGTAAGGTTTTCACCAGTGAAGAAAGGAATAATTTTCAAAGCAGACATTGGTATATAATGTTGGGAATCTAGAGTCAAAGGACTACCGCAATTAAGTATTACAAAGGGTAATCTTATCTCGATGCAAAATAAAAGGATTAGGCCTTAAGTTTCGATGGACAAAGAGAATGGTCTACTAGGTGGAGGATTAGAAAGACTTCAGCTTTAAGGTGATGAAATTATCTATAATGATCTTTCTTTTCTTCCTCTTCTTCCTCTTCTTCTTCTTGGTGAGAGTTGTAAATACTAGAATATTCACCACTTGATATAATCTTCATATTTGCTATCCTTCTCATAAAAGTGGTAATTGGACTACTTAAACAATAGATTTAAACTTGGGAGTCACTAGATTTGTTCAAAGATAACTCACAAAGATGAAATATAATAAGACACACACCAATATTAGTTGAGATTATGTAAATCTAATCAAACTCGTCCCATTGGTTGTGCAAAAATTGTTATCACTAAACTTTTCACCACTTTGTTGAAATTGGGTTGAACATTCCATTGAAAACATGAGAGACCTTGAAAGTGTGGGATAACTTGGCTCATTCAAGTTCAATCTTTAGATGAAAATGGTTAGTTCCTTTCATCTTAATTTTTGTAACTAGACTAAACAAATATCTATTCTAACACTAACTAATCCTAAACTAATAAATTCCAAGGAGACAAGGTGAGAGAGAAAAAATAAAAATAAAAATGGGGTTGATGCACCAAATCAGAAAATGGATTAATTCTATCTATGAAAAACACAGATGTAAAAAACCAAATAAAGATTGAAGAAATGCACATAACTTTGAAGGAAATAAAATGGAAAATAATTAAGGTGTGCAAAAGGACATAATGTATACATTAAAAATAGACTATTCAAAGAAATGAAACCATAATTGCATTAATACCAAAACTTGACCATTTACGGGGCAGATATGGGTCATGGAATATCCATGGGTGAGTTAAAAAGGTTAAGAGTAAGGATTTTTGAGCTCAAAAGGAGGGAGAAAAAAATCAATAGAAAAGGCCTTATTTTCTATGCCAAAACACCCACACTTATAGAAAAATAATAGCTAGAGGAAATAGGAATGAAGATGAGATATAGTCCATCGCTTCAAAGTACCGATTCCCCTAGATTTTCTAACCAAGAAATGAAACCATGATGCACATCATTAATTTCACATGGCAGGTATGGGTGCCATCACTTTAGACACAAGCCATCAAATCAACAGTACAAGCTTATACTTTGGTTACTAGGGTGGTTAATGGATTGGTTCAAATCAAGCATGAATTTCATGCAATCCATGAGAATTTGATGATTATATTTTGATCTCGTGACTTCCTTTCTGATTTTCATGGAGTTTCTACATTTCAAAACATATCTCCTTTATATGTGGATTTTATTTGATGTACAGATTTCATTCTTGTATTGTAGAAATTCTTCGTATTGTGGACTTACCATGTTCTATGCTTTTTAAACGCTGTGAAATAATAATTTCTTGTGTTATGCACATTTTCAAATTTTAGACATTTCAAGGATATTTTGTGATCCAAAAAATGGAAAACTTTTGGATTTTTATCTCTTTTAATTGCACATATGATAGCCACTAAAACTAGCCATGAAAGCACTTCAACTATAAACAACATGAATTGATTTTTAAAAATATTTTCAAGATCACAAAAAAGAATAATTTTGAGCTACCATTTAATAAGTTTTTCTTCTCATGATTAACTTAAAGATGCATATTAGTGACCTTGTTCACTTAGTTAGAGTTATTCATATCTTAATTTTAAAAACTATAAAACATGGTCTAGATTTATGTTTCTTATGTAGTTCAATTTGAATCTCAACACTTAGTTTATTAATGGGGGAGGAGATCCATTTTCTTTCCAAAATGAGGATGGGGTGTATTGGGTACACCAAATGGAGAAAATTGTGGGGAAAGCACTCTAAAATCATCTCGAACTCAGAATCTTAGGATTCTTTATTCCAAAGAGAGTGTCATAACAATAAAAAATGTTCAAACTTATCCATTTAATATTCAAAATAATTAATTACGCTCTTACTTTTGATATACTAAGTAAAGTACTTCCAAGAGTCGATTTTGATTTAGTGCATTTGTCTATCATTCTTCAAAACTTACATCTAATAATCAAAACTTGGTAAACTTCTAACTCCACCACATGAAGGTTTTAAGTATTTTGTCTACTACTAGTTAGGAATCCATAGCCCTAATATAGATACTATTATCTACACTACAACCCTTGATCCATTTTCAATCAAGAATTCATAGTCTTAATGGATATTTATCAAATCACCCCTTTAAGGATTTTTAATTTTTTACTTTTATTTTTATTTTCAAAAGAATTTTTACTCGATTTTTATTATTCAACTCATTTTCTTGTGTTTCCTCTTGTTTTAAAAATAGTTTGAGGGGTTTAAAACTAGTTTGTACTTTCATGCTAATGTTTCCACAAACTTAAAAAGTCTTGAGACATTATTTCATTTGTTCCCTTAAATTATTTAAATTTGAAAGTGATTATGATTCTCTTGGGTATGGTTTCCTTTGAAAAATCATTATCAATCACACAAAATGTTTTGAATTTCAAACATAAGAATTTTTTTATGAAGTTATTGTTATCCAAAATTCACCCTCAAGGTAATTTTGATAACATGCATCAAATTCTTCAATCCCGAGCAAGTAGATTAATTCAAGGCCCAAAATCGTGTTTTTTGGGCCCCTTCAACTTCTCTCTAACTTCCCCATCCAAGGAAAAAATCCAATGTGTTACAGAAAATTGAAAAAATCCAAAAGATGGAGCGGCAGGCTTGTTTCAATGCATTGCGGGTTTGGGGGCTACGGGTGGTACGGGGTTCATCGTACCAAGTTTGCGGCTAAAATACAAAGAAAATTGGCTAAGTCAGAAATTTTTGTCCCAAGCGGTCCGTGGGACAGTTGGGACGTCGGTATGCGGGACGTGAATCGGCCGATTTTTGCAAGTTAGTTAATCACAGGCGATGTGGAAAGAATGTGTCCGGATAGTTGGGACAAAAGTACACACGGCGGAGGACGCGGGATGCACAAAGGTGAAAAGGTCGCAAAAAGGGAAAAGGAATCCCAAATCAGCCGATGTGGAATAATGTTTCTGGGACAGCGAGACATGCGGACCTAATTTTTCCACAATATCCACAACTCAAAGGAAAAGTCAATGTTTGACTCCCGAAACTTCAAATGGCCATAACTTTTGACTCCGAGCTCCGATTTTCACAAAATTGGAATTTATGGAATATATATATATATTATATCTATTTGCTATATATTAAATAAAATAAACATATTTGGCTCCATTCGTTAATGCTCATTCCCGTCAAATGACGAAAACACCGCTGCACCCAAAATAGCTATCCCGCACTTAGAAGGCCATAACTTTTGCATTTCTCAACGAAATCACACAAAATTGGTACCGTTGGAATCATGGCTCTGATCCCATGCACAACAGTTAATAAATTATAGATTTGATTAAAATTGGTGGGTATTTTTAATAAAACGTGGCTAGGTTCATAATAGTGTTTTATTTGGTAGTTGGGAGTGTAATTAAGAGGCATGGTCATCATTCTTTCTCTGCTGCAGCACCTGGGATAGTATGGGGAGCCTTTTTCAAAGTAATATACAATAATTTTACTCCACTCAATGCCTATTACAAGTGGTTGAAGGATATATTTCAGGATTTCTATTTTCCTTTCTCTCTCTCTCTTCTCATTTTCCAATAAATTGGAGTGTTAGGCTCATTGTAGAGGTGGGAGTTTTTTTTTGTAGAAAATCTCTACCAAAATTTCTTTATGAAGCCAATGTGCTGTAGGCCCTTGTTGTGGACTCCTTGCATGGTGATCTAGGCCCTTATCTTGTAACCGATTGAACTGTGCATATCAGGAGGCAATAAAATATAAGTTTGTGGATGCATCTTCCCCTACTATGTTTTCTTGCATTCTTCTTGCCCCTTCAACCTTGATTACAAGAATATTGTGTCTTTTTTATGTTCTTGTAGGGATCCATTATCATTGTGTATGTTTGAAATGTTTTGTGAATGCATTTACTAGACTATGGAGAACTGTCATCACCCCTTCTAGTGTGCACTTTGCTTCTATATCTCACGCATTGGAAGACTACTCTCACACCCTCCTTTTCTAGTGTATCACCGCTTTAGTGTAGGCTTTCATTTTATGCATTCTCTCTCCTTGGTCCCTTAGAAATTTAGATTAGAATAGTTAGTTTACCCTGCATTAGAGTAGATTGTGGTAGGTAGTTTAGGAGCAAGAACCAACTTTCTCTGGAGGTCTATCTCAAGTAGCAAGTCCCATGACTTGGAGATAGTACCCATGTTATCTAATCACACCGTGAATTCAAGCATAGGCATTTGTATAAACATAAGGGTGTTTTGATTTGGTGATAACAGTTATTTCAAAATCCAAAAAAAGGCATCTTTTGGTTCTTTTATTTTATTCAATCTTTGGAAAATATTTCCTTTGATCTATCTCCATTTTTGGAAACCTGAAATAAAAAACTTTTAATGGATTTTTAGTTTATTTAAAGCATGAAAATAATGTAAGAAAGAAATAAACTAATCTAATAAAGCAAAAAAATAATCTAACCAAGAAAGAAACTAATCCGAATCTACATTCTTAGCTAATTACTCAAAGGAGATAGATGATCGTGTAACTATGAAGTAATGTTTAAAGTGTTGACCATTGAATGGAAACATTATATCATTTCCACTAGATGTATGAGTTTTAAGGTAATATATCCCAGTATATTTGTAATTTGGTAGGGACCAATCCATAAAGGATAAAAATTTAAGTGAAAACCCTTCTACAAAAACAATGTAGACACTCAAATTTTTCAACTCACTCTTTGACACTACTAGTTTTGAAAATGCACTCTTGTTAAGATAAGTACAACCTTCCCATTCCTACTTAGCATAATTTAAGGTGTGTTTTTAATCTTATTTATCCTTACACAATGACATGTCATCAAATTTTTAGAACACAATGCATTAAATTCATAGAAAAACATCAAGTAATAAATTATAAACTTTAGATTGCATATTTTCCTTCCTTTTTCAAGGTCGTGTAATTCTATTAGGATAGTACATCCATTCCTCACCAAAGTTTACTATTTTCGACTGACATATCCTCCAACTTTTCTTTCAAATTAATATCTTTTATTGGGTCTTATAATCTCTCTTGGTTCGACTTTCTTTGATTAATCATATATGAAACCCTATATAAGCAAGTAAACACTAACTCATTTACTAACCTAGAAATAAAATGGAACTAAACTAATAAATTCACTTTGTACAATTGTAAAAGGTACCCAATTATCCCTAAATATCATAGTAACTCATGTACAATCATTAGAGCAAAAATTTCTACATGTATGAAGCTTCTTACCAAGTTAAGACATAAATATCTCTCATCTACAAACATTCAAATATCCCTTCTCCAAGTATCTTAGCAATAGAAAACTTAATTCAAGAATATTCAAATATATTTTTCAAAATTTGTGCCATTCATTCATATATCAGATGCTATATAGAGAATTACATGTTGTTTAAGGCCTCTTTGGAGTATTGCCAATGTTTGCAGTGCACAAGGGCGCCCACAACCCAACTAATGTTTATTCTACATGACTTATTATCTAAAACTAGGGTTTGAGATCATGATAAGATTATTAAGAGATATTTGTAACATGATAAAAATTAGGGTTTGAAAATGAAAATAATTACAGCTTAGCCAATTATTTATAGAAGTTATAGAGCTCATATGTGAATAGGTATAAAACTATACAGAAGGTTCAATATAATAAAATACGATCCTATAAGAGTTATACGTTCCTACACCATGTTGATTTCCACTCATAGTATTTAGAAAAAATATTGGTAAAAGCAAAATCAACTCGTTACTCTAATGCAACCTCCAATAAATTTCTAGAATCATCTATAATTAGCTAAGTGCACTCATTCATTTTCATTTTCAAGTTCATATCTTATTTAGTATATCAGTTACAAGCATAAAAACATTATTCAAATTGTGTCAATAAATATTAGTTAATGAGAATAGTCACCCATTGCTAACCCTTGCATCCTTTATTGTACTTAATTCACTAAAGTAAATAAGGTTTCATGTTAAATTTGATTAGGGTGTAAAAACATAACCAAATATCCATGTCTAAAATATTTCACTTGGGCTCTTCTATTAAACCACCATTTGAAAACCACTTCATGTTTGTTACCCTTGGTCTCATATAACTTTATCAAATTTAGAACTTTGCTTTTAATTTCATCAACCCCACCCATATACTCACACAAGGATTGGTGTGTTGGTAGTTCCAGTGTGATGGGGAACACAGTTCCTATCCATAAAATAACAAGTAAGTGATGTTTTCAAGGTTAAATTAATCTTGGTTTTGTCTTCCCATAATTCATACTTAAGGAGCGAATACCATGACCTTGGCTTGTCTAGGGATTTTTTTATAACACCTAAAAGGTTATTATTGGTAAACTCTATCAATCCATTACCTTAGGGGTAATAGTTTGAAGATAACTTCAGTGTAATGCGGTGGTCATAAGCCCATTCAAAAATTCAATATACTAAATTTATTTTGCATTTTTCACATACTAGAGAGAAAGGGAAACCAAACATTGTGATGATGTTATTCTCTAAATAATTGATTACTTGTTGAGTTGTACTCTTCTTTGTAGAAAAAAATCCATCTTGTGCAACAGTTTGTGACATTTAAATTAATCTTGTGATTTTAAAAATAGTTTGGGTTGAAAAATCCTATAAAATCCATCCCTAATTGAGAAAATTATACCCTCAATGACTGGTTGTAAGGAAATTGCTACATGCTTCTCTCTCTTTGTAAAAAAATAGAATTGATGGTGGATTCTCACTTGATTGTGAGAATATTTTAAAATGGTAGGACAATAATATCCTTTGTGAGAATACTTTATGAAAATTAGCATCTCCTAATGAATGACTACTCCTTTAAATTTTTTGGAACCTAGACATTATCTGATCTACCTAACTTTTGGATATACTCCTAAGCTAGATACCAAGGTATTTTATCTTAAAGAAAATTATTTTCTTATAATATAGTGTACATTTTTAAGCTTTAAAGATATCCTTTGAACTTAGTTTAAATCAACATGACAATGGCCATGGATAAAAATAAATAAATGATAAGCTCATACCATGTATCTTGAAGCACTTTTGATTTATCCACTTAAGTGAAATTGATTCTTAGATCTATTTAGGCTATAGTTTTCACCAAGCCTATCCCCATGAATATTTTGGTTGGTTTAATCACTAGGTCAAATTATTGTAACTTAGAAAAACATTCACCTCTCTTTTCTCTTGGTTAATTTGGTCAAAACATCTTTTTGGCTACTGGATTAGACACTACCGCATGTGTTTTATTTCTTAGGATGTAATGTTATAACTTATTAATTATCTTAAAAGTGCATAATCCTATTTATCTAATGTTGAGTATTTCAATTCAATACCATTCAAGTTGGTGCTCATGAAGGCATTGGGTTTGTTCCCTAAATTCTCTCTTCTAAGTTAACACAACTGAAATGGTGTATTATGACATAAAATAATATATATAAAAGTATTTTTAAAGTCATAATTGATAAAAAAAAATGGATCTTACATAATACTAACTTTGAGTTCTTAGAAACAAATTTTGTTTGAGTAGTCCATTCAATATTAACATCATGTTTTTATGTGTCATTCATAGGTTTAAAATCTCAAAAAAATAGAGATAAATTTTCTAACAAAGTTGATTTTACCAAAGAATGATTATAACTCTCTCTTATTGTTTGGAAAATGAATCTCTAAATTAATTGGAATCTATAAAGGTAAAAAATGGTACCTTATTTGGTGATGACATATCCTAAAAATCACCTTTAGTTACAAAAATATGATCTTATGTGGATTCAAAGAGATATAAAATTTCCTATACCTATGGAAGAATTTTCCAAATGTTGTGAATGTTGAGATCTATTTTTAGAGAACATTGTTAATTCATCAATATAAATGATAATATAATTTCTTATTATACCTTAAAATATTCATCCATGTCCCTTTAAAATGTAGCTCCAATGATGATTAATCCAAAGGGTGTCCTCATATAGGTAAACGTACCTCATTTTGTAGTAAATAAAGTTTTTAATAAGTCCCTTTCCTCTACTAGGACCTGGTTGTGTCCTACAAATTAATCCAAAAAGGACATTATTTCAACACCACCAGCCATTTGGAGGATATCATATAAGAAAGGGAGGGGTAGTTATCCTTTATTGAAGCTTTTTTCAGATTCTTAATGTCTACACACAATAAAATTTCCCCACTTTTTCTTAATTGGGAAAATGTTGAATTCCCAAGTGGAATATCTCACATGAAAAATAGTGTGCATAGAAATCATATTAGGAATTTATTTATGGATTGTAGGTTCAAGTATTACATTAATTATCCTTTTCCTTTGCCTAAAGGGTTTTTGATTTTCCTTAAGAGGAATGGTACGAGTCATAAATTTTGGATAAAAAATTTTCAAATCATCGTAGGACCATGTTATGACATCTTTATACTTATTCAAAATGTACTCACATTTTTTCTTCTTCACTTGTATAAGACCTCCCAATAATAAATTTTTAGGTTTGTTTACAATTCCCAATTTGAAGTTGATAGTTTCTGGGACCCACATGTCTCCATTCCTTTCTTATTAGGTGGGATATCCAAATGAAATAATATATTAAATGACACCATCCCTTCAAGATATATTTTTTCCTTTAGCTTGAGCATTCCATAATCATCCCACATGTGATTTCCTAGACTTCCCGAATCTCAATATTCCTATTTTGTTCATCAATGATTTGGGAAGTAAAAACATCAAAATTAGTTAAGAACTATAACATTTGTTGATCATCATAAAATAATTAGAAATTTTTAACATTATAAGGTACAAAGGGACATGGGACAATTTATATTGATGATTCATCTCATTGGTATTCTTCACAAGGTTGTAGCATTGCAAAAATGGTAGTAAGGAGATCTATAGCTCTATTTTAATCCATGTGGATAGAATAAATGTTAAAAGCATAGAAATTTTTAACCAAATCCTACACTTTGTGCTTATAATTTTGAGGGTAAGATAAATTATATTGAATTTGTTTTTAAAATGATTCACTACTAATTTAGAATCCCTAAAGATGATTATATTTCTAACACCATGTTTTAAAGTAAATAAAAATCCCAAAATTGGAGCCTCATATTCTACTATGCAATTTCTATGAGAAGACTCCAAATGATATGCAATGTGATAATGCTTACCTTTTGGATCATGAAGTGAAATTTAAACTATAGTTCCTTTCCTTGAATTTTCTCCATCAAAATTAATTTTCCACACCTCATTATAATCATATTTTGGATGATCATCTCATATATTTGAATATGTAGTTGTTAATGTATACACACCAATGCTAGTAGAAGATAGATTTATGCTTTCATATTTAAAATATACTTAGTGATCATATGCTTCACTCTTGGATCTCTATCTATCCTAATATAATAATCCAAGGCTCTCCAAGGAAACCATGTGAGATAAGTGATTTGGACCAATATCCATTTAGTGATTTGGACCAATCTCTTCTCATTAACATTCTATAAGCCTCGGTATATCCATCACATGGATATCTATAAAATTTTAAACTCTTGGTTTAGAGGCCAACACCATATGAAAATTAATAAAATCTCCTACTGGCCTTACCTTTAACTTGTTGATTTTCACCACCATTTTATCTAAATTAATTAGTGTTAATCCAAGTTTCCTACAAATATTGGAACAAGTATTACCTTAACAAAGGCATCAAATTCTACCAAGTAGTTGTGTCTCGTCCAAGTTTAAATCCAAAAAACATGTAGATCTAATTTTTATTGTCATGAGGTTTACCCCGATAAACAATTTCATACTTAGATGTCCCATGCAAATACTTGATGATTATCTTCATTGCAGATCTAATGCTCCTTTCTAGGATTTCACATGAATCTAATCACTACTCCCACTATATATGTAATATAAATTCTAGTAAAAACCAAAATATACATCAAACTACCAACTGCACTAGTTTATGATGCCTAAGACATGTCCTCTATTTCTTCTTCAGTTTTAGGCCATTGTTCAAAAAATAAATTTTGACCAACAAGAAAAGGAATACTAATAAGTTTAATTTTATGCATTCAAAACATTTACAATATAATATCTAGATAATTTATTTGATTCAACACCAATTTCCTATATACATGATATGTTTTTATTTCCATGTCCAAAAAACTTTTACCTCACCTAGATCCTTCATATCAAATTGAGACGAGAGTTGATATTTAATATTACTTGACCATTTTCTTGCTTTTACTAATTAAAACAATGGCATCTACATATAATACAATGAAAATATAATATTCAACTTCCTATTTAAAATAAACACATTTATCAACTTTGCTTCTTTTAAACCCAAGTATCAACAAATACCTATTAAATTTATGGTTCCATATTCTTGGTGAATGCTTAAATCCATACAATGAATTTTTCAGCCTACACGCCAAATCTTCCTTCTCTTTGATCTTAAATATTTGTGGCTACATCATGTATATTTCCTCCTCAATATCACCATGCAAAAATGATATTTTAACATCCATCCTCTCTATTTCTAGATTGAAAGCAACAACAATAAATAGAATATATCTAATAGAATGTAACTTAGCAACAAGAGAAAAAATCTCACCAAAATTGAGTCCCTACACCTGAGAGAATCCCTTTTCTACAAGGAAATATTTATACTTCTCCATTTTCCCACCTACATTATAATTCTTCTTAAAAACCCATTTATAACCAATTATTTTCTTCCAGGAGGTAACTATTGACCAAAATAAGCTCACACTTATTTTGGGTCAACTAACACCATTTTCCCCTTTTGTGCTTCAATCTGAATTTTACATATTTTAAGCACTTAAGGCCCCCAAAATCATTTCCATCAGATAGGAATTTTCTTCCCCTTTCCATAGATATAAATAAGTCCTTCTAACTCTTCATATTTTTGAAGTTACGGGATGGCGGGCCTTGGAAGGATTTTTTTACCAAAAGCGGGATGATGGGCCTGAGGAAGAATATTTTCCAATGGAAATTGTAGACCAGTGGGACAGCCAGAGACATTTTTCCATTTTGACAATTTTTGCAAAAGGCACAAGTATAATTGTAGGGCCGTGGGCCCGAGAAGGATTACTTTTTGTAAAAGTGGAAAAAGTGGGCCGGCAGGGCCGAAGATGTCTTTTCACCCAAAAATGGGAAAATGTAGAACGATGGGCTTGAGGATGATTTTTTACCAAAAGAAGGTTTACGGGGCTAAGGAGGAAATATTTCCCCCACCTAAAAGCGAGCCGATGGGTGTGCAAGGACTTTGAAACTTTTTCACTTTTCACAAATGGCATAATTTTCAAGTGTAGGGCACGCAAGCCCGCGGGGTCTCATCGGCCATTGAAAAGTCACAGAGCCACAAAGGGTGCCATGTGCCTCATTGGTGTAACTCCAAGGATTGAATCCAAAATGGAGACCGTAAACAGTCGTAAGGCTTCCATGTGTCATAGATCCAAGAAAAGAGATAGAGTTGGCAATTGAAAAGTCAAAATGGAGTAGAACTAGTGGAAGGAGCCATGTGCCTCATCGGTGTAATTTCAAAAGGAAAATCTAGAGGTAGTACCCAAACTAGCTCTAAATTTCCACATGTCAAGAGCTCCCAAAAGGTAGAATCAACCATTAAAAAGTCTAGGCAGAGGCAAGGTCCAGCGGAAGAAGTAACGTGTTAGCATGCCATAATTCAAAAGTAAAACTCATAATGGGTTCCCAAATGTGCACTGAACCTCCATGTATCTAGGGTAAGACTTATGGCCTTACTAAGCAAAAAGGACTTATCTAAAACATAAATAAATAAGGGTAGAGCCACATAAAGAGCCACATGTCTCTTTGGCGCAATTTCAAAGGCGCGACCCAAAAGGTAGTTCCCAAATGAGCACCAACCCACCACGTGTCCCAAAGTTTGAGGAGGTAAGGTCGGCCATTGAAAATTCCAAAATCCTACGGAGGCCTCCACGTGTCTTGACCGCACAACTTCAAAGGTAAAAATGGGGGTAGTTTCCAAACAAGTGTGAAGCCTCCACGTGTCTCGGGTCAGGCACAATGTCTCCGCCAACAAGAGGGACTCAGGTAAAATACAAAGGAACATCTAGAGGAGCCCGCAAAAGCCACCACATGTCAGTCTAGCATGATTTAAAGAGAGAAAGGAAGGGGCTGAATCTTCAAGATGCATGAGGCTTCCACGAGGACCCGATACGGATAGACTCTTTTAAATATTGCGCCCACCCCCCGATCTTCTTGAAAACCATATCTTTCGACTAAATACTTGGATTTAAGCGGGAGAGGATTTTTTGGAAAGATCTCGGTGTTGGCTTCTCACCTTCCTGCATTAATGTTTCATCTCATTAATTTTTGGGGCTGTCAAGTCTCTCACCTACCGCCATGATGAAGAATGGGGATCTTTATTGTCCAGTAAGGATAGACACGGAGGCATGGGTGTTATAACAAGATTATTTAGTGTGGCAGGTGGAATTAAATGCATATCTTAAGCTGGTTAAAGTAGGATTCATATTTTCCCTCTCTCCTTTCTCTTTTAGTAGGTAGAATTCAATGCATTACAGGGGTGGTTGGAACAAAGTTCATTTTTTCCTCTTTCCTTCTCTCTTTCTTCTATATATTGTAAATGAGGGGCATTTTCAAATGGTTGTTCATCCTTTCTCTCCTGCTCCCCTCTCTCTTTATTCCTTTGGGTAGAATGTGGAGTCTAAGCCTCCTCTCATGGCTCTGTAATGGAATTTTATTTTGCATTTCCCACTGATGATGTACCGTGTGACTTTTGGAGCAATAAAATATGTTTTTTGATGCATTTTTCCATCCTTTTATTATTTTGTTATCTCTTCTCGCCTCTCATCATTGCAGGGTATAATGTGTATACTCGATGTTCATTGCAGGTCTTGAGAGCTATTCTTAGTGGGTCTTGAAGTGGTGTTCCATGTGACCTTCATCTCTAGTCTATGGTGCATCTTGTCTACCCCCTCCTCTGCTCACCTCTCTCCACTTCAGGCAGTCGGGTATGTGATTAGCCACTTCCTTTTCTGGTGTATCACCTCTTAGTGTAGGCTCTCTTTCACCCTCTTTCTCTCTGTGTCTCCTTGGATGGTTAGATTAGGATTAGTTAGTTTCTTCCTGCACTAAAGTAGCTTGTGGCAAGTTAGATTAATAAGTAGAAACCAACCTTCTCTGGAGGTCCATCTCAAATTTGCAAGTCCCACAACTTGAGAGATGGTCCAATGTTGTGTAATCACACCGAATGCCCCATTTTAGATAGAGGCCATTCGGGGGTGTTGTGATTCCACACTAACTATTTTGGCACACCAAGTGGGAGACTAAGGTTAGATCTCTCATCTTTCTGTGGTGTCTCATTATCAACAACAATTCATAACCCACCATGTGATCTCACTAATAGTTTTGCCACGCCTGGTGGGATAGGTTTGAAGCACCTTACCACTTCATCTTAACAGGTTGGTGTGTTCCTGTTAAGATTCAACCTTTTGAGGCACATGCAAAGCACATTTGGAGACTCCATCTAGTTAGTGACCCATTCTCTAAGTTCCAAACCTTTTCCATCAATTTCACCCATCTTCATTCACTTTTCTTTCCATATCTCCCATTTTCTACCATTCATGAAGTTGTGTAATCATGACTTCATTTCCTTCTTGGAACTCACACTTGCAGTAGAGAAGAAGTGTAGTCCACCTCCAATGTATTTCCCAACTCCTCACGATCAACATTGTGATCAGATCCAGAACCATTATGCTTACCCATATGAGCAGGGTCAAAACCAGTTTGGCTATGGAGCTTATCAAGAGCAAGGGTATGCATATGATGATAAAATCTACATGGAAAATGTTGATATGTTGGAGAAGATTCAAGGGATGGAAGCACACATGGTGCATTCTAGGGCTACAACATAGATGAAGGCATTCATAATTGGCTATGGGGCACCTTGTCCATGGGCCGGCCCTATGCCAAGACATTACAGCCCTCAGGAGAAGGTTGACTTCATGAATGAAATGCTTGCCTCAACTTACACAATGGATTGAGGAGATTGAGGCTTATGAGTTGGACACAAGATGACCTTGTCAATGGGTAAGTCCACCACCTCCTATCTTTTCTTTTCCTCTTCCTCAATCAGTATCATTATAGAAGTGTCATGAGTCAAGCCCCTCACTTGCTGCCCCAAGTGTTGATTTCCCTTCCCATCCCTTAGTCTTCCATCTCATTTTCTTTCCTCTTCCCTTTTCCCTTCCAAATTTGAGTCCCCTCCACAAGAGCCAAAATAAATTCCTTCCTCTCCACCACAAAAAAAGGAAAAAACTAGTAGAGACCCCATCCACCACTCCTCCTACTCCCCAAGTCCATGTTAGGGAGATACTCCAAAAACCAGCCAAGGAGAACAACAAGCAGAGGAACCCAATAGAGAAGAAATGATAGAAAATATGAAGAGTTGGGCTGCTAGATTTGAGTTTATAAAGATTCCCTTGTTGGTTAAACCTATGGAGGAGGATGAGGTCAAGCCACAAGTGGTGGAAGCTCCAACTACAACACAAGTGAGGGAAGAAGGAGCTACTCTAAATCCAAAAGAAGAGGAGTACATTCTGGTTGTGGAGAAAGACCATATAGTTTCAGAGGCTCCAAGTGTGGAGAAGGCCATAGAAGAACCTTCAATTCTTCCTCCCACTTCATCCCCTTCAAGATCTAATGTCAAAGAAGAGTTTGAGCTTTCAAACTTCATGTTTGAAGATGAGGGAACCATGGTGAGCAAGTTGCAGATCAGGAGGACACCATGGAGGAGGTCGAGCACATGCAACAGGAAAATAAGGAGGCAAATTATCTGTCTGACTTGGAGGATTGCTTTGATGGAGAGGAGCCCATGGAGATCACATCATTTTCTCCTCCATCATCCACCTTCCAAGCATATGAGCCTACTACCATGAGGAGAACATCCAAGGACAACATCTTATGTCTCACAACGTCCCTCTAGAACCAAGGTTAGAAGATATGAGTCTTCCATGTTCTTCACAGGAGAAGGAAGAGAAAAGGCAAGAGTATGTCATCATCTCTCTCACATCGCCTATCCAAGAAGATCTGCAATAAGACTCCATTTTGGAGTTAAATATAAGATCAAGGGGCACATCTAAAGGACCAGACCTTACCCAATCAGGTACTTAGCTTCATTAGAGTGAAGGGAGAAGCCAAAACTAGTCATGCCCACTTCAGGGCATGAGGATGAGTTCCAAAGTACCAAGGATCAGCTGCAATTCCTCTTCAATCCAAATGAAGAGAAAATAAAAGAGGAATTTGTCTTGTCTCTAGTTGACACCTTGATGATTTGGGTAGAGGACTGGCTTATAGTTAGTTTTTCACTCATACAAGCAGCCATATTTAGTGTCAAATCATTTGCATGACTACCCCTTTTGAGAAAGGAAGCTACTTCTCCTTGCCGATTACGAGATTTTTTTGAGTCCCCTTTCTCTTTAAGTTAGTGTAGGAGTAGGTTTAGGTTTTTTTTTTAGTAGAAGAAGTGCTTGTGCACACTCTACATGTTCCACTTGAAGCATGTAAGATTTCTGATTTTGTATATAGTGTTGTAGTGTTTTGTTTCTCATGCATGGGACATTCGAAGTAGCGGGGTGAGTTCAGGGTTAGCTCCAGTTCCAATGGTGTTCCAAGTGGCTTAGGGATCATATTTTTTAAGTTCAGATCAGATTTTTGTTTACCAGGTAGACTCCATGCCCAATGGATGCTTCAAGGCCATTGATATTTTCACCTAGCAGGTAGGTGATCCCCATGAGTCACCAAATTGTTGACCAAAATAAGCTCACACTTATTTTGGGTCAAATGACACCATTTTCCCCCTTTTGTCTTTAATCTGAATTTTTACATATTTTAAGCACTTAAGGCCCCCTAAAAGAATTTCCATTAGATAGGAATTTTCTTCCCCTTTCTAGAGATATAAAGAAGTCCTTCTAACTCTTTGTATTTTTCAAGTTACGGGCCGACGGGCCTTGGAAGGATTTTTTTCCAAAAGTGGGCCGGCGGGCCTAGGGAAGAATTTTTTCCAATGGAAAGTGTGGACTAGTGGGGTGGCAGGAGACATTTTGTCATTTTGACGCTTTTTGTAAAAGGCATAAATATAATTATAGGCCCCGCAGGCCGAGAAGGATTACTTTTTTGCAAAAGTGGAAAAAGCGGGCCATGGGCTCAAGATGTCTTTTGACCCAAAAATGGGAAAATGTGAACCGGTGGGCCCAAGGATGAATTTTTGCCAAAAGCGGGTCTGTAGGGCCAAGGAGGAAATTTTTCCCAAGTCTAAAAGCGGGCTGGCGGGTCTGCAGGGGACTTTGAAACTTTTTACTTTTCACAAATGGCACAATTTTCAAGTGCGGGCCCACAAGCCCGCGAGGTCTCATCAGCCATTGAAAAGTCACAGAGCCACTGGAGGGTGCCATGTGCCTCATTAGTGTAACTCTAAGGATTAAATCCAAAACAAAGACCCCAAATAGGTGCCAAGCTTCCACGTGTCACAAATCTAAGAAAAGGGACAAAGTTGGTAGTTGAAAAGTCAAAATGGGATAGAACTAGCCGAACGAGCCACATGCCTCATCGGTGCAATTTAAAAAGGAAAATCTAGAGGTAACCCCCAAACTAGCGCCAAACCACCATTTGTCCAGAGCTAGAAAAGGCATAATCATCCGTTGAAAAGCCTAAGCAGAGGAAAGGCTAGCGGAAGGAGCCACACTTCAACGCGACGTAATTTCAAAAGTAAAACTCGGAGCGGGTTCCAAAATGTGAGCTGAGCCTCCACGTATCTAGGGTAAGACTTATAGCCCCACCAAGAAAAAAGGACTTAGCCAAAACACAAAGAAATAGGGCAGAGTCATGCGGAAAGAGCCACGTGTCTCTTTGCCACAATTTCAAAGGCGCAGCCCAAAATGCAGTTCCCAAATGAGTGCCAACCCGCCAACCGTCCCGTAGTCTAAGGAGGTAAGGTTAGCCATTGAAAAGTCTAAAATATTGCAGAGAGGCCTCCACGTGTCTCGACCACCAACTTCAAAGGTAAAAATAGGGGTAATTTCCAAACAATGTGAAGCCTCCACGTGTCTCGGTCAGGCACAATGTCTTCCAATAAGAGGGACTTAGGGAAAACACAAAGGAACACAGAGGAGCCCATGGAAGCCACCACGTGTCAGTCCGACATGATTTCAAGAGTGAAAGGATGGGAATGAATCTTCAAGATGTGTGAGGCTACCATGTGGACCCAGTATGGACAGTATCTTTTAAATATTGCTTACTTATGCCCCCGATCTTCGACAAACCATATCTTTCAACCGAAACTTGGATTTGGATAGAGAGGGTTTTTGGAAAGATCTCAACACTCAATTCTCACTTGCCTCCATTAATTTTTGGCCCACTAATTTTGGGGGCTGTCAAGTCTCTCACCTGCCACATGATGAAGAATGGGGCTCTTTCTTGTTCAGTAAGGACATCGATAGAGGCATGGGTGTTGCAATGAGACTCTTCATTGTGGTAGGTGGAATTCAATGCATATCTTAAGGTGGTTGAAGTAGGATTCAGATTTTCCTCTCTCCTTCTCTCTTTTAGTAGGCATAATTCAATGCATTGCAGGGGTGGTTAGAATAGAGTTCATTTTTTCCTCTTTCCTTCTCTCTTTCTTCTATATATTGTAAAGGAGGGGAATTTTCAAACAGTTGTTCATCCTTTCTCTCCTAGCCCCCTCTCTCTTTCTTCCTTAGGGTAGAATGCGGAGTCTAAGCCTCCTCTCATGGCTTTGTAATGGAATTTCTTGCCCCTTGCCCACTGATGATGTACCGTGTAACTTTTAGAGCAATAAAATATGTTTCGTGACGCATTTTTCCATTCTTTCCTAAATTTTTTGTCTCTTCTCACCTCTTATCATTATAGGGTATATTATGCATACTCAGATGTTCATTGCAGTCCCGAGAGCCGTGCTTAATGGGTCTTGAAGTGGTGTTCCATGTGACCTTCATCTCTGGTCTATGGTGCATCTTGTCCACCCCCTCCTCTGTCTCACCTCTCTCCACTTTAGGAAGTCGGGTCTGTGATCAGCCACTTCCTTTTCTAGTGTATCACTTCTTAGTGTAGGCTCTCTTTCACCCCCTCTCTCTCTTTTGTGTCTCCTTGGATGGTTAGATTAGGATTAGTTAGTTTCTTCCTACACTAGAGTAGCTTGTGGTAGGTAGATTAGGAAGCATGAACCAACCTTCTCTGGAGGTCCATCTCAAGTTTACAAGTACCACAACTTGATAGATGGTCCAATGTTGTGCAATCACATTGAATGCCCCATTTCAAACAGAGGCCATTCAGAGGTGTTGTGATTCCACACTAACAATAACTTCACCAAGTCTCATGTATTATTCTTGTATAGGGACTCCATTTCTTCATCCATATCATTTTTCCAAGACTTACTTTATTTTAATCTAAAAACCTCCTTCACAGTCTTTGGTTCATCATCAATAGCAAACAAAATTGATAAAACAAAAGTAGAAATAAATTCAAGTGGACTATACCTCTCAGTTACCCTTCTCAGACAATTTTATTTTCCTAAGGCAGGAGTTTCTAGTTTAACGGATTTTGGTTCCTCATCTGGTTTGTTTTAATCTTCCCCTTGTAACTTTATTTGTGGTTCATCTTTTACAGCTTACATCAATTCATACAAAATTCATCTTCCTCAATTTTAACATGATCCTCATTTGGTTTCTCTTCCTACTTTGGAATTTTCTCAAGCTCTATAAATATTATTATTATCCAATTTTTCCCCTCAAGAAAAATTGGACAAACATGACTCCACACAGAGAAAATAGGAGGATCAATTCAGCCATTAGAGCTCACATTTTAGGCTCGAGCCGAGTGAGTTGAAGTGGTGAAGCATTCAAATTCAACATGCAAAAATTCCAAATCAGTGAGCTCAAAAGGTCTGAAAGACATCAAATTCTGAAGTTTGAAATTTAGACTTTTGACATTCGGGAGTCCGGAATTGTCAATGGGGCTAAGAAATGAATAATGCCACGCAGGGAAGGGAAAAAGATCCGAAAATGGAAGTCCAAAATTCAAACTTTGGGATTTTTGGATTTCAGAGATACGTGATGACTAGATGGAGGACAAAATCCCAAAATCTCGAAACTCAAACCCCCAAAATTTCAAAACCCAAACTCCTAATATTTTGAAACCTAAACCCTCGAAATCTGAAAGGTCTAAAACTTGAAGTCCGAATTTCAGACTTTGGGGTTTCAAAATTTTAGAACATTAAAGCCCCAAAACTGTAACGTAAATCATGACACAAAGCCCAAAAACTAAAGTTTGAATTTTAGATTTCAAGGTTTCAGCATTTCAGAGGTTTCATGAGTTCAAAAATGTGAATAGTGATAATGACCTCTAAAGTCAAAATGCCAAAGCTCTAATCTGAAATTCTGAAATTTCAAATTTCAGAGGGTGTGATGCATGGTTGAGTCTAAAAAAGAAGAAAAATCATCTGCATTTATTGCAAAATGGCACGCTCATCTTCAAATGGCCATAAATTATGACTGGGATTAGATTTACATAAAATAGGACTTTTTGGAAAGCTCTCAGTGTGCTCTACATAGCAGTGACTTCTTTTCTTAATTTTAGTAAGACTAAGTATGTAAAAATGAGGAAATACAATCTTCCATTTTAGGGGTATTTCCATATTTATCACTTACCAAAATGATGAAGTTATGGGGCTTCCTTTCTTCCCCAACAAGGAAAAGTACATGGAGATATGGGTTTTACAGTGGCATCCATCATTTTTGCAGGTGATTTTAATGCATTTTTGGGTGGTTGAAATGTTTCGAATTCCTTCTCTCTCCTTTATCTCATTCTTCCTATATATTGTAAGGAGGGGATCATTTCAAAAGGTTGGACACCTTGTATATACCCCTCCCTTCTTCTTCTTATCTGTAAGATATTTTGTGGAGATTCCAAACCTCCCTACTAGACATTGTAATGCAAAATATGTGCCTTTGAGCTTGAGTGTGGTGTATTATTGTTAGATCAAGAGAAATGTAAATGTCTGAATAATATTATTCAATGTGAGGAGTGTATAAATACAAGTGAGAATGTGGTTAAGAGGTAACCGCCTGTAACTGAAAGATCAGTTACATGTAGCTAAACTAAACTATGTATTAATTATGCCAACATTCCCCCCCTTAATACATTGTTTTTACAAATCTACCCCAGATTCATCATCTTGTTACATCGCGACATGTCCTATCTACTTCTTGCAACAAGGACTTTGTCTGTATTTTCTTGAATCTCTGCGACAAATGTGCTCTCATTTGTAGAAAAATAGATGAAGAAGTGAGCTTGAAAGCTCATGTGGTGCGCCACAGATGTGCATGAGGGAATTTAATCTCACGTTTGTCATCTGGATCGACATAACTTTTCTCTACCTATATGTCGAACAAGATTCACTCCATTATGTCCTCGAATTGCAAGTTTTTGAGACTGGTGAAGAGTAGATGCTGATGCTCTTGTGGGCTTGACTTTGGCTCTCTCAAATGCGGTATGTCTCTATGGTTGCTTGCAATGTTGCTAACATCTCTAGGCATGATTTTCATGCTCTCAGACTATTGCATGGGATCATAAGCTGGTTGTTTGTGTCCATCTTTGATAGAAAATTTGATGAATGAATGAAGGGGCTTAATCTTGTTTTGTTCCAATTTGATTCAAACAAATTCCACATGTCTCTTGATCTTTTGTACGATGTGCTTGGTAATGTATCATTTGGTCTTTGAATAACAGTTGAGAAGATGTTGGGGGAAGGAGTCTACCAACGCACACCTGGGTTTTCGGTGGTCGATGCCACTCATGTCAAACTCCACATAGTGCTTATAAATTGGTCAGTGGTCATTGCCACATGCTCTCTTCTCCCTCTTTTGTGACTCCACATGTACATCTCCCAACAACCATTCTTACGATCTTAATGTAATGATGGCCAAGATAACATAATGTATGAGCAAATCAACTCGCATAATCTGCCAGTCAATACTTTATACAATAAAACGCCAAGACAGACACATCAATCACTATTCATTCGCAATGATAACAGCCTGAAGAAATGCGTATTTGGATATTTCCCCTTTTAGATAGCGCATATATGAGTGAGCAAGAAAGGGACACAACAGCGGACAGGATGAATAGAAAAATGGTTTCACAACTAACTGCTTCCTCCTGCAGTCTTCTTTCTTCTCCCACGCTCCTTCCTTGGCGGCGTTTCCTCACGGATTATTGAAAATCAGATTCGATGATGACCATAATAGCCACATCTCGCTGGATTAAGACTTGATCCTTTGCCAAGCAGATCTCCACGCTCCCGCTACATATTTCTTCCTCCAAGCCAGATCGTTGAATAGTCTATAATAGACGTTGTCTCTGTTTTCTTCAATGGGTCGCTATCTACTTTCTTGACGGCAGCAACAAACACTTATCCATTGTGGAAAGGTAGCAGAAAGATGTTGTCTCTCTAATCAATGAGCCTACTGTGTAGATCACTTTGCTGAGCATTCCCATTTCCTTCCAGCTATCGTTGTTGCGCTCCAGATAGAGTCCTTGTTGGTTTCTCTAACTTCTGTCAAACTGTCAAATGTAATTTCCACACAGGAGGGGAAGCAGTGGTTCCAAGTAGCTCTCCATCTTTTATCTGCACGCTTCCACGCTCCTACTTCCACGCCGCTCTGATACCACTGTTAGATCAGGATAAATGTAAGTGTCTGAATGAATATTATTCAATGTGAGGAGTGTATAAATACAAGTGAGAATGTGGTTAAGAGGTAACCGCTCATGTAATCGAAATATCGGTTACATGTAGCTATACTAAACTATGCATTAATTATGCCAACAATTGTATAAATTTTGGGAGAAATATAAATAGATTCGTGGATGTTCTAAAAACTCTTTTGTGTTTTTTTGTAACTCTTCTGGTCTTTCATCACATGAAAATTATTGTGAACTGTTGTGTTTTCATTACAAGATTCTAGTTGTGATGTGTTTATTGTGCAGTTCTCCTTCTTGTTGCATGCTCTTCCCTTAGAGTAGGTTTTATTTGCATGCATTTTATCTATCTATGTCTCCTTGGAAATATTAGATTAGGGCTAGATCTGCAACTCTCTACACTTTGGAGTAGTTGGCACTAGGATAGGATAAGAAGTTGACCTTCTTTGAAGGGTTATCCCGATCGCAAAGTACCACACTTAGGGATAAATCCATGATTTATAAATCACACTTAAAGACTACCTCAGCCATTCACATACGAGAAATCATGGGTGTTGTGATTTCACCATATGAATTAAATTACGTCTAAAAATAGTCTTTTATGTTTCTAGATTCCATACTTTTTTTCCTTTTACACTATTAGAGTATCCAATAAATATGTACTTAGCATATTTATTATCTATCTTGGTTATTTTCTCTTTTGAAATATACATACAAGGAATACAACCAAATACACATAAATGTTGAATGAGGGTCCCTTACATGTGTATGCTTTCTATGGATTTTTTTCTTCAAGTGTGGATGTCGGTGATCTATTAATTAAATAACACATAGATGGCACTTTTTTGCTCACAATTTTGTCCAAACCGACATCACCGAACATACTCCTATGCTTATCCATGAGAATTTTGTTCATCCTTTCCATAACTCCATTATCTTGTGGCATATATGGATTTATCTTATACCTTTCTATTCAAAAATCTTTTCATAATTTCTCGAAGGAATTAGAGCTTGATATTCCCCGCCATTGTCACTTCTTAAAACCTTTTTTTTCAATTCTATCCGATATTCTACAAGAGCCTTAAATTCTTTGAATTTTTGAAAACCTCAAACTTATTCCAAATAAAATATACCTAGGTATTTCTTGAGAAATAATCTATAAAACTAACATAAAACATGGCTTTTCCTAGTGATGTAACTTTTATATTTCCAACACATCGCTATGTATCAAATGTAGAATACATTATGATCTTGTAACACTACTAGGAAACTTTACTCTAGTCTACTTTCCAAACACACAATTCTCACAAAAATAAAAATATAAAGGAAAATAAAAAATTACTTCAACCATACCTTTTAATTTTAAAGTATGAAGTACTTTCTCTCTAATGTGTCCCATCATTTGATGTCACAACATTGTCTTCATCATAATGGATGTAATAGTAAGAAATAAAGATTTTTTATCATCTAGAACCACATAACTATCATAATCATTAGTAAAAATTATTTCCTCAAGCTTGAAAAATGGTCCAGTATGGATTCCCCTTGTCAATACCATTTCACACAAAATCATATTACAACTATCTTTACTAAATGTTACTTACACACCCACATCATTCTTCTTACTTACATATATTAGGTTTCTGGTTAAACCTGGAATGTGGAGAACACCTAGGAGGGTTTTAATCCTTCTATATTAAAACCTCAGATTTATTTTCCCTCAATCGATGAAATTCCAAGTTGAGTTGTCTCCTGAAAATACATCACCTTAGTTATAATTTTCATATTCACATAACCACTCCCTATGTGGAGTCATATGAAAAGATGCACCCAATTCAATCAAACATACACGATCACATGCATGCAAGTTGGAAGTTTCCAAGAAAAAATATCTCAAGTCTTCATTAGATGGTTTTATATATGAAGATCCAGAATCTCCAGATGAATTACCCTTCTATACCTTCTTAGATAAACATTATTTCTTAAAATTCCCCATTTTACCATAGCCAACATTTTCTCTTATATTTTCTATGGTCTTTGATTTACTTCTAGAGTTTGATTGTCATTTCCTCTTCTTTATTTTATCTTGGGTATGACCTCTCACATACATGGCATCCTTGGATTGATAATCCTTAATGGATTTCCACCTCATTTATTTTTATAGTAAGGACACACCTATATCCTCAACTAATTTTTTTTTTTTTGTAGTAATAGTAATAGCCATAACTAGATTATCTCATGATTCGTAAATAATAAATAGAGTAATATATTTATCCTCTTCTTCTATATTAATATCAATAGAAATCAACTGACTTAAAACTATATTAAATATGTTCAAATGTTCTACAAAAGAGTCTCTTTTATTCATTCTCAATGAATATTGATACTTTGAGATAAATAGTTTGTTCACCATAAACTTTGTTTAATACAAAGTCATTAACTTCTCCCATAACGCCTAAGTATATTTCTCATTTGACACATTCAAAAAGATGAATCTGACAAAAACAATTTTATATAAATCCTTTCCTTCCAATAGACATTTTCCTATTCCTCTACCTTCATACTCGAAGGCATGACTCTAGACATAACAATCCAATGATATCTATCCATAAGAATATCTTCCATCTTGAGCTTCCATAATTCAAAATTCTAGCCATTAAATTTTCATATCTCATTTCTTGCACCTCACATCAAAAACTTCACTCACATATATCCCACTCGAAAAAATTATCACTTGTTTTAGAAACACTGAATCTTCAAATAAAAGCTAAAACCTAGCTTTTATACCAAATGAAGAAAATCAATCCAATAAAGAAATAAATTAAATGCTATATTTAACATAATGTTCAAGCTAAATAGAGAAATGAAAAAGACACAAAATATTTATCTTAGGAAACCCTTTTGGAAAAACACTAGAATAGTAACCTCTATCTCTTATTGCATTAACTTAACCATTTACAATACAATAATGTAATTCCAAGTTCTGCTCTACCCTACTACATGTCCAACTATATGTAAGCACATCAATAGGAAACTACCAAACTTGTTTTACAATAGAATGGGTACCAAAACAATGAGCTAAAAAAATAAAACATAACAGTTCTCCATATGTCATGGGTTATGACAACACCCATATACACGTATAGAAAAAAATCACATATCTATACTCCCAAGAAAATAGGGTTCCCTAATTTTTATCTTAGGGACTAGCCTCTAAACCCCACTAATGCTCACGGTAGAGGTGTATAGTAATATTGGGTATACAATATGTAAAATATACAACATATTATAACACATTCTTTCTATGGATTTGGGTTATAAGAAGGATATTAGAAACCTCATTTTTGTCTTTGTAGAGAGACACATTTGTGTGAGTAGACCCCTTTTTATTTTCCATCAATCGGTGTATCTATCAAAGACTTAAGAAACCAATCCCTTTGTTCAAAAATATGAGGTAATTCATGATTGGTTATGTTGGCCTTAATATTATTCCTCTCCTCAACTATATTGTACCCTACCCTTCTATTGTTAGTGAAGGTTTCAACTATATTTTTTTACTCTCCTCCTTGCGTGGGTGGAGGTGGAGTTTTTTAGACTTGGGGTCAGATGGTGTGTCTCCTTTTGGTGGATATGTAGAAGTAGTAAGGGGATATTTGGATTTTTATCTCAAGGAATAACTACTTATCTGATAATTTTTAAAGGAATGGATATCTTATGCATTATCTTTAGGATCATTATCCTCTTTAGATGAAAAATTTAGTATCTTAATTAACATGTAGTGTTTTCCCCAAAATAACTAACCTCGTGGGAATTATTAGAATTAGATTCATATCCCTAAAATTATTTATGAATAGCCTCAAAATCATTACAAAATTCTATACAATCCAACCCACCATGCTCAGTAGTTCTATGCACTCTACACCATTGGGGAAGGGAAATATGGATTTTGTAAAATATTTATGGATAAGAAAGATACCTATAAAAAAATCACCATTCTCGAGCACAATATGAATGGAAAGTCTCACCCTTTAGGTTAAATATCACTCCCTAAAATATTCAAAACGTAATAAATAAAATATTTGGCCATATGGATAAATTTCTCATAGTATATATTGATGACATTATAATATTTTCTAAAAATGTCAAGAGCATATGGAACACCTTTTTCAGTTCCATAAGGTAATTTTTGATGATGGTCTCAACCTTAGTCTTACAAATATGGAAACCTTCAAAGAATCCATCAATTTTTGGGAGTGACTCTAAAAATGGAAGCATTAACATGCAAAATTAGATTACTTTAAAAATTGTTTTCTTTCCAAATGAGGTTCTGATAAAAATAAAGTATAAATATTTTTGTTTTGTTAACTATATTGCTAGATTTTACAATAATGTTGCTGCAGAAGGATTTTTCTTAATAAAATATTAAGAAGAAAATACTCCCGAGTGAAACTCTCCGATGACATAGGTTGTCCACAGAATCAAAAGAGTATGTCAATCACTCCCTCCAATGTTACTTCCAAGAGAAGGTTTTAAAATTATTGAGAAAAATTCCTTGAAGAATATTGGGGAGTTGTTTTAAAAGAATGAATGCCGGATGGGAAAGATAAAATCTATTGATATGCATCAAGCTCTTTCAAAGGACCATAGCTTAAATGTCACTCTAACCATAAGATGTTGTAAGGTACCACAACCCATTTCCATGGAAAAAGCTATTTTAGACCTATTTGAAATAATCATGACTATTTAGGATGTGTTACCATGAATTTATGTGAAACCCCTTCGAGATAAAGGGTAGAAAACTTAAATTCTTCCTCTTCCATCATGGACCTTAGCAAAAAGAAGGTTTTTAAATTTTGTATTCTGGAGTATGATGAACAATTACTTGATCCATCATATGTAGGAGTTTTAACTTTTCCAAATCTTATTGGAGGTCTCTCTAATTTTTTATGGCCTTCTTTGAACTCTTTGGCAAACTTCATTCTTCTTTAAACTTATGAAATTGGTGAGAGATAATGCCTCCTTAATTTTAATCGATAGGATCTTGTACTCATCATAATTGGATGATATATAATCCACAATGGATGGTTGAATTATTTCTATACGACTACTTCTTCCTATGGATGAAATTGGGTTGAAAAGGATTAACAACATGACCAAATTTTGTCTTTTGTATTTTTGGATTATTATTCGTTCCTATAAAAATTTCTTCACTATTCGATATTCAAAGCGTATTCATATTTTTTTCCATTTTATGTAGTAATTATGACATCATTTCAAGCATCAAATAATATTTTCTTTCTGCCCTATTGTTAGGATTTTCATCCAAATTAGTTCTTCTTTCTCTATCTTCCATATCTCTCTTATATGTTCCTTCAATTTATTCTAGATCTTGTTTTCTTAGCCCTTCATTTAGTTAGAATATCCTCTTTTTCTTATCCCACAAGATGGAATGGAAATTCGTTCTGATACTACTAAAATGCCCCTTTTATTAAATATTCCAAATGTCCTAATCATTTTTCTTATTCATTCTCATGGACATCTTATCAAACATTTGGTATGCAATCTACCCTCTAGCATAACTCATCAAATTCTTTGTAAAAAAAAAACAAATATGATTGAACACTTGAAATTTGTAAACACCACAAATACAAAACAAGAATATTTTGTATAGTTTGATAAAATCTTGGAAACTCAACAAACTACAAAAAAACTTGTAAATGAGATATTTTAGAGTTTTGGTAATAAATTTAGATGAAAATAAAAAAAATCCTACTTGAGTGTTTTTCATTCCAAAATTATGAAAATTTAGCTCAAGAATTCTACCTTTTTTCTATAAATAAGAAGGGATATTATTTTTTGAAATTAATAACAAATATAATAAGGAATAACACTTTCTTAAGAGAAATGGAAAATCAATCCCTAAGTCTAACTCAAAAGCGATAGATAAAATCTAACAGGACTCGACCACCACCAATTTAGATGTCAATATAATATCAAAATTTTGGTGGTTCCAAATTCACAAGAGGATGACCAAAGGCAAGTAAGACTTCTGAATTTCTATAAACCCCAAAGAACATTGTTGTCATGACACACATTGCTCATTTGAGGCCCATGTTAAAAGACCTAAGTTAATTACTTGGGATCCTTACATGCTCTCATTTTATCTTATGTTCCTTTAGATATTTTGGGAGTTACACACCCATTCTACATTGCTTAAAGAGGTTGTGAGGTTGGCATTTTCACATGTTGTAGGTTCCTCTTTTGTTTGTGCTTGTGATTTTCCATATTTTTCTGATAGTCTTCTATTTTTTGGATCATGTGTAAACTAATAAACTATATTTTATGTTAGTTATTGTAGTCGAGACTTTATTAATTTTTTTAATGTAAAATAATATATTAATGAATTTTAATTAAGACTAAAAAAATCACATTCCTTACAACATACTTTAAACCTTTAAGACAATTGATTTATATAATAAAACTTTAAGACAAGTTTTTATATAACATAAATTTATTATAATTAAACATATCTACATTGAAATGATAATTTCATTTTCAATCGCATAAATTTTTTTATATCTTTGTCTTGTACACAATGAATTCTTTCAATAACGTAGCTAATTAAATTTTATTTTCCAATCTTATTATTCTTTCAACATAGTCATTAGGTCCTTGAAGAATGACATCTTCAATCAGCTCATTAAATTCTTTTAGTTTGTTTGTGCATGTATTTGGAGAAAATTTAGTTCAACAACAAAAGGATTCTCATGTCACTTAATTCATACGAATCTATTTTGACGAGTGTTTACGCAATAAGCATTAAGAATGAATTATATTAGGGATAAACAATCAAGACAAAGTTGATAAGTGGTAGGTTTTTTTATGAATAACAATTTATTAAAATATTGGATATAGTTTTGGAAATAAACTATGTGGTGCATTTGTAGAGATGTAGGTAGTTATGGTTTGTAAGAAATGAGTATGAATATAAAATGTTTTAAGGTTTGTTTCAATGTCAAGAAACAAAATAATCTTATTACCCTTAATTTATTGGTAGAACGTTGAATTACTATTTAAGTACACATTTCTTCTCATGAACATCTTGTCAAACAATTGGCATGCAATCTTCCCTATAACACATGAATTCATCAAACACTTTGTAAAAAACCAAACAAATACAATTGAACACTTAAAATTTATAAATCACCCATATATACACACCACAAATGTACCAAACATAAATATTTTTATATTTTTGATAAATTCTAGAAAACTCAACAAACTACCAAAAAACTTGTAAATGAGAAATTTTGGATTTTAGATAATAAATTTTGATGAAAATAAAAATAAGAATTTTCTTGAAATTGAAACTCCCTCTATTTCCCATATCATGAAATCAAAAACAAAATATATATGACCAAATGAAGAATAATGTATAGTTTGATTATTGACTATTCCCCCTACATAAAAAGTCAGTTGGATAATACATCTTGTTGGGGTTTTATGAGGCTATACGACCTAGTAGAATGATGCCCAAACTACTATAAAATCAATAGAAATATGTTATAGTCAACATTTAACTCCTAGAAAGTGGTAAGAGCTACTTGAGATGGTCTTCAAAGTTCCAAATTATATAAATATTGATGGAGTTGCATTAAAAACTGAAGTCTTTGTTTTCATTAACAAAATTATGAATCATCTTCACCATTTCAGCTCACTAGTAATGTTTGAGTAGTGTTACTCACTTGGATAGAGGGTTTTCATCCTTGAATCCGCTTACCAAAGGGGTTTCATCCTAGGAAACAATATAAACATCAATTCTTCAACATGGGAAAGTTTTTTTGGTATATATCTCACTTCATTTTATGCCTTTATAGCTCTCTTTACCAAGTGGGACGCTCTGGTGGGACTATTTTATTTTTAATTAATGAAATGAATTTCTTATTTTCTATTTGAGTGTTACGTCACTTAAAATTCTAGAGGTTGCCTTTAATTAATAATATTACTATAAGTTGCCTTTATAAAATCAATTTTGGAAAACTTAGTCCTATTATTAAATTATTTTCTTTTTCAAGAGAACCCCATAGCCTAAGGGAATTAGAAAATAGGCTTTGCATCCTTTTATTTATCAATTTGTAAAAGGAAATTACATGAAATGAAAAACTCGATAATCGATATTCAGATTGGCTTACAAGGTTTCTTCATTTCCATTTTTATGTCAAGAAGAAACTTTTAGATTCAAACAATTAGATTCTTTATGATGACACATCCAACATCTTGAGCATAAGCAATTTATTTCCTTCGATACATGGCATTGCGAGAATACAATCATCTCAAGTTTATAAATCTCAATGTGTACCAAAAGCTATAAAGTAAGTATATGTATATATATAAAGACGAGCATAATATCATACCGAACGATATACCTTTAAATATACAAAAAAATATCTATTCAAAAAACAGAATAAAAATGTAACACCTCATTCAAAAGAGCCCCTCTTAATGAAGTAATTATGTCTTGTTATTGTGCAAACATAAATTTATGAAATATTAATCGAGCATTAATAATTAGACATGGCTTAAGATAACTTGGAGCATACATAATCCCAATTAAAAGGCAACACGATATATATATATAAAGACGAGCATAATATCATACCGAATGATATACCTTTAAATATACAAAGAGATTTATCTATTCAAAAAAGAATAAGAATGTAATACATCATTCAAAAGAGCCCCTCTTAATGAAGTAATTATGTCTTGCTATCGTGCAAAAAAATTTATGAAATATTAATCAAATATAAACAATTAGACATGGCTTAAGATAACTTGGAGCATACATCATCCCAATTAAAGGGCAACACGATAATAGATTCTGTAGATATCTCCACCTTTCCATAACAAAATAAGATATATTTTGATTCAAATGATGATATTAATTGTGACACTAAATTTAATGCATATACAAATGATCATATTTATGTGCTTGTTACTATTAAGGGTGTACCTAGTACACATGGCTGGAACTATAAGAATACAACTAATGATGAAGATGGGGACATATGCATATCTCTACAGGCACGGGAACATACTAAATTAATCTTATGTTTTCTACTATAAAGTCTTTACATAAATTCATTGGAGGGTTTTACTTGTTTTTCAACTTATCAATATTTTCACATTTGATCAATCGAGAATTTGAAATTTTAATTTAGATTGTACGAAAAACATCTAATTCCTCGGAGTTAGCAGTGAATTCATTTGTTTCTCTATTGAAATTTGAATTAAGCAAATGTTTGTTAACCATGGCAGAGATTTGGGTATGAATATCAAATTATACTGGAAGAACGGACAACTAACAAACAACATTCCTTTATTTAATTATATACGAAGCCACAAGCAAGGAGTCGCCAGACGAATCCAAGCTGCTTCTATTACGAGCGGCAAATAAATAGCATTATTTTATCTAGGATTAGTGTCAAGTATTTAAGTCTATATGGGATCCAAATCGTCGACAGGTAAAGGAACCCTAGGTGAATTTTACGCCACCATTTATCCTAGTAGGAGATCTGCTCAGTGGGCTTTCTCATGGCTTGGAACCGTGGCTCTTTTTCTTCATATTTCTGTTCACTATACACCCGCATATAATCGCCGAACAAATATTTGGGGTAGGAAGACGAGCCATCAGCGATGTTACCGTTAATCAATTCAGGTGCAGCACTCACTACTGCTTTATACGATGGGTTATAAAATGATGCAACTGATAAACGATTGCCGTTTTTGGTGGGCAGAATCCGATGCCACGCGCTCTTGTATTTACCGTTGCTCACTGCTTCCAACTGATCGCCAGTGTTCACAACAATTGAATATCGCAGGGGTTGTACGTCAATCCACCTGCCATTGTCGAGCACCTGAAGCCCCGGAACCTCGTCGTCTTGGTATAAAAGAATGAGGCCGCCTGCATCTGTGTGGGGACGGATGCCCTTTATCAGGTCTGGTCGAGGGCAGGGAGGATAATGGCTCACCTTGGTTCCAAAGAATGGCTTATCTCCACCCGCGAATGCCTCCTTCACATACCCTTTTTCCAGCCCCAAATTCAGACTTATTATCTCCAGCAATTTCTCCGTCAGTGCGAATATCTGGCTGCGGAATTCTTCGATCGTTTCCCTGCATCAATTGGAAATAATTTACTAACTCATATGTTAAACTGTATCACCAGGGAATAATTTGCCTAAGTGCAGCAGTACATACCTGAAATCTTTGGGCTCGGTAGGCCAGGAATTTGTGTCGCACATCTCGTGTACTTGGAAAACGTCTTCCCAGTCCATATTCTGAATCTTGTCAACTTCATTTCCCTCGGCTTCTGCAGCAATGGCGTTGTTAAGCGCCCTTACGGGTAAAGAATCCTTGAATTGTTGCTCTCTGTTAATCTTATAATGTTCTGCGCACACCACCTTCACGCGGTCCAAAAGGCCGTGGTCTATGCCATGATTTATAAGCTGAAATAAGATCCAATTAGTTACTGTGATAGAAGATCACGTAATTTAAATAAATAAAAGAAAGATGCGTACCTGAAAGAATCCGGGAGTCTCACATCCCTTTGCTATTTTAGCCATGATGGCATCCCTGTCTGCTCCATCAATATTTTTCATGTCTATCACTGGAATGGCCATCGTTGTAAATTTGGCGTAAAGGCAAAGAGGAAACAAACGACGGAATGAGAATAAAATGTAAAATTCCACACTTCTAAAAGTTTTGATGGGCACTTGCTAATGCGTTACCCTATTTATATCCAACAATCTATAATGTTTTAAACATGGTTTAAAACAGACCAAACGTACAGGAGCGTATTCAAAATAAATGGCTCACATTTTTCATTAAGTTATCAGTCTACTCCACCACGTCTCTTTGAACGAGAACAAGGTTGACCATACCATTCCACAACGGGAAAGTTTTTCTCCAATATTTCAAAGTTTTATCGTACAATCAACTTCTGATCTTATTTAACACGGTTTCCCCGTTCAATGTATGTATCTTCTGAATAGTGAAACAGTTGATTTGTTCAAATTAATTTTGTCTATTGACGATCATGAATGCATCCTTAATAGAAACCATAAGCCTATCCATTTTTACCAACGACCTTGCTGGATCAATAACACTTTTCCTCGTACATTGTATGTATCTAACAAATTTGGGCCTCTACAAAAATCAACTAAATGGACACGTTCTAGTATAAATTTGTGATCAACTCGTCAATTTGGTGTTCACATTACCTATGGAAAACTCAGCCTAGTGGAAACATCCCTGCTTCCAAAGGAAATTGTTCCAAAATAGGGGTCACTTGCTATAGTTGAAAACCGCTTATGTATTGCGGTGCTCATGGAATAACATAAGTTGCTCCAACTTGAAAAGATTAGTTTACACTCAAATGAAATTACAAGATTGTAATGGATATTACAAAATTTTCCCACCTAGAATAAATAAACATGACATATAATCATTTAGATGGTATTTTGCCTTCATCCATCAAAGAAAACTTTCTTTCAAGCTCTCTACCTTTAAAATAAAAGACGACAAGATAAGTGGAAACATACCTGAAGAGATTGCTAATCATACCAACTTTACAGTGTTGGATCTACGCGATAATATCCTATGTGGATAAATTTCGTCAGGATTAAAAGTTTCCATAAGTTCCTAATATTAGATTTGTCTAGAAACAACTTAAAATAACCCTTCCAAATAAAAAGAATGGCTAGAGAGACTCAAATTGTTAGACATTAGTTGGAATAAACTATTTATAATAATTCTTGGTTCTCTTAGTATGCTTCCATGGCTAAGAATATTCTTTTTTCATCATAACCACTTTGGAGGAGCTATACATGTTGATTTATTGAGATGTCAAATTTTGGAGGAGATTGACTTGCCTCACAAGGAACCGAGTGGAAACATTCCTAGAGTGGTTATGAAAAGTCTTAAAATCCTTTAATTCTAAATGAATATGAAGTGCAATTTTCTACAAGGACCATAGCCTATAGAGATAAGTAAAATTGTAAGCGCCAAGAAATAGAAATATTAATAAATCATCATGATGGAAAGATTCCATGTTTTCTATTAGATCATCCCAATCTATCTCACAATACCTTTAAAGTTCTGATATGTAATGCCTTTTTGAATTTTAAAGGAACTTTCAATATTCAAAAATATCCTACATATAACTACAGATTTATTTTAATTAATCTAAAATTCCTTTCTTACGTCTAATTTCGAATTTAGATGTGGTATACAGAATTTTGCAGTGGTGGCAGGTCCTGTTCACACGTAGATGCATTCAGTCATCTCCCAACCACCCTACCTGCCGTCTGTATGACTTTCTTGTTCTCTGTCCTTGCGTGAGGAGTCGGTGGAGTCCCATTTTCTTCACCATGATCTCATTCTGATTCTCCTTCAATGCGTACAGGTGGGTGTGGGTCTCAAAAATCGTGGCCGTCATGTGCGTAATCCATGGGCGTAGAATTGAATTTCTCCTAGGAAGAGTGTCGTGAGGAAGTGTTTGACTATATGCATGCACCGCCGCAGGCAATCTCAAGAATCTGCCAGTCTTGAACTCCTGCTGCTTGCAGTTGCAGCGCGACCACAGTCGTGAACAGTGGTTGCAAAACCTTGCAGCTGTAGTAGAAGAATGAGATAAAGTTTTAATTGAGCTGTCTTGCCTTTTCATTTTGGAAAGCCGCTTCCGTCCAAGTGGTGGTTAGGAGAAGCTGCAAGCTAGGGAAGTCGGCTTGCCGCAGCTGGTAAAAGCTCTTTGAGCGCTTCCAACAAGGAGGTCGTCCAACTATGGTGTCATCTGTTTTGTATCAGACGCATCCTCAAATCCGGGTATCTCCTTCAAGATTTTTCTTATCTAAATTGACTTTGTGACAGTGAGGGTGTTACCAGCAGACCTGATGAGATTTATTTCAAATATTTTCTATGGAAACCTTTCTGTTTGTTTCACGATGGAACCCGTGGAAGAGGATCTCATTGAGGCGGATCTGTTCCACTTCAGTGTATTCACGAAGCTCAAATTGCCTTTGAAATGTTATGGCAACCATGCCGAAGGAATATTAGTGCGCCCATGGGATTGAAGAATGTGGGCAACACATGCTACCCGAATAGCGTTCTTCGTTGTCTCACTTTCACGCCCCCTCGCCAATTTTTGTCTCGCCAATAAGCATTCTTCTTCATGTACATTGTTGAATGCTACTCGGAATGCTATCAACTGTCCATTTCATTTGGTGGAAAAAAGGATTGGAAGATCTTTGAATTTTGATAGTCTCTCGGAACCACCATTGAGGATAGTGAACTCGTTACAACTTTTTG
This sequence comes from Taxus wallichiana var. yunnanensis, assembly GCA_018340775.1. Taxonomy (NCBI): domain Eukaryota; kingdom Viridiplantae; phylum Streptophyta; class Pinopsida; order Cupressales; family Taxaceae; genus Taxus; species Taxus wallichiana. The sequence continues at coordinate 955,006,693 of CM031240.1, read as the reverse complement.
CAAAGCATTTTCACCCTGGAAGACAGGAAGATGCACACGAATTCCTCCGTTTTGTGATAGAAGCCTGTAACAATGTCTGCATAAAGATGTACAAGGATCATACTAATTTAGGGGGCAAGCAATTAAAGCAGGAGCCCAATACCATTGTTAAGGACATTTTTGGCAGTGTATTGCAGAGCCAAGTCAAGTGCCTTTCTTGTGGGACTGAGTCGAACAAGATGGATGAGATAATGGATATCAGCCTTGAGATTTTGCACGCCAACTCCTTAAAGGAAGATCTTGGCTGATTCTTTCAAGTTGAGGTGCTCGATGGGAATAACAAGTACAACTGTGAAAAGTGCAAGAAGTTGTCAGTAGCCCACAAGCAGTTGTCGATTATTAAAGCTCCAAATGTTCAAGTGATTCAGCTGAAGAGATTTGAAGATGTATTTGGTGGCAAGATAGATCGCAACATTATTTCCGAGGAACACTTGGGACTTACTGGCCATATGTCTAGAGATAGTCAGGACCCAAGGCCAGAGTATACACTATTTTGGTAGCATTGTCCATTCAGGCTATTCACAGGACTCTGGGCATTATTATGCATATGTCAAGGATGCAAATGCCCGCTGGTATTGCTGTAATGATGCCCATGTTTCTGCAATCACCATACAGGCTGTCTTGTCAAAAAAAAGTATATATGTTGTTTTTCTTCGGAGCAATCCAAGACCAAAGCGAGACAAAGAAATGATGTCTTGTAATGGTGTAGATTCTAGAAACTCATCTGGCAATGGCTTTATAAACTTACAAGAAAATGCAAAGAGCAGGTGTAAAGCCAAACTCCACAACCTTTGATAGCATCTCCACGCCTATACCAAAGTGGGATTGTTTGAGCAGGGCATGGACGTTCTCCAATGCTTTTGAAAAAGAGATTTTCGTTGCTTGTTGTATCTGCTAGTGTCCTGGGCACATAACTGTCTTAAGACGGATTTTACTCCTGATACTGGATGCTCAACGAAGTGTTCGGATGGTTTGGGCAAAACTTGAAAGAAATGTGGTCTTTTGGACAGCAATGATTGTTGGTTGTGGACAATTTGGGTGGGTTGAGACACCTGGGAAACTTGGAAAATAAGGGAGAAGGTACAAGGCTGTGTCAAATGCTTTGTTTGCTGGGCGTTGGTAGATACTTATGCAAAGTGGAAGCAAGCATAACGCACCCATACTGTTTGAAAAAATCCTCCTCAATTTCATGATCTCGCAGATCGGGAATGTGGACCGCTTAGAAATGGTGCACCCGGATTCCACTACCTACAGTTCTTATGCTGACCCGTGCGGAGTCTGTACGACTTGTTGAAGCTAGAGAAACAAGCAAGATATTTCTACACCTTTCCACTGTTATTTTATTTAAAAATATTGTGAAATTGAACTACTTTTCCTTGCATTGATTTGTCAGGTTGGATGTCATGATGGGAGATTTCCTTTTTGCTTGTGTCTTCTTGTTTTAGCTTTTATTGTTGATGAAATGTGGGTCGAAAGGATGCGTGTGCCCTCTCCTTTGAATGTTATGTTTCTCTTACTCGAATGATAGACCTTCGTCAAGAGCCCTTGTTAATACTTGTTAATACTTTTAGCAAAGCCTAAGTAAAGTTGTTGATAATTTTGGTCAAGAGCCCTAGCTTCGATTAAACACTGACAATAACTAATGAGGTCCTAAAGATGTTTCATCATGACCTTCTCCCTCTAACCCTTTTTCAAGGCACCTTGTATCTCTTCTCTTAAGTGTGTTGAACTTAAAACCATGTTGTCTTGTGGTAAAGAACGAATCTTAGTAGCGTTAGTGGGGAGCAGATGGCCTTGTGGAATTTAAATACTCCTTTTTCTTGATAAACGAATTAAGTAAATAAATGTCATAATGGAGAAGATTTAAAGATAATTACTCAGTGCCAAAGGAATAAACTTGACTTGACAAGTTGAATTACTCGAATCATATCTTGAGCCTCCTTGTAAACGTAAGCTAAGAATTGCAAGATATCTTATTAAAATATATAACCCTCAAGAATAGCTCATTGTGGTTGGCCCTAACTGTAAGTATGTTCTGTGATTGGACTTCTATGTTGTCTTGTCAAAAAGAAAAGTAAATTTTCCTTGATAGGTGTGAACGTTTCCGTGCTGCCTTTATGGTCATCCTTGTATCAAGTTGTTCACAGTGTTAGTTGTATCCTTGGTGACGACATGTTGCATCATGTTATGTGTCAAGCAAGTCAAAAAAATTTTTATCCCGGATTTCACCGTGTTGTTCGTGTGTGTTTTTTTTTCTTTTTGGGTTGTTACACTTGGTATCAGAGCATAGGTTCATGCTCTCGAACCTATGGGATGGATTGGTGTTATATGATGATGTTACATGGTGGTGGTGGTGTTACATGATGATACTGCATGATGATGATGATGTTGCATAATGGTGGTAGATATTGGAAGAGAAATGTGCTTTAAACGTGATGTGATTATTGTCGTAATTGTGATATTGTGAATGCACATGATGGGTATGTCACCTTGTGCATGTTTGTGATCATGTTGATATGTTGGGGATGGGAGTATTCTCTCTCCTTCTTGTGGATTCTAGGAAGAGTTCACATGTGAATTATTGTTTGTGATGTGTGAAAATAATTCTAATGTGGATGACGTAGTGTTGGAGCATTGTGGCATATTGTGATATGTGGGTGTATCAATGTGTTGTATGACTAGTTTGATGTTAAAAGAAACAAGTTGTATCATGATGTTTTTACCATGTTCTGAAGAAATGTGTGTACCACCTTGCTATGTTGCAATGGATGTTATGTTGTGATGTACTATTTTCATCGTATGTATGGATGCAAATAGGTAATGCTTCATGTTGTGATTTTGGGTCATACAAGAGTGTATGAACCCTATCGTATGGTGATTGCACTTTGGGTGCGAATGTGGTAAAGTGATGTATTACGCCCGTGGATGTATGATTGTGATCTACCTCGTATACATACCATACATGAGATGTTATGGTAGTTATGTGTGTGCCACCGTTATGTTAGTGATGTTGTCGTATGTTATGTTATAAACCTTACGCTAACTCGATCCCGAGGGAAATCGGTAGAAGTGTATGTTGAGAGTGAGGAATGGTGTACCATGGGTCAATAACTCGAGCCAAAACTCGGTTTAGTAGATAACATGTGATTCTTTCCTCTCTCCTTATGTGGTTGTATGTACGCAACCTAAGTGCAACTATGACTATGTTTAGCCTTGTCGAAGTGGTGGTAGGATGATTTAGATGGAGGTGATGACAGTTGTATTATTGATATGTATTTTACGAGCTGAGGCTCGATTTTCTGAGTGCTAGCAACTCATTGAGTACCCCTTTGGTGGCTAGATAAAGCCACACAATTATCGTGATGTGACATTATTATAAGTTGATTTTATTCGTAAATTGAGCTTTTTACTTTATTTTGTAAGGACCGCAACTTTTCTTGATTGCCATGCTTTACAATTTTGGGCATTTCCTTGGTTTGTGGCACTAACATGGGGATTTTGATACTAACTATGGCTATTTGGCCATTTATTTAGCTTGATTTGGGGTCTTCTTTTAAATTTGGAATTCTTACCGCCTTGCCCAAGGCTTGTACTTTGCCACTTGGCACTTTGGATTGGGTTGTTGTGCTGGTCCTATTGTCGTGATATGTGGAATAGGGCCATGGGATGCACCATGGAATGGTTGGACCTATGGACCCGCTTTGTTGTATAGGGGTACGCCCCAAGGAGTACAGATAACTAGCGGGTTGTTGAGCCACGCGTTATTGTGTCACTTGGGTTAGGAGTGTTCGAACTCTATGTGTCTTGGACCATAGGGTCAACCGGCCTCCTTGAGGGAGGCATAAGAGTTTGAGGGAGGCATAAGAGACTTGAGGGAGGCATAAGAGACTTGAGGGAGGCTTATGATATTTTTCTCGTATGGTTGATGTTTCAGGATATATGTTGAGTTATTGTGATGTTTGGTAGTGGTCATTTGATGTATGTGTTACTCATGTCAGATGGATATGTGTTGTGATGTTGTGGACATGTCGTTGATCCCCTTGTGGACACTATGTACCTGTAGCATTTGTTTGGTGTTATGTGATTTTTTTTTCATTGATGCAAATTGAGGAAATGGCTGGTGGATTGTAGTACTCTTTTTGTTTGAGTATTTGGTATGCCAGTCATTGATGTGTGTCGAGTACTATGTTATGTGGACTGTACCTATTCCACCCCGTAATTGAGTAACCTTTTGTGGTGTAATACAATCATGACATATATACTTGCGTGCTTGTGAATCTGTAGTGTCTTGTGAACCGATAGGGTGTTGTGTTAGCAGTTCATGTTGGGCATCCACAATAAAGAATAAATCAAAACTCTACAATGATGAAATTTTAAAAGGAATTAAACTAAAAATAGTGCTAATGGAAAGAGACAAATGAAATGATGAACAAGAAAGAACTGCCAATCTTCACAGAACCTTAACAGTTAAAATTTCTGCCAAATGTTCCCTAGGCTACCCCATGGTCATGCTTTTGCATCTGAAATATTAAACTTAGAGCGTACCTTCGCCCTTATCTGATCCTTATTGCTTACCATTTCTTTTCGTTTGTGTTATGTCGCATCGAGGACGATGCTTTCTTAAGGGGAGGAGAATGTAATGCCTTTTTGAATTTTAAAGGAACTTTCAATATTCAAAAATATCCTACATATAACTACAAATTTATTTTAATTAATCTAAAATTCCTTTCTTACGTCTAATTTCGAATTTAGATGTGGTATACAGAATTTTGCAGTGGTGGTAGGTCCTGTTCACACGTAGATGCATTCAGTCATCTCCCAACCACCCTACCTGTCGTCTGTATGACTTTCTTGTTCTCTATCCTTGTGTGAGGAGTCGGTGGAGTCCCATTTTCTTCACCATGATCTTGTTCTGATTCTCCTTCAATGCGTACAGGTGGGTGTGGGTCTCAAAAATCGTGTTGTATAGGCAGAATCCATGGGCGTAGAACTGAATTTCTCCTAGGAAGAGTGCCGTGAGGAAGTGTTTGACTATATGCAGCTGCTGCAGGGTGATCTCAAGGAACTGTTGCTGAACCTACGCCTAAGCCGCACGTGACCACGATCGTGAGTGAATGTGGTTCAGCAAAATCTTGCAGCTGTAGTAGAAGAACGAGATAAAGTTTTAATTGAGCTGTCTTGCCTTTTCATTTTGGAAAGCCGCTTCCGTCCAAGTGGTGGTTAGGAGAAGCTGCAAGCTAGGGAAGCCGGCCTGTTGCAGCATGGTAGAAGCCTGCTGAGCGCTTCCAACAAGCAGGTCGTCCAACTATGGTGTCATCTGTTCTGTATCAGACGCATCCTCAAATCCGGGTATCTCCTTCAAGATTTTTTTATCTAAATCGACTTTGTGACAGTGAGGGTGTTACCAGCAGACCTGATGAGATTTATTGCAAATATTTTCTATGGAAACCTTTCTGTTTGTTTCACGATGCAACCCGTGGAAGAGGATCTCATTGAGGCGGATCTGTTCCACTTCAGTGTATTCACAAAGCTCAAATTGCCTTGCAAATGTTATGGCAACCATGCCGAAGGAAGATTAGTGCGCCCATGGGATTGAAGAATGTGGGCAACACATGCTACCTGAATAGCGTTCTTCAGTGTCTCACTTTCATGCCCCCTTGCCAATTTTTGTCTCGCCAATAAGCATTCTTCTTCGTGTCCATTGTTGAATGCTACTCGGAATGCTATCAACTCATTGTCCATTTTGTTTGGTGGAAAAAAGAAGGATTGGAAGATCTTTGAATTTTGATAGTCTCTCGGAACCACCATTGAGGATAGTGAACTCAAGTTAACTTTTTGCAAAGCATTTTCACCTGGAAGATAGGAAGATGCACACGAATTCCTCCGTTTTGTGATAGAAGCCTCAGAATAATGTCTCGCATAAAGATGTACAAGGATCATACTAATTTGGGGGCAAGCAATTAAAGCAGAGCCCAATACCATTGTTAAGGACATTTTGGCGGTGTATTACAGAGCAAAGTCGAGTTCCTTTCATGTGGGACTGAGTCAAACAAGATGGATGACATAATGGATATCAGCCTTGAGATTTTGCACACCAACTCCTTAAAGGAAGCTCTTGGCCGATTCTTTCAAGTTGAGGTGCTCGATGGGAATAACAAGTACAACTGTGAAAAGTGCAAGAAGTTGTCAGCAGCCCACAAGCAGTTGTCGATTATTCAAGCTCCAAATGTTCTAGTGATTCAGCTGAAGAGATTTGAAGATGTATTTGGTGGCAAGATAGATCACAACATTATTTCCGAGGAACACTTGGGACTTACTGGCCATATGTCTAGAGATAGTCAGGACCCAAGGCCAGAGTATACACTATTTTGGTAGCATTGTCCATTCAGGCTATTCACAGGACTCTGGGCATTATTATGCATATGTCAAGGATGCAAATGCCCGCTGGTATTGCTGTAATGATGCCCATGTTTCTGCAACCACCATACAGGCTGTCTTGTCAGAAAAAGTATATATGTTGTTTTTTCTTTGGAGCAATCCAAGACCAAAGCGAGGCAAAGAAATGATGTCTTGTAATGGTGTAGATTCTAGAAACTCATATGGCAATGGCTTTATAAACTTACAAGCAAATGCAAAGAGCAGGTGTAAAGCCAAACTCCACAACCTTTGATAGCATCTCCACGCCTATACCAAAGTGGGATTGTTTGAGCAGGGCATGGACGTTCTCTAATGCTTTTGAAAAAGAGATTTTTGTTGCTTGTTGTATCTGCTAGTGTCCTGGGTGCATAACTGTCTTAAGACGGATTTTTACTCCTGATCTGGATGCTCAACGAAGTGTTCGGATGGTTTGGGAAAAACTTGAAAGAAATGTGGTCTTTTGGACAGCAATGATTGTTGGTTGTGGACAAATTGGGTGGGTTGAGACACCTTGGAAACTTGGAAAATAATGGAGAAGGTACAAGGCTGTGTCAAATGCTTTGTTTGCTGGTGTTGGTAGATACTTATGCAAAGTGGAAGCAAGCATAAGGCACCCATACTATTTGACAAAAATCCTCCTCAATTGCATGGTCTCGCGGATCGGTAATGTGGACCACTTAGAACCCAGGTGCACCTGATTCCAAGACCTCTACGGTTCTTATGCTTTGACCGTTCGCAGAGTCTCAGTACGACTTGTTGAAGCTGGAGAAATAGGAAAGATATTTCTACACCTTTCCACTTTTATTTTATTTAAAAATATTGTGAAATCGAACCACTTTTCCTTGCATTGATTTGTCAGTTGGATGTCATGATGGGAGATTTCCCTTTTTGCTTGTGTCTTCTTGTTTTAGCTTTTATCGTTGACAGAATGTGGGTCGAAAGGATGCGTGTGCCCTCTCCTTTGAATGTTATGTTTCTCTTACTCGAATGATAGACCTTTGTCTGTTTGTTTATGTATTAATTATTCTCTGCGATTGAGTTGCAAGTTGTTATGTTGATTAAGTAGTATTTTCGATATCATGGAAGTAAGTTACGATAACTGTGAAGCTCCTCCCTAGCACCCAAGTTGCCTTTGGACATTTTGTTAGCTCCTTCGCAAGTCCCTTTGATGTCCTTTTGGCATCGAGAAAGAAATGTTGTAGGATTGTGTGATCAAGGTTTGGGGCTAACCACTTGAGTTTTGGTATTAAACTTTTTGAATGAAAAGGTTGTGTGCAGTGTGTTTTCCACCTCACGGGTGTAGACTATTATACTATCTTTCATCTTGTTTCTAGACTTTTAAGGCCATCCTCAGGAAGTACCTTGACCATCCCTAGCAACTAGAACCATAACTAGCCTTACGGATCAACTAAGCTCGAGGCTCTTTGTGCGAATCTGTACCTCGTTGACACTAGAATAGTTCCTGGTCGAATCCACCTCTCGCATTATTGTTGATGGCACTCTTCTCGTTTTTCCTAACGGCATTATTTTCTCCTTGTAATGTAAACACTATTAATTAATATTGGTCAATTTTTTTGCACGTAATTACCGTAATAGTTTGTGATGGAGATTTCCTTAAATGTGATTAACCTTAGAAAAAAAAAAAAAAAACTCAGCTTTCGTGTGATAATCTTATGAATTCATAGCGGAAGGTTTTGTTTTGATAAAGTCACTTAGAAATTATGTTTGTATCTATTTGTGCGACGGTTGATCATGCGTTAAGGGTTGCAGTAAAATTTGGTTGTTTTCGGATATGGGTAATTTATTTTAAATTAACCAAACATTAGTATTGTAGTGGAGGTTTGCAAATCCTTAGTGTTATAAAATTTGTTTATGACATTATTGTATACTCTTATGTGACGGAACCCCCTTCTTCTCTCGAATGCTTGCTACTTAGCTTTTGTAAGACTTTGACCCTTCCCGGATGATTGGAAAATATTTTTAGTTAATGGTCACAACTAGTATACTTTGCCTTCGCTTCAAAACTTATGTTGTATGTATACTCTAATTGATTTCCGGTTTGAAACTCTATTATCCATGGCTTTTTGTGTTAATTTCTGAAACCCGTGTTTCCCCCTTCTTGGGCCGATCAACTCTTGTTCTCTTGGAAAAATATTATTTCAGCCTATGCGTTTGGTTCCTTTGATAAAATTCTAGATGACTGGTATATAGATCAATTCTCAATCTTGTAATTATTGTTTAATTACTTACTTGATGGGGATACTGTTTTTGCTAGATTTTTTGTTTTCTCCTTATAGGGCCAAGGGCCATTCTCATATGATTGTTACTTTTGTTGCATTTTCTCCTAACTGAAGTACAAGGTCTTCTCCTTCTTTGGTTGACATGTTATAGACCTTAATATAACTTGATGTGTTCATAGTGTTTAGAGGTTTGACCCAAAATTCTTGTAATAAAGTGCTTCTTTTCATGATATTGTTAGATAATAGTTATGGTGGTTTTGTGTAGCCTTATCTTGCTCAGTTCTCGTGAATCAAATCTTGTAGAAAATTTGCTGCGATGGATTTTTGCGTGTAGATGAGGGATAGAATTGTAGACTGTTGTCATCAACCTCAGTTGAGAAGTTCCTTTGCTCGAAACCTTTGTATGTTGTTCAACTGTAGTTAACGTCTAGTGGAAAGTTTAAAAGAGGATTAATGTCTTAGTATAAAGTATTGTGGACTTTGTCATCTGAACTTTGGAAACCTTGTATTGTTTGACCATCATTGAAATTTTAAGAAAATTTGGTTATTGTGGTTGAGTGACTTGTGGAGTATCAGTATTTTAAGAAATGATGTAATCTTGTTTTGTTCTCGTAAATGAGTGTTGCTTCAACTTTGCCTTGAGAATAAATTCTGAGTTAAACCTTGCCATGACTTAGTAATAAAGTGTCATAAGTAAACTAACATGGGATTGTTTAATACTTCTAGAAGTTAAATTAAAAGTTGCATTCAAATAAAGTAACGTAGGGGTCACCAACTTGAGAGCAAGAAATTCTTTAAGTAATCAAGGGCAAGAATATCATTGCAAGTAAACTTTATAACACGATAACCCTAGCTCCTCTAGTGAACATTATTCCTTTTATGGTAAAATTTGTAAAATGAACCTAAGGTGAACTTAACTGTTAATTTTTTGAAGATGATAAGATTTAATAAGCCAGAGAAATCAAATTGGAGACCTCACCATCTTTCTCACCGCCATTTGGAAAGTAAATTTTTACTCCTTGTTAATACTTTTAGTAAAGCCTAAGTAAAGTTGTTGATAATTCTCGGTCAAGAGCCCTAGCTTCAATTAAACACCGACACTAACTAATGAAGTCCTAAAGATGTTTCATCGCGACCTTCTCCCTCTAACCCTTTTGAAGGCACCTTGTATCTCTTCTCTTAAGTGTGTTGAACTTAAAACCATGTTGTCTTGTGGGCAAGAACGAATCTTAGTAGCGTTAGTGGGGAGCGAGATGGCCTTGTGGGATTTAAATACTCCTTTTTCTTGATAAACGAATTAAGTAAATAAATGTCATAATGGAGAAGATTTAAAGATAATTACTCAAAGGTGCCAAAGGAATAAACTTGACTTGACAAGTTGAATTACTCGAATCATATCTTGAGCCTCCTTGTAATGTAAGCTAAGAATTACAAGATATCTTATTAAAATATATAACCCTCAAGAATAGCTCATTGTGGTTGGCCCTAATCGTAAGTGTGTTCGTGATTGGACTTCTATGTTGTCTTGTCAAAAAGAAAAGTAAATTGTCCTTGATAGGTGTGAACGTTTCCGTGCTGCCTTTATGGTCATCCTTGTATCAAGTTGTTCATAGTGTTAGTTGTATCCTTGGTGACGACATGTTGCGTCATGTTATGTGTCAAGTAAGTAAAAAAAAAAAAGTTATCCTGGATTTCACCGTGTTGTTCGTGTGTGTGTGTGTTTTTTTTTTTGGGGGTTGTTACATGATACCACACTCACTTGGAAAATTAACAAATCAACAGGATATTGATCTCTTTTTCAATTTCCTATTTCTCGAAATACCCATGTCACTTAGATAACTCGAGATATATTCGCTACATTTATCTTTGTTTCCATAATTTGATAGGATTAATACCAGAAGGATGAATCTTTTTTAATAACACAGTTACTAAATTATTTATGGGAAATCCTAGCCTCCATGGTCAAAATAGGTACTTGTTACCTCCATGTCTGAAACATGGAAATCATTCACCACATAAGAAAGTAATTCTATCAGCTATTAGAGTCAATGGACTCATTCTATATTGTTTAGCCTCACGAATATGGTGGAGAAATTTTTTTAAGGAAATAGTTTCATCTCTCAAGCTTTATTTTAGGAATGTAATGTCTATTCATATTTTGTAGCAGATCAATTAAAACTTGTAGAAACTATAATCTTACTTTAATTCAAAATGAAATAATACATGAGAGGAGAGATTACAATATATAGGAAAGTCATTGCTATAAATAGGTAGAATAATATCTCCATAAATGACTCATCATACCCTATGATCACTCTCAAATAATTAAAAACCTATAGCCCTTCTTCCCCTTCACGATTTGAGCCCAATTTGGGAGGAAAACGGTCCCTCATTACACATCCCCGATAGTTTGTTGAACAAGGCTAAAAATAGGTATGGCCTTGACCTCATCAGTGCTTTGCAGGCATCAAGCTCAACATTGACACTTTTAGAGCTTGGGAAAGATGGAAATGGGCACCACTTGGAGGTTTGGAAGTTGTGGCCATCTCCAACAAATCATTTCTATTTATGTTCAGGGTGTAAGAAGAATTTCTCAAGGCCATTAATGGAGGACCCTCACTTTTCGAGAAAATAGTGTTGCACTTGGCTAGATGTTTCCCTAGAATGGATTTGGGGAAATTTGATCCTAATGCCTACCTTGTCTGGGTTAGGCTCCAAGTAATGGCATTGGAATTTTTGGGGAAAATATGTTTTGATGGGGATTGTTATGGTATTAGGGGATCTATTTTCCATCGAACCAACAAATATTTCTCATTCAAGGATGATTGCTACAAACATTTGTGTGAATGTGAACCCTGGTAAGTCTCTATACTATTCCATTTGTCTTATCTCTTATCCAGGAGTTATTGATCAAGATTTAGAGTAAAAAATCTCCCCTATATTTTTTAGTAAATGTAGGGGTGTTGGCCATGGGGTTAGTAGTTTTACTGGCCCTTCTTTTGAATGGAAACCTAAATCTTCCTCTAATATTCACCCTATTCAAGTCTCCCCTTCCCAAAAGATAGGTTGTAAGGTTTTGTGGCTAGGTGAAACAATTTTGGTCATCCTATGGATATCATAATGGGTGGAGGTGCATAGTTCTATGTTTTGTATAGCAAGCGAAAAGCGCCACCTGTAGTTCTAGAAAGTGACAGTTCAACATGGGTGTTTGACTCGTCTATTACACGCTTAGAGGGGGATGTTTTAATAATTGCTTTATTAGAATAGGGGCAGCCCTTACTTTAGACTTTGGTGAATGCGATAGAAAACAACAATAGATAGGATGAAGAGTGTAAAGAACGACTAAGCCCTTACAAGATCAATGAAGAACTTGAAGATGGTAGTGAATAAATCAAATATTATAGCGATGATGTTGAGAGAAATAGTCGATGGAAGACAACAAGGATCCCGACAAGGAATATTTTGATGAGAAACTTGCTTCGGAAATGTTTCATGTAACGCCCATGTTTTTCACACACAAAAACAACAATAAAAATACTAGGATAATTATTTTTTTGACTTACATTTCTCACTACACAACGCCGCAAGGACTCCAAGTAAAAAAATTCAAAGGTGCATATGATGCTTACAAGTCATCGACTCATATAGACACATGACAACACCATAGAAAAGTCGATGCCACACTTTTCGCAATGAATGAATACTAAAGACCCAACCATAAAAAAAAAGGACTCAAGGATTGGCAAACCCACAACACATCATTTCATTAATTGCATCTTAGTTACTATTAACATTTCAAGAAAATTATTGAGCAAGGATAATTTCCTCCTTTTTCTAGCTACAAATTCTTAAGTTCATTCCATATTTAATTTACAATTTGACCTTTTAAATTGTCTTTTTATCCTTTACTGAAATTTCCATAATTAACATACTTATTTGGCATTATTCAAATTGCATACAAAGTACTTAATTATCTTGTTCTTATGTTAAGAATATGTTTCTCAAAAGTTTATCCAATGTCTACATTTTGCCCTCGCAACTCAAGTGAATTTGACTTGATGTCTAGAAAGTAATATTAGGATATAAGGAGATTTAGATACAAGATAGATTTTTCCCAAAAGAATTATTTGATCACGGTATAGTTATTCTAGTTCGGTGACTTGTGGAATTCCATTTTGATATATATATATATATATATATATATATATATATATATATATATATATCTTTTTTTTCGAAGTTTTATCACACCAAGGAAATTCATATTCTTTGAAACACATGAAAATATTTAATTGAGTTATAAGGACTCTAAGAGTGACATTATTCTTAATCTCAAATATCATTTTTACTCTTATATGCTTTACTTTTACATCGCATTATGGTCTCATTATTACCATCGCTTGAAGACAAAAGAGTTACGAAAATACTTGCCTGACATCTTGAAGAAGTAAAAGATTGGAAGCATTATAAACTACGAGATGAACCCCAAGTTAACCTCCTAATCAAATGAGGTTTGCTTTAATTCCAATTACACCTAATGATCTACGCCTCAACTATATATGAGATTTAGGCGAGAGGACATATTTATGCTAAACCACCTTCAAGAAAATACCAAGGTGTTATGTTGATAGAAACCAAGGTAACACATTTAATTGAGAGGGACTAAGGAATTCATGAACAAGAGTTTAAGACCTAGAACAATTATTTCATGATCTGCATGTATGTCGTCTAGATCCAACACGGAATTCATTCGTGAGAAGTCAATTTTCAAGATCTAATCCTGTAAGATTGGGCAATCCAAAAGGATACTAAGGGAGTATTAGCTCTACTTACTCCACAGATGGTAAGGTTACACTGTAGAGTCATTACTTCGAACAAGGACTCATAAGGTGACTTCCAAGGTAGTCTTCACCAATCAACCATGGCGTCGAATTGAAGATGCAAGTACATTCTCCTTCCGGTTACCAACACTAGAAGGAAACCACATACTCTGGATAAATTTGGAGCATGTCATTTTTAAAAGATGGGTTCATGACAAGGTTGTTAAACATGATGACTATCATAGTAAACTTCAACTAGGGTTTTATTTACCTAAACTAGGAAGTTCCATCAAGTGCGAGTTTAAGTTCATTTTAATGTTTTCAATCTCCTCTATGGTAAGAAGGATCACATGTGAAGACATGTTATGCACATATATTATACAAGGGTTGAGTTTTTCAATTAAATCTTTTTATTACATTTACAAGGTAAGAATACAACAAGTGGATTAATTAATCATTCATTGAACACCGAATAATCACTACAAGATATTACTTCAAATTAATTTACCATATGTATATAATTTTTTTTTACCATATGTATTATGAATCAAATTGAAACTATGATTAAATACACATTTCCTAGATGTCCCTAAAAACTTGCATCTCATATATATTAGCAAATTTTGAATATAATTTTTCGTAGCATGAGACTACATTATACACGTATTCATTTTACAATGAATTATATGAACTACAATGATAAATAATGAATTACACATCGTCTTTTCTCCATCATTCTTGCATCATGTAAAACCATGCGAGGATGAAATCAACGATAAATCGATGGCATGGCATCCACCCTTATTTAACATAATTAACATTTTTTCAGTTTCCCATTTATATATAATAATAATTACAATTTGCAATCAAAAGAAAAAGGTTTAGAGACATGTATTCATTACATTTCATTTCACTTCATTTCGTAACCAAGGAGAGAGAAAGAGAAAGGAAGAGAGAGAAACATCATTTTGTCAAAAGTTGTATTTCAAACAACTAGTTAAACTCTAGTGTTTTCAAACAGTATTTACATGTGTCAAAATTTTGCACAATGGTTTGGCAACCCGATGAGGGCCCCACAACTTTCTACTTTTACATTTTCTTGCTAGCTACAAAAACGTTCAAATCGGGCTCAAAGGCTAAGAAACCACTTTCAAATGTTGTCTTCTAATGAGTAAACACACCACGGTTAAATTTATATGTGTCCACTTATATACCGAGAGTTCATAGCAATTGACGAAATTTGGAACTTGCGAACGGTTCACATTTGGTGGATAGTTTTCCGGGGCCATGAGTCGTAATTGACCTAATTGCAAATGAATAAAAGTTAGCTCAAGGGCTCAAAAAACCACGTCCAAAATTGATGTTCACTGGATGAATGTGAAACGAGAAACATCCTACAAGTTCCTCTATATATGGATAATTCACCAAAGTCGACAGGAATGAGAATTAGCAAATGGTTATTAAACGGAAACATGTTTTCTAGAGATGCCAGTCATAATTGGTCTAGTTTGACCTAGTCAAACTACGACACAGAAGGCCTACAAAATGCCAATGCCAAATTATCAAGAAAAGTGTTTTTCCCTAAACTGAAAGTTCCATGTAATTGTCTAGTAAAAACACTAGAGGTTTGCGAAGATGGATAATAATTTTTCTATCAAAGTTTCAAATGTAGGTTCAAAATGAAAGCCAACTTTCTAGATTCAACAAATTCCTACCACCGCAAAACAAAGGTAACAAGGCTCCTCTAAGGGCATCAAAAAGATCACAAATGTTCATTTTGGGTCAATCCAAGGATTGAAGTGACACCTCACATAAAAAGGTACGTAAAAGAATCTTAACCTCCCTTTTCCAGAGTTACGAAGGTTACTTTGCGAGTCCCCAAAAATTGTAATTTATCTAATTAAACTAGGCGATGGTCAACATATTTGCCGGGAATTCAACTTCAACTTGTTGATAAAACAATACTATAGTGATCTAGTTTTTGGTCATGACATTTTCTAAATCACCTCAAAATGAGTGTTGAAGATCATGGTTTACTATAAATGGTTATTTTGATTACGTGAGTTACGATACGACACTTTATTGCTTTGCAACAAGTTAATGTAAAATAATTAAATCTATTATAATCCCAATCTTTTAAAATTATATTTCGTTGCAAAATAAAAACTAAAGTACGAGAATTATAAAAGATAAGGATAGATGAACCATGCCTGAGGGACAACGAATCAGCTAAAGAGGTTTTGAACAAGCACGATGTGCACCAACTACTAGGCTCTAGAAATTTGTGTACTACCAAGTTCTCGAAGTTTACCATACTCGGGATCTTCATTTCAAATCCCTTACCAATTTCAGTTAACTTGCTAATGAACTTTCATCCTCTTTTATGAATTTACGGAAATCAAATTTCTTGAATTACACACATCTATTTGTTTCCTCTGTTCTCCCCTTGACATGTAATGTAATTGTGATATTCTGCTTGTGCTGGACCTTGATCTCATTGCTCAACCTAGCTAGCTTGTAAAGCAAAATGAAATGTAGATCTGGCATAACTTGTCAAAATTTAGTTGCAACCCTTGAGAAAAATACCCCACATCTCTCCATAGCACTCTTCAATGGTGACCATGACCGGTCCAAGCTAAGAAATAATGTAAGTTTCAGTACAAAGTAAAATGGCAACTCAGGTGCTCAGCTAATTCATAGATTTTTACCTAGAAATAAATTACACATCCCCTTGAAGCCAAAGCAGTATTTTCTTTTCTATCAATGGAGGTCGTGTCTTGTGTCAAAAGGAAGTGAGGCACAAATATGTAATTTATTCGAACCAACATACCATCTCAGAGCATAAATAGGGGTGAAACGCGAGCTACAAAGGAGGAAACAACAAGAGATAGAAGCATGAAGAGAAATCAACAATAGATTCCTTTAATAGTCGCTGATAGGATGCATCCAAAGTCTTTCTTGAAACCATAAGCACTTGATTATTTGCAGCAGCTTGTAAATGTTCACCTTTCATCTCACACATAGGAAGAGCTTCTTTGAATGTCTGCATAGACTGCTAACGTGGAAACAAGAACTTGGCCGAGCATTTCTTCGAGGCATTTTTCAAACAGTTCGTGTGTCATGTGTATGCTCCCAAGTTTTGCATCCATCTCTACCAGAGCACTGTAACTACAAAACTAACAAAACCCCCATTTTGGCGTAGGATAGAAGGAAGTTGGCAAAGGACAGGAGGCTCTACACTTGTAAAATCATTTTCTTGAAGGTTTTGAGCTTGTTCAATAAACCCATTTCGTGTATCCTACAACCGTTGCAGACCCAAAGGCCACATTATTTTTAGGTATTTAGTTAAACAGTTCACATGCCGAGCATACACTTCCACTTTTGCATGTATGTCTGTCAAACCTTTTCCAACTACAACATCTGAAAAACTCTTAACCTTGGCACACAGGCTAGGAATAAGTGGCCAAATGTAAACTGATCAGGTTGGGGCTCTGTGTTACAATTGGAATGGTGAGCCTGTCATGAGGAAAACCATGCCTCATGCACATTGCACTGTCCAAAAAAATGCTAAATTTACAACTCGAACTTGGGTTTCTACATGGTTTAAGCATCCGGATATCAAATAAAGTTCATTTTGTATTACTGTCCAAGGAAAAAGACATGTCTGACTTCCTTCAGCTGCCCACGTGCCTTAACAGGTTTCTCATGCCCTCATGTCTAACTTCCTTCTTTTGTATTTTAAATGGCTCACATTTTTCATTAATTTATCAGTCGAGTCCACCATTCCACAACGTCTCTTTGAACGAGAACAAGGTTGACCATACCATTCCACAACAGAACAAGGCTGACCATACCATTCCACAATGGGAAAGTTTTTCTCCAATATTTCAAAGTTTTATCATACAATCAACTTCTGATCTTATTTCACACGGTTTCCCCGTTCAATGTATGTATCTTCTGAATAATGAAACAGTTGATTTGTTCAAATTAATTTTGTCTATTGACGATCATGTCCGCATCCTAAATAGAAACCATAAGCCTATCCATTTTTACCAACGACCTTGCTGGACCAATAACACTTTTCCTCCTACATTGTATGGATCTAACAAATTTGGGCCTCTACAAAAATCAACTAAGTGGACACGTTCTTGTATAAATTTGTGATCAACTCGTCAATTTGGTGTTCACATTACCTATGGAAAAATCAGCCTAGTGGAAACATACCTGCTTCCATAGGAAATTGTTCCAAAATCAGGTCACTTGCTAAAGTTGAAAACCGCTTATGTAGTGCGGTGCTCACGGAATTACATAAGTTGCTCCAACTTGAAAAGATTAGTTTACACTCAAATGAAATTACAAGATTGTAATGGATATTACATTTTTTCCCACCTAGAATAAATAAACATGGCATATAATCATTTAGATGGTATTTTGCCTCCATTCATCACCAAACTTTCTTTCAAGCTCTCCACCTTTAAAATAAAAGATGACAAAAAGTGGAAACATACCTGAAGAGATTACTAACCTTAGCAACTTTACATTGTTGGATCTACGCAATAATATCCTATGTGGATAAATTTACGTCGAGAAATTCAAAAGTTTCCATAAGTTCCTAATATTAGATTTGTCTAGAAACAACTTAAAATAACCCTTCCAAATAAAAAAGAATGGCTAGAGAGACTCAAACTGTTAGACATTAGTTGGAATAAACTATTTATAACAATTCTTGGTTCTCTTAGTACGCTTCCATGGCTAAGAATATTCTTTTTTCATCATAACCACTTCGGAGGAGATATACATGTTGATTTAATGAGATGTCAAATTTTGGAGGAGCTTGACTTGCCTCACAAGGAATTAAGTGGAAACATTCCTAGAGTGGTTATGAAAAGTCTTAAAATCCTTTAATTCTAAATGAATATGAAGTGCAATTTTCTACAAGGACCATAGCCTATAGAGATAAGTAAAATTGTAAGCGCCCAAGAAATAGAAATTTTATTAAATCATCATGATGGAAAGATTCCATGTTTTCTATTAGATCATCCCAATCTATCTCACAATACCTTTAAAGTTCTGATACCACACTCACTTAGAAAATTAACAAATCAATAGGATATTGATCTCTTTTTCAATTTCCTATTTGGTGAAATACCCATGTCACTTAGATAACTGAGATATATTCACTACATTTATCTTTGTTTCCACAATTTGATAGGATTAATACTAGAAGGATGAATCTTTTTAATAACACACTACTAAATTATTTATGGGAAATCCTAGCCTCTATGATCAAAATAGGTACTTGTTACCTCCATGTCCGAAACATGGAAATCATTCACCACATAAGAAAGTAATTCTATCAGCTATTAGAGTCAATGGACTCATTCTATATTGTTTAGCCTCGAGAATATTGTGGAGACAATTTTTTAAGGAAATAGTTTCATCTCTCAAGCTTTATTTTAGGAATGTAATCTCTATTCATATTTTGTAGCGAGATCAATTAAAACTTGTAGAAACTATAATCTTACTTCAATTCAAAATGAAATAATACATGAGATGGGAGATTACAATATATAGGAAAGTCATTCCTATAAATAGGGAGAATAATATGTCCATAAATGACTCATCATATCCCTATGGTCACTCTCAAATAATTAAAAACCTATATGCCTTCTTCCCCTTCATGATCTCGAGCCCAATTTGGGAGGAAAACGGTCCCTCATTACACATCCCCGATAGTTTGTTGAACAAGGATAAAAATGGGTATGGCCTTGACCTCATGAGGTGCTTTGTAGGCATCAAGCTCAACATTGACACTTTGTTAGAGCTTGGGAAAGATGTAAATGGGCACCACTTGGAGGTTTGGAAGTTGTGGCCATCTCTAACAAATCATTTCTATTTATGTTCGTGGTGCAAGAAGAATTTCTTAAGGCCATTAACGGAGGACCCTCGCGTTTCGGAAAACAATGTTGCACTTGGCTAGATGTTTCCCTAGAATGGATTTGGGGAAATTTGATCCTAATGCCTACCCTTTCAAGGTTACGCTCCAAGCAATGGCATTGGAATTTTGAGGAAAATATGTTTTGATGGGGATTGTTAAGGCATTAGGGGATCTATTTTCCATTGAACCAACAAATCTTTCTCATTCAAGGATGATTGCTGCCAACATTTGTGTGAATGTGAACCCAGTAGTTTTCTACCCTCTTCCATTTTTCTTATCTCTTATCCAAGTTTTATTGATTAAGATTTAGAGTAAAAATCTCCCCGTATTTTGTAGTAAATGTAGGGGTGTTGGCCATGGGGTTAGTAGTTTTACTTGGCCCTTCTTTTGAATGGAAACCTAAATATTCCTCCGATATTCACCCTTTTCAAGTCTCCCCTTCCCAAAAGATAGGTCATGTAAGGTTGTTGTGGCTAGGTGAAACAATTTTGGTCATCCTATGGATATCATAATGGGTGTAGGCGCATAGTTCTATGTTTTTATAGTAAGCGAAAGTGCCCCTGTAGTTCTAGAAAGTGATAGTGCAACATGGGTGTTTGACTCGTTTATTACACAGGTTAGAGGGGGATATTTTAATAATTGGTTTGTTAGAACAGGGAAGCCCTTACTTCAGAATTCGGTGAATGCGATAGAAAATAACAACGAGATAGGATGAAGAGTGCAAAGAACAGCTAATCCCTTACAAGATCATTGAAGAACTTGAAGATGGTAGTGAAGAAATCAAAGATTATAATGATGATGTTGAGAACAATAGTCGATGGAAGACAATAAGGATCTTGACGAGGAATATTTTTAGGAGAAACTTGCTTCTAGAAATGCTTCATGTAACGCCCACATTTTTCACACACAAAAACAACAATAAAAATACCAGGATAATTATTTTTTTGACTTACATTGCTCACTACACAACGCCACAAGGGCTCCAAGTAAAGAAAACTCAAAGATGCATACGACACTTACAAGTCATTGACTCACATAGACACATGACAACACCATAGACATGTCGATGCCACACTTTTCGCAATGAATGAATACTATAAATGACCCAATCATAAAAAAAAAAGGACTCAAGGATTGGAAAACCCACAACACATCATTTCATTAATTGCATCTTAGTTATGATTAACATTCCAAGAACATTATTGAGCAAGGATAATTTCCTCCTTTTTCCAGCTACAAATTCTTAAGTTCATTCCACATTTAATTTATAGTTTGACCATTTTAAGTTGGCTTTCTATCCTTTACGGAAATGTTCATAATTAACATGATTATTTGGCATAATTCAAATTACATCCAAAGTACTTAATTATCTTTTTCTTATGTTAGGAATATGTTTCTCAAAATTTTATTCAATGTCTACATTTTCCCCTTACAACTCAAGTGAATTTGACTTGATGTCCAAAAAGTAATATTAGGATATAAGGAGATTTAGATATAAGATATATTTTTCCCAAAAGAATTATTTGATCACGGTATAGTAATTTCCCTACCATAATTATTCTAGTTCAATGACTTGTGGAATTCCTTTTTGATATATATATATATATATATATATATATATATATATATATATATATATATATATATATATATATCTTTTGTTTTCTTGAAGTTTTATCACACCAAGGAAATTCATATTCTTTGAAACACATGAAAATATTTAATTGAGTTATAAGGACTCCAAGACCGGCATTATTCCTAATCTCAAACATCATTTTTACTCTTATATGCTTTACTTTTACATTGCATTATGGTCTCATTATTACCATCACTTTAAGACAAAAGAGTTACGAAAGTACTTGCTTGACATGTTGAAGAAGTACAAGATTGGAAGCATTATAAACTACACATGAACCCCAAGTTAACCTCCTAATCAACTAGAGGTTTGGTTTAATTCCAATTGCACCTAATGATCTATGCCTCAACTATATATGAGATTCAAAGAGAGGACATATTTATGCTAAACCACCTTCAAGAAAATACCAAGGTGTTATGTTGATAGAAACCAAGGTAACACATTTAACTGAGAGGGACTAAGGAATTCATGAACAAGAGTTTAAGACCTAGAACAATTATTTCAGATCTCGCATGTATGTTGTCTATATCCAACAGGAATTCATTCAATGAAGAATTCAATTTTCTAGATCTAATCTGTAAGACTGGCAATCCAAAAGGATACTAAGCTCTACTTACTTCACAGAGATGGTAAGGTTACACTATATAGTCATTACTTGAACAAGGCTTCATAAGGTGACTTCCAAGGCGCTTCACCACTCAAACACGGTGTCGGAACTAAAGAGAGTACATTCTCCTCGCGGTTACCAACACTATAAGGAAACGACATACTTCGGATAAAGTTGGACCATGTCATTTCTAAAAGATGGGTTCATGACAAGGTTGCTAAACATGACGACTATCACGGTAAACTCCAACTAGGGGTTTTATTTACCTAAACTAGGAGGTTCCATCGAGTGCAGAGTTTAAGTTCATTCTACAGTTTTCAATCTCCTCTATGGTAAGAAGGATCACACGTGAAGACATGTTATGCACATATATTATACAAGGGTTGAGTGTTTCGATTAAATCTCTTTATTACATTTACAAGGTAAGAATACAACAAGCAGATTAATTAATCATTTATTGAACACTGAATATGCACTACAAGATATTACTTCAAATTAATTTACCATATATATATACATATATATATATATATATATATATATATATATATATATATATATATATATATATATATAACCTTTTACCATACATATTATGAATAAAATTGAACCTACGATTAAATACAAATTTCCTAGATGTCCCTAAAAACTAGCATCTCATACATATTAGAAAATTTCAAATATAATTTTTCGTAACATGAGACTACATTATACATATATTCATTTTACAATGAACTATATAAATTACAATGATAAATAATGAATTACACATCGCCTTTTCGCCATCATTCTTGCATCCTGTAAAACCATGTGAGGATGAAATCAACGATAAATTGCTGGCATGGCATCCACCCTAATTTAACATAATTAACTTTTTTTTAGTTTCCCATTTACATATAATAATAATTACAATTTTCAATCGAAAGAAAACGTTTAGAGACATGTATTCATTACATTTCATTTCACTTCATTTCATAACCAAGGAGAGAGAAAGAGAAAGGAAGAGAGAGAAACACCATTTTGTCAAAAGTTCTATTTCACACAACCAGTTACACTATAGAGTTTTCAAATAGTTATTTACATATATCAAAAGTTTCCATGGTGGTTTGGCAACCCGACGAAGGTCCCACAACTTTCTATTTTTTACATTTTCTTGCTAGCTACAAAAATGTTCAAATCGGGCTCGAGAGGGTAAAAACCACTCTCAAATGTTGTTTTTGATGAGAAAACACATGACGGTTAAATTTTTATGAGTCCACTTATATACTGAGAGTTCATAGAAATTGACGAAATTTGGAACTTGCGAACAGTTTACGTTTGGCAGCTAGTTTTCTAGGGTCATCAGTCGTAATTGACCTAATTGCAAATGAATAAAAATTAGCTCAAGGGCTCAGAAAACTACGTCCAAAATTGACGTTCACTAGATGAACATGAAACGAGAAACATCCTACAAGTTCCTCTATATATGGATAATTCAAAAAAGTTAACAAGACTGAGAATTAGCAAATGGTTATCAAACGAAAACATGTTTTCTAGAGCCACCGGTCATAATTGGTCTAGTTTGACCTAGTCAAACTACAACCAGAGGCCTACAAAATGCCATTGCCAAACTATCCAGAAAAGTGTTTTTCCCTAAACTGAAAGTTCCATGTAATTGTCTAGTAAAAACACTAGAGGTTTGCGAAGATGGATAATAATTTTTCTATCCAAGTTTCAAATGGAGGTTCAAAATGAAAGCCAACTTTCTAGATTCAACAACTTCCTACCACTGCAAAACAGTGTAACAAGGCTCCTCTAAGGGTGTAAAAAGATCACAAATGTTCATTTTGGGTCAATCCAAGGATTGAAGTGACACCTCACATAAAAAGGTACGTAAAAGAATCTTAACCTCCCTTTTCCAGAGTTATGAAGGTTACTTTGCAAGTCCCCAAAAATTGCAATTATCTAATTAAACCAAGACATGGTCAACATATTTGCTTTGGGAATTCAACTTCAACTTGTCGATAGTGATCATGGTTTACTATAAATGGTTATTTTGATCTAGTTTTTGGTCATGACATTTTCTAAATCACCTTAAAATGAGGGTTGAAGATCATGGTTTACTATAAATGGTTATTTGATTACGTGAGTTACGATACGACACTTTATTTCTTTGCAACAAGTTAATGTAAAATAATTAAATCTATTATAATCCCAAGCTTTTAAAATTATATTTCGTTGCAAAAGAAAAACTAAAGTACGAGAATTATAAAAGATAAGGATAGATGAACCATGCCTGAGGGACAACGAATCCGCTAAAGAGGTTTTGAACAAGCACGATGCACACCAACTACTAGGGTTTGAAATTTTTTGTAATACCAATTTCTCGAAATTTTACCATACTCGAGATCTTCATTTCAAATCCCTTACCAATTTCAGTTAACTTGCTAATGAAATTTCATCCTCTTTTATGAATTTATGTAAAGTAAATTTATTGAATAGCACACATCTATTTGTTTCCTCTATTCTCGCCTTGACATGTAATGCAATTGTGATATTCCGCTTGTCCTGAGCCTCGATCTCATTGCTCAACCTAACCTAGCTAGCTCGTAAAGCAAAATGAAACGTAGATCCGGCATAGCTTGTCAAAAATTAGTTATAACCCTTTAGAAAATACCCCACATCTCTCCATAGCACTCTTCAATGGTGATCATGACTTGTCCAAGCTAAGAACTAATGTAAGTTTCAAAGACAAAGTAAAATGGTGACTTTGGTGCTTAGCTAATTCATAGATTTTGACCTAGAAATAAATTACACATCCCCTTGAAGCCAAATCATTATTTTCCATTCTATCAATGACAAATGTCGTGTCTTATGTCAAAAGGAAGTGAGGCATAAATATGTAATTTATTCGAACAAACATACCATCTTAGAGCATAAACAGGGGTGAAACACGAGCTACAAAGGAGGAAACAATAAGAGATAGAAACATGAAGAGAAATCAACAATAGATTCCTTTAATAGTGGCTGATAGGATGTGTCCAAAGTCTTTCCCGAAACCATAAGCACTTGATTATTTACATCATCTTGTAAATGTCCACGTTTCATCTCACACGTAGGAAGAGCTTCTCTCAATGTCTACATAGACGCTAACGTGGAAACAATAACTTGACGAGAATTTCTTCATGGCATTTTTCAAACAATTTGTGTGTCATGTGTATGCTCCCAAGTTTTGCATCCATCTCTACCGTAGTATCAGAATTACAAAACTGACAAAACCCCCATTTTGGCATAGGATAGGAGGAAGTTGGAAAAGGACAAGAGGCTCTACACTTGCAAAATCATTTTCTTGAAGGTTTATGAGCTTGTTGAACAAATCCATTTTGTGTATCTTACATCCATTACATGGACCCAAAAGGCCACATTTTTTTCTGGTATTCATTCAAACACTCACGTGGCGAGCATATGCTTCCACTTTTGCATGCATTTCTGTCAAACCTTTTCCAACTACAACATATGACAAACTCTTAACCTTGGCGCACGGGTTGGGAATAAGCGACCAAATGTAAACCGATCGGGTTGGGGCTCACGTATTACAATTGGAATGATGAGCTTTTCGTGAGGAAAACCACACCTCATGCACAATGTACTCTGTCCAAAAAACTACTAAATTTATAACTCAAACTTGGGTTTTTCCATGGTTTAAGCATCCAGATATCAAATAAAGTTCATTTTGTATTACTTGTCTAAGGGAAAAGACATGTCGACTTCTTTCATTACCCATGTGCCTTAATAGGTTTCTCATGCCCTCATGCCACCTCTCAACCACTCCTTCTATCACCCACTCCACCACATCTCTACGCCACCATCACTTCTAAAACAAAACGCATTAATTTCATTAATTTCCTTTTATTATTAATATTATTCTAGATTTTATGCATGGAATTACATTTCACTCCCCTTATAAGAGCATCATCCTCGATGCGACACAACACAAAAGCTCGGAGGATACGTAGGCAAGAAGATAATAATGACACATGTCATGTATGAAAATAACTGGTTGGTACAACGTGACCATGAGGAAGAAAACTAATTTTGGCAATATCTTAAATTATAATGTTCTGTGAAGATTGGTAGTTAGTTATCTTCTACTTTACTACTCAATTAGTATTTTATTTTACAATATTTCTTAATCTCAAGCTCTTAATATTGTTTGATTTGAATTTCAATTGTCTTATGTTCATGGGTACCCAACAATAACTAACATCAAGATGTCACACAAAACTTAACACAACACAAACAATCCATGAGACATTTTGCTACATACTTTCATGACTATATCACATCACAAGGCCTATAATTCCACCATGGAAAGACAACAAGTAGTCCACATAACAAATAATTTCCAATAATCATGTCATAGACATAGATCCAATACACACATGTGACTGATAAACAAAATCATCATGCTGATACATATACAATGGGTATCACATGACCCAAAAATCCAGGACTATACCAACATAGTGCCAAGACAATATCCAGTGGTACATAATAATCCAAGAGGAGTGCCAATCCTCAAACATAACAATGTCTAACCAGATTCACAAGAGTACACATAAATAAAAATACCAACTTCATCC
Source organism: Taxus wallichiana var. yunnanensis (assembly GCA_018340775.1). NCBI lineage: Eukaryota > Viridiplantae > Streptophyta > Pinopsida > Cupressales > Taxaceae > Taxus > Taxus wallichiana. The sequence continues at coordinate 954,980,374 of CM031240.1, read as the reverse complement.
ACCTCCCAAAACATCACAAAAATACTCCATATACCTCCCAAGGAATCACAAAACAACTCCATGTATTTCCCAAAGCAGCACAAAACAATTCCATATACCTCCCAAAGTATCATAGAAAAACTGCATATAACTCCCAAATCATCAATCACACCCACAAAAATCTCTCTTATGCCTCCCTCAAGTCTCTTATGCCTCCCTCAATTGTCTCTTATGCCTCCCTCAAGTCTCCTATGCCTCCTTTAAGTAAAATGAAATAAATATAAATATTCCTTTTAGCTCCACAAAAGAGGTCGGTCACCCTATGGCCCTGGGCACATAAGGTCCAAACACCTTTAACCCAAGTGACATAATAACTCGTGGTTCAACAACCCGCTAGTTATTTTTAACTTCTTGGGGTGCACCCCCATATAACGAAGCGGGTCCATAGGTTCCACCACTCCATGGTGAATCCCATGACCCTATTCCAATACATTATGAAATTAGAAACAACCTAACAAACCATTCAAATGCCAAGTGGCAAGATCTAAATCCTTGGGCTAGGCTATAAAATATTTAAACTTTAAAAAGAAAATTTAAATCTAAGCAAAACAAATGGCCAAATAACCATAGTTAGTGTAAAAATTTGCATGTTCTTAGCATCAACCAAATAAATGCCCAAAATATAAGAACATGTCAATCAAGAAAATTATTAGTTCTAGCAAGAAAAGGAAAAATTTTCAATTTACGAATAAAATACGTGTATAGGAATAACACATTACAATAACTACGTGGCCTTATATGGCCACTAGGGGGTACTCAACAAGTTGCTGGCACTCAGAACATCGAGCCTCAACTCGTAAAATAACATATAAAATAATACAACTGTCATCATCTCTATCTGAATCATCCCACCACCACTTCGACAAGGCTCAACATAGTGAAAATAAAATAGGTTGAATCCATACAATAACCATATCGGGAGAGAGAAAGGAGTACAATTCACCATCTACCAAGCTTAAGGTGTCCACGAAACACAATATGCTTGACACCCGTTGAGAAAGTGTCACACATACCAAATGAACTAAAGTGGGTTTTTAGCCTATGTGAGGCTCTACTTCCTATCTCGTACTCGGCTCGAGTGACTGGTCAACAATACACATTTCCTCACTCCAAACATACATAGTTTACTTGATTTCCCTTAGGGCCGATTAGTGTAGGGTCCACAACATAACATATAACTACATCACTAACACAATGGTGATTCATGCACATTAACCATAACATATTATGCATGTTATAGATATAGGGTATAACATAATCATTACTTTTACGGGTTACGATACATCACATTACCACATTATGCACCCAAAGTACAATCACTATACACTAGGGATCATACACTCACCATATTCCCCTAAATCACGACATGAATCATCACATTTTACATGAATTCTACGTACAAGGAACACAATTTATAACCTTACAACATATAGTCAATTCTAATTACAACATGGTGATGACATCATGATGAAATCCAATTCACTTTTAAACTAGTCTTGTCATGCAAAACATCAATACACCTTCATATCACATGACGCCATAATGCTCCAACACTTCGCAATCCACAGTAACATTATTTTTTTTTACACACAATAAGGTGGTACATCACACGTGAACTCTTCCTAGAATCCATGAAAAGTAGAGATAATACTCTCATCACAAGCACATCAACATGATAAAAAACAAATATGCACTAAGTGACATACAAAACATGTGTGTTACAATTTCACAATCACGACATAGTTCACATCATGCTTATATCACATTACTCTTCCAATATCCACCACCATCATGTAATACCATCACAAATCTTATATGCCCCATAGGTTTGAGAGCATGAACCTCGCTCTGATACCAAGTGTAATTCCCACATTTTTCACACACAAAAACAACAATAAAAATCCCGGATATTTTTTTTTTGAATTACATTGCTCACTACGCAACGCCACAAGAGCTCCAAGTAAAGAAAAATCAAAGATGCATACGATTCTTACAAGTCATCAACTCACATAGACACATGACAACACCATAGACATGTCGATGCCACACTTTTCCGAATAAACGAATACTAGAAATGACCCAACCACAAAAAAATGACTCAAGGATTGGCAAACCCACAACACATCATTTCATTAATTGCATCTTAGTTACAATTAACATTCCAAGAATAGTATTGAGCAAGGATAATTTCCTCCTTTTTATAGCTACAAATTCTTAAGTTCATTCCATAATTAATTTACAGTTCAACTATTTTAAATTGGCTTTTTATCCTTTACAGAAATTTCCATAACTTACATACTTATTTGGCATAATTCAAATTGCATACAAAGTACTTAATTATCTTGTTCTTATCTTAAGAATATGTTTCTCATACATTTATTCAATGTCTACATTTTTCCTTACAACTCAAGTGAATTTGACTTTATGTCTACAATGCAATATTAGGATATAAGGGAGATTTAGATACAAGATAGCTTTTTGCCAAAAGCATTCTTCGATCATGGTATAGTTATTTCCCTACCATAGTTATTCTAGTTCAATAACGTGTGGAATTCCATTTTGATTTATAAATATATCTTTTTTTTTCTCGAAGTTTGACCACACCAATGTAATTCATATTCTTTGAAACACATGAAAATATTTAATTGAGTTATAAGGACTCCAAGAGTGGCATTATTCCTAATCTCAAATATAATTTTTTACTTTTATATGCTTTACTTTTACATCACATTATGGTCTCATTATTACCATCACTTTAAGGCAAAAGAGTTACAAAAGTACGACTAACATCTTGAAGAAGTACAAGATTGGAAGCATTATAACTACACATGAACCCAAAGTTAACCTCCTAATCAACTGAGGTTTGGTTTAATTCCAATTGCACCTAATGATCTATGCCTCAACTATATATGATTTTTAGGTGAGAGGACATATTTATGCTAAACCACCTTCAAGAAAATACCAAGGTGAAATGCTGATAGAAACCAAGGTAACACATTTAATCGAGAGGGAATAAGGAGTTCATGAGCAAGACTTTAAGACCTAGAACAACTATTTCACAATATCCATGTATGTCGTCTAGATCCAACAAGGAATTCATTCACCGAAGAAGTCAAATTTCTAGATCTAATCCCGTAAGAATGGGCAATCCAAAAGGATACTAAGGGAGAATTAGCATGTACTTACTCCACGGATGGTAAGGTTACATTGTATAGTCGTTACTTGAACAAGGACTCATAAGGTGACTTCTAACGTGGCCTTCACCACTCAACCACGTGTTGGTGTAAATAATCATTTACACCTAATACGCTCATGTGAGATAAAAATTGTTATTAGATTTATTTTATTAGGAGTTTGTTTAAACTCCCTTAACTAGTTTACATTAGTATCTCGAGTTTAGAGGGTTTGTTATCTCTACTTTAGATTGGCATCCCTTGTATCTAGGAGTATCAAACTACTTGTTAAACCTATTTAAATGCTTCTCCCGAATTGAGAATCATCAGAGATAAATAATTATTTCTATGTTCTTCTTTATTGTGCTCTTATTTTCTCCTTTGTAATTCTCTGTGCTCACTCTTCCTGTGCTAGATCCCACTGGTAGTTTTTTCATGGTATCGAGCTTGTTGTAGTAGGAGAGTTGAGCTGGTTAGTAGTGGAAGGTTGTTCACTCATTGAGAATTTTTGGAGTGTGGAGTGTTATTTTGTGACTGTGTGGAACCCCAAACTTCTCTTCCTTTAAAAAAACATAAGCACTGGGAACCCCATTGAACCAAAGGCAAGTTGAGTTGAACCACTTTATGCTACAATGACCTGAGCACCGCAATAGTATCACGACAATCCTTTGCTAAATCACCATTACTAATGTGATCAAGCAAACGTGCAACACCACTATCATCATCTTCGATCCATGATCTCCATTTCCGAATGCAAGTCCTCCAACCCCCGAGTACTTTGCAACTTCGTTGTAATCAATTTAATGAATGTCCACTCTCAATTTCCCATTGGGCTTGGTACGTTGTTGAGTTCATTGTGGCCTCGACCCATGTAGTGGTGGTCCTACCTACCTACCATATTCTTGCTCACTAACATGTAGCAACCGGTGTTCATATTTCCTTCCATGGTAAAATCTGTAAGTTCATGCACAGCCTTATCCGATTGGCCGAGATAAAAAAAAATTAAATAAACTAAAGTATTAAACTTTTAAATTTTTCTATAGTTTGTTATTAAAAATTGCATTATGGGGGAAATTAATGCTTTTGAGGCCAATTAATACTTTGTTGGCGGGCTATTTGTAAACCGAGGACAAATTTGTATTCCTTGTTTCCTCCTAGGTCTAACGAGTGGTCACATGACCATATTTGTCTTCTATTTGGTCAGTATTATAATCAGTGAGCAATTTTTAATTAAAAATTGACTTATTTTACAGGAAATTGAAATTTTAATAAATTTTTCACGGTAACTCGAAATTGAGTGCCATTTTTTGCAAAAGTTGATTATTTTTCATTCCCATCGCATTGAAGCAAATTTCATTAAAAAGGGAAACTTTAGAAAATAACCTCATTGAAACCATGTCGATAGCCTTTTTATCGTCCTCGTCTTTTAGCCATATCGGGATCTACATGGTTGTTCGAGCCTCTAAACTCAATGAATTACCATGCCCAAAACCAAAGATGTAGTAGTTCTTATAGTCTTGTGGATTATGGTGTGTGTTTGATGATACATTTCCCGCTTTCACCACGAGAGAAGGACAAGTACTGTATACATGCAAGCAAGATGAAGCTCTTGGATTGATCGCGTTGAATGTAGTGGATAACCCCTAGTTTCATATTTTCACGGCCATAGCTCTGAAAGAGGTATGGGAAAATTTGAATCTTTGTTTGGCAAGATAAACGAGTTCAAATTAATTCAATTGGATCATGAATTAAACTCTTTATTGCCTTCAAATTTTCCTTCCATAGAAGAATTTCTATCAAAGTTTAAAGAGATTCACAGATCATTTGAAAGAAAGTGGTAGAACTAAAAGGATGACAAATTCGAGATACACGATCCTAACTAAACTAAAGGGTCCATTTTCTATATTTACGTCAACCTTCTTTTCTACTATGGATGCACTAGACACTCGTTTAAAATGCCTTCATTTCAACAATTTTGTGAACATCTCTCATGAGTAAAAGAAAAATTAATCTCTTTGGATGTTACGTCTACATCGAATCATGTTCTTGTGGCAGTTCCCTAAGAAAAAATTGAAAAACAAACCCAATAAAAGCTATGATAAGCCTGTACCCTCTCACAATATGGTTTCTAATCCTTATGTTGACACTTCTAAACCACAGAATAATGGTAAAAATAAGAGACCATTTCAAAAGTGGGTGTTTGATCCTTGTTCCTTTTGTGGGGGGAAAAATCATCCTGAATCTAGATGTTTTTTGAAGTTGGAAGCATTAGAAAAGGCTTTAAAACAACACAAGATCACTGTTCCATCACCTTCATCTACTTCCAATGCTGGAAAGGGTAAGGCTCTTTCTACTAGAGCTTCTTCTCCTTTGCAAGATAGGTGGATTCTTGACTCAGGGGATTCTCATCATATTACACATTGTAGGGATTTGTTGACTTCTGTTTCTGCTTGCAACACATCATAGATTTTGGTGGGAAATTCTACTTCTATAGATGTATTGGGTTCTGGTACTGTAAAAATGCTAAATGGGCATCTAAATAATGTTCTTTATGTTCCCCATATGTCTAAAAATTTGCTTTCCATATATCAAATCTGTAACTCTGGTGATGGTAGAACTATTGAATTCTCACCAGATAAGGTTGTCATTAGGGAACTTCATGATCATGATGATATTATAGCTACAGGAACTGTGGATTCATGTTCACGTTTGTATGTATTTGAGAGCTTTGATAACTCTGCAGGATCTTCACTTATTGCTCATGCTGATTCTTTGAGAAAACTATGGCATGAGAGGTTTGGTCACCTCAATTACAGATATCTGCAGCAACTCTCTTCGCAGAATATGGTCACAGGACTTCTGAAGGTAAAATCACATGATGGTGTCTACCCCGGTTGTATGTTGGGTAAGAAACACTTTGATCCCTTTCCAAAAGGTCAAGAAAAAAGAGCTACGGCTTGTCTTGAGTTGGTACATACCGATCTAACTTCTTTTTCTCATAGATCATTTTCCAGTGCTAAGTATGTACTCACATTCATAGATGATTTTACTAGGAAAACTTGGGTGTACTTTCTAAAATACAAAAGTGATTTCCTAGATCATTTCAAAGTTTTTAAGGCTATTGTATAGAAAACAATTTGGACATTGTATTAAAATACTCCACACGGATAATGGGGGGAATATGAGAGTAATGCATTTATTACTTTTTGTGCTAATCATGGAATTGTGCACCAGTATATTATTCCTCACACCCCTCAGCAAAATGGAGTTGCTGAATGAAAGAACCGAACACTCAAGGAAATGGAAAATTACATGGTTCAGTCCAAGAACATGGTACCTCAGTTCTGGGTGGAAGCAGTCAACTGTGTAAATCATATTCAAAACAGAATGCCACATAAATAAGTGCAAGGGGTTACTCCCGAGGAGGTATGTTCGGGTGAAAACCTGACGTATAAAAATTATGTGTCTTTGGTCAGTAAGGCTTGGGACTTTGTTCCTAACGACACTCGAGAAAATCATGGAGAAGAAAAGTAAAGAACTCATTTTTGTTGGTCATTATAAGCATGTGAAGGAATATATCCTCTTCGATCCCACTACCAAAGATGTTATGTTTCAAAGAGGATGTTTGAGTTGATGAGACCGAGGATCCTTTAGATCATACAAGTAGTTCCTCCATCTCAATTATTACCTCCACTCCTTCCACTAATGTTGATTTTGATGGGCCCCCGATCTCGATCCTATTGCTCCCGCTCCCGAAATGGCTAAGATCTACATTGGCTGCAGCAGGTGATTTGGTGGGTGATTCATGAGATCTACGATGTACTAGAGCTGAGACTTCTAGTGTTGTCAATCATCAGCCCTATTTTGGTATGGCTCTTATGAGCCAAGCTATTTCTAATGATCCTGTTCTTTTTTCACAGGCATCTGGAAACCTAGAATGGGATTCAACAATGCAGGATGAATATTCTTCACTTATGAAGAATAATACTTGGGATTTGGTTCCTCTTCCGAAGGGAAGAAAGCTTGTATGATGTAAATGGGTCTATAAGACCAAATATGCAGCTGATGGATTAGTTGAAAAATACAAGGCATGTCTTGTCACCAAGGGGTATTCTCAAGTTGAAGGAGTAGATTACTCTAAAACTTTTTCTCCTGTCACAAAGATGGATTTTGTTCACCTTGTTCTCTCTCTTTGCTTTCTCATCGATGGTCAGTACATCAGATGGACATGAAGAGTGCATTTTTACATGGTGATATCCATAAGGAGATTTATATGGAGCAACCTCAGGGGTTTGTACATGACTCTTCACTGGTTTTTAGACTTTGGTGTTCACTCTATGGTCTCAAACAAGCCCCTCGGGCTTGGTATGAGAATATGGATGCTTTCTTGTTGTCAATTGGTTTTCATCATTGTAAGACCGATCATACAGTTTATGTCCTGAATATTGATGATGACTTGCTTCTATTGGTATTGTATGTTGATGATCTCCTCATTACTAGTAGTTCAAATTCTCTAACACAAGACATTAAATAGAAATTGAAAGAAGAATTTGATATGACAGATATGGGATTGTTGCACTACTTTCTTGGCCTACAGGTTCACCAGTCTGCTAAGGGCATCTCTATTTGTTAGAAGAAGTATGCTATAGATCTGCTTCAGAGATTTCATATGGCTGATTGCAAGCCATCTCCCACACCTTACCAGTCAGGTATTGAATTGACTGTTGCATGTAAGTCTAAACTAGTTGATCCCACTTTGTATAGATAGTTGGTTGGGAGCCTTTTGTATCTTACTCATACTCATCCTAATATCACCTTTGTTGTTAATATTGTCTCTTAGTTTTCACATGAGCCTCATGAGAGTCATTGGGAAGCAGCCAAGTGGATTTTGAGATATCTTCGGGGGACTTTGAGTTTTGGTATTCATTACACACCTCAAACTATTCCCAGTATTGAGGGATTTACAGATTCTGATTGGGGTGGATGTCACGATACTCACAAATCCACATCTGGCTATTTTTTTCATCTTGGTTCTGGTCCAGTTGCTTGGTCTTGTAAAAATTAGAATACCATTGCATTATCATCCACTGAGGCTAAGTATCGAGGTGCTATGATAGTAGGGCAGGAGGTTCTCTAGCTTCATCTGATTCTTAGTGAGTTTGGTTTTTCACAGGAGTCTCCTTCCATTCTTTGGTGTGATAAAAAAATTTCTATTCACATTGCACATAATCCCATTGAGCATCAACGCACAAAGCATATAGAGATCCACATGCACTTAATTAGGTAGTTGATTCAGGATGCAATTGTTTAGATGGAGTTTGTTCCTACATCTTGTAGATATCTTCACTAAACCCTTGGCTTCTCCTCGCTATTTGGAGTTTTGAGACAAGCTTGGGGTGAAGGAAGTTGTCCTTGGGGGAGCTTGTATAGTCCTTCCTTCCTTCTTTTCTAGTATTGTATCGGGCACCTTATTAGGCCTAGTAACCGGGACCCTTCTTTCTCTTTTCTCCCTAGCATTCGCTTATGGGAGGGTGTTGGTGTAAATAATCATTTACACCTAATAAGCTCATGTGAGCTAATAATTGTTATTAGTTTTATTTTATTAGGAGTTTGTTTAAACTCCCGTAACTAGTTTAGATTGGTATCTCTAGTTTAGAGGGTTTGTTATCTCTACTTTAGATTGGCATCCCTTGTATCTCGAGTATCATACTACTTGTTGAACCTATTTAAATGCTTATCCCGAATTGAGAATCATCGAGATAAATAATTATTTCTTTGTTCTTCTTTATTGTGCTCTTATTTTCTCCTCTGTAAATCTTTGTGCTCACTCTTCCTGTGCTAGATCCCACTGGGTAGTTTTTTACCATGGTATTAGAACTAAAGAGAGGACATTCTCCTCATAGTTACCAACACTAGAAGGAAACCACATACTCCGGATAAAGTTGGACCATGTCATTTATAAAAGATGGGTTCATGACAAGGTCGGTAAACATGACGACTATCATGACAAACTCCAACTAGGGTTTTATTTACCTAAAAAGGAGGTTCCATCGAGTGTAGAGTTTAAGTTCATTATAAGGTTTTCAATCTCCTCTATGGTAAGAACGATCACATGTGAAGACATGTTATGCACATATATTATATAAAGGTTGAGTGTCTCGATTAAATCTCTTTATTACATTTACAAGGTAAGAATACAACAAGTGGATTAATTAATCATTTATTGTACACGAATATGCACTACAAGATATTACTTCAAATTAATTTACCATATGTATATAATTTTTTTACCATACGTGTTATGAATCAAATTGAACCTATGATTAAATACACATTTCCTAGATGTCCCTAAAAACTCACATCTCATACATATTAGCAAATTTCGAATATAAATTTTCTGTAACATGAGACTACATTATACATATATTCATTTTACAATGAACTATATAAATTATAATGATAAATAATGAATTACACATTGCCTTTTTGCCATCATTCTTGCATCCTGCAAAACCATGTGAGGATGAAATCAACAATAAATCGTTGGCATGACATCCACCCTAATCTAACATAATTAACATTTTTCAGTTTCCCATTTACATATAATAATAATTACAATTTGCATTTGAAAGAAAAGGTTTAGAGACATGTATTCATTACATTTCATTTCACTTCATTTCGTAACCAAGGAGAGAGAAAGAGAAAGGAAGAGAGAGAAACACCATTTTGTCAAAAGTTCTATTTCACACAACAAGTTACACTATAGAGTTTTCAAATAGTTATTTACATGTGTCAAAATTTTCCACGGTGGTTTGGAAACCTGACAAGGGTCCCACAACTTTCTATTTTTACATTTTCTTGCTAGCTACAAAACGTTCAAATCGGGCTTGGAGGCTAAGAAACCACTTTCAAACATTGTCTTCTGATGAGCAAACACACCATGGTTAAATTTCTATGTTTCCATTTATATACCAAGAGTTCATAGCAACTGACAAAATTTGGAACTGGTGAACGGTTTACATTTGGTGGCTAGTTTTCTAGGGCCATCGGTCGTAATTGACCTACTTGTAAATGAATAAAAGTTAGCTCGAGGGCTCAAAAAACCACGTCCAGAATTGATGTTCATTGACGAATGTGAAACAAGAAACATCCTTCAAGTTCCTCTATATATGGATAATTCACCAAAGTCGACAGGATTGAGAATTAGCAAACGGTTATCAAATGACAACATGTTTTCTAGAGCCATCAATCATAATTGGTATAGTTTGACCTAGTAAACATATGACCAAAGGCCTACAAAATTCCAATGCCAAACTATCAAGAAAAGTGTTTTTCCCTAAACTAAAATTCCCATGTAATTGTCTAGTAAAAACACTAGAGGTTTGTGAAGACGGATAATAATTTCTCTATCCAAGTTTTAAATGTAGGTTCAAAATTAAAGCCAACTTTATAGATTAAACAACTTCCTACCACTGCAAAACAATGTAACATGGCTCCTATAAGGGCATCAAAAAGATCACAAATGTTCATTGGGTCAATCCAAGGATTGAAGTGACACCTCACCTAAAAGGTACGTGAAAGGATCTTAACCTCCTTTTTTTTGGAGTTGCGAAGGTTAATTTATGAGTCCCCGAAATTGTAATTTATCTAATTAAACTAGGAGATGGTTAACATATTTTCCAGAATTCAACTTCAACTTGGCGATAAAACAATACCGTAGTGATATAGTTTTTGGTCATGAAGTTTTCTAAATCACCTCAAAATGAGAGTTGAAGATCATGGTTTACTATAAATGGTTATTTTGATTATGTGAATTACGATACGACACTTTATTGCTTTGCAACATCTTAATGTAAAATAATTAAATCTATTATAATCCCAAAATTTTAAAATTATATTTCGTTGCAAAATAAAATGAGAATTATAAAATATAAGGATAGATGAACCATGCCCGAGGGACAATGAATCGGTTAAAGAGGTTATGAACGAGCACGATGCGCACTATTTCACTACCGAGTGGTCCTGAAATTCGGTACTACCAAGTGCTCAAAATTTTACCATACTCGGGATATTCATTTCAAATCCCTTATGAATTTCAGTTAACTTGCTAATGAACTTTCGTCCTCTTTTATGAATTTACACAAAGAAAATTTCTTGAATCGCACACATCTATTTGTTTTCTCTATTCTCCCTTGACATGTAATGCAATTGTGATATTCTGTTTGTCTTTGAGCCTTGATCTCATTTTTCAACCCACTAGCTTGTAAAGTAAAATGAAATGCGATCTAACACAACTTGTCAAAAATTAGTTGTAACCCTTGAGAAAAATACCCCACATCTCTCAATAGCACTCTTCAATGGTGACCATGACTAGTCCAAGATAAGAACTAATGTAAGTTTCAGTCCAAAGTAAAATGGTAACTCAGTGCTCACTAATTCATAGATTTCAACCTAGAAATAAATTACACATCCCCTTGAAGCCAAAGTGGTATTTTCATTTCTATCAATGGTAGTTGTGTCTTGTGTCAAATGGAAGTGAGGCACAAATATGTAATTTATTCAAACCAACATACCATCTTAGAGCATAAACAAGGGTGAACCGCGAGCTACAAAGGAGGAAACAACCAAAGATAGAAGCATGAAGAGAAATAAACAATAGCTTCCTTTAACAATGGCTGAGAGGATGCATCCAAAGTCTTTCTTGGAACCATAAGCACTTGACTATTTGCATCAGCTTGTAAATGTTCACCTTTCATCTCACATGCAGGAGGAGCTTCTCGAATGTCTACATAGCTCGCTAACTCGGAAACAAGAACTTGGATGAGCATTTCTTCGAGGAATTTTTCAAACAGTTCGTGTGTCATGCGTATGCTCCCAAGTTTTGCATCCATCTCTACCAGAGCACTCAGTAACTACAAAACTGATAAAACCCCATTTTGGCACAGGATAGGAGGAAGTTGGCAAAGGGCAGGAGGCTCTATACCTACAAAATCATTTTCTTGAAGGTTTATGAGCTTGTTCAACAAACCCATTTCATGTATCCTACAACCATTACAGCACTCCAAAGGCCACATTGTTTTTAGGTATTCAGTCAAATAGTTCACATGCTTGAGCATATGCTTCCACTTTTGCAAGCATGTCTCACAAACTGCTTCCGACTACAACATCTCGAAAACTCTTAACCTTGGCACATAGGTGGGAATAAGAAGCCAAATGTAAACCGATCGGGTTGGGGATCATATTGTTGCAATCGGAATGGTGATCCTATAGTGAGGAAAACCATGCCTCATGCACATTGTACTATCCAAAAACTACTAAATTTACAACTCGAACTTGGGTTTCGCATGGTTTAAGCATCCGGATATCAAATAAAGTTTCTTTTGTATTACTTTCCAAGGGAAAAGACATGTCTCGAATTCCTTCACTACCCACGTGCCTTAACAGCTTTTTTCATACCCTCACACCACCTCTCAACCACTCCCCGCCAACACCCACTCCACCATGTCTCTACGCCACCATCACTTCTAAAACCAAACGCATTAATTTCATTTATTTCCTTTTATTATTAGTATTATTCTATATTTTGAGCATGGCATTACACTTCGGATGAGCCTAGTTATATTTTTGAAGTGGCGTCCCCTACGTTTCGGGAAAGACCGACAACAAATATTGATTTCTTTGAAGAGGAGCATTGGAGATATTCTCAAGTGAAAAATAGGGCCTTTGAAGTCCATCAAACATCCACAAGTTCTAAAACTGGAATGAACCCAACCCCATATGTTACACATTTGGAAAACAAGATTTCAAAGCCACTAATGGAAAAAAGCGATCCCCTAGGGGAAAGTTGAAGGTGCTTTTAAGGAATACCAATGCTAATGAAAATAAGAAGGCACCACATAGAGTGTTTCAACCCAAATTTTATCCGGAATCACGCAAGGTTCTTGAATTCTAGGAGAGCGAGCTATATAGTGAGTATATTAAATCAAAAATTTTGGGTGGAACTACTAAAGTTTCGGATTATGGGTGGAACATGGTTCAACCTGAGAAGGAAAAAATGCAAACATTCAGTTCCGCAATGTGTTAGAATCACGAGTAGATACAAAATGTAATGCCCACTTAAAACACACATAAATACAACACTTTGAAAACTCGTATTAGTTTTTTTATTTCTTAGAGTTTACATGATAACACATGCGACCATAAGGGGCTACGACCAACTCTCAATAAGCTTGACACAATGTTGATCACATAGGCAACAAGGAAACATATAAACCCAACATGAACAAATCAATTTTCTCTTTTCGACATGGCATCACATACTAGTCCAACCACAAAAAAACTTACGGTTAGGGGCACCCCATGGTGAAAGTATTTTTAAGGTTTCTTATTTACTAAAACATCTTTTAATTCTTAACTTACGTTCTAGAAGATTCATGTCATACATGTCAAGCATGTTAGTGTAGGTTATTATTTATCTTGTTATTTATTTATCGGGATGATTCTTACACTTGTGTTAGCCCTACACTTGTTGGGTTAGCTTGCTTAGGTGTACTAGTTGTGTGGAGTTAGCTTACTAGTTGTGTTGAGTTAGCTTCTCAGTCATGTGAAGTTAGCTTACTAGTATTTTGGAGTTAACTTAAGTACCAATGATCAATTAGTGGAATTTCTTCACCATTGATTTAGATAGTAGTTGCACTCCCTCCTCCTATATGTACATCTTTCTTATTGAATAATTCAAGTCATTCTATTGTAATGTATTGAGCATTATGGATTATGATGGATTTCCATATATGGTATTTTAGCTCTTTTTTCTTGCAAATCTAATGTGGTGTGCTATTATCATCTGATATCACAGCTTGTAGCAATCTTCTTATTGTTCCTTTCATGGTATCAGAGTGATAGATGATATAGACATCTAGTAAGTTTTTCTTTGCAAGCAAGGGTTTATTTTTTCATGTATATGGAATTTGTTAGAATTTTTTGCAGCATGCATTTTTATGTAAAACGGAGTGTGGAATTGGATTTGGAAGGTTCCAAAACCCTAGAATCGACTGTAAACTTGACCATGTTTTGAGACAGTCAAATCTGGGTGCATTCTTTTATCCATTGGATATAAGTGTGTACCTTCTAGACGCATTCTTTTACCCTCTGGGTATTTTGGTTTTGGATGTAGTCTTTTATCCACTAGACATAGATTTGTACCCTATGGGTGCATTCTTTTATCCATTGATATAAGTGTGTACCTTTTAGAAGCATTCTTTTACCCTCTGGGTATTTCGGTTTTGATGCGCCTTTTATCCATTGGACGTAAATCTGTACCCTATGGGTGCATTCTTTTATCCATTGGATATAAGCGTATACCTTCCGATGCATTCTTTTACCCTCTGGGTAGTTTGGTTTTGGATGCAATCTTTTATCCATTGGATATAAGCGGTTACCCTCTCGAATGTAATGATTTACCCTCTAGACATTTTAGGTTTTGGGCGTAGGATTTTATCCTTTGGTCACAAGCGTGTATCATTTGGATGCACTCTTTTACCCTTTGGACATTTGGGTGTCACGTGTACCTTTTAAAAAGATCAACATTAAAATATTATTTTAATAACAAAACCTTGTAGAGCTCATAACTTTTGATCTGTAGCTCGGATTAAGGTGATCTTTTTATTGAAATTGTGTATTTTTTCGAAATCTATCCATTGGTGACATTTTTATACAAATATTTAAAATGTAACAGGTACTGTTACTCATTGTAATATTTACATGCACTTAGTTATAAAGTGTCAAATTCGGGAGGGTGTTGTGATCACTTGTGGATGCATTTTCGGTTGAGCCCGACGTCCTAAAATTTTGGGTATTGCATTCTTCTATCTATGGGTGTATACATTTATATCTCTCTTGTTTATTGAGATATTTGGGATCTATATTTTGACACTTTTTTTGGCTATGTTGGTAGTCTCTCTTGTGGGGGACCTATTCTCGGTGGAGCCCAGATTAGTTTTTCAAAGTGTTCAAGTAGTTGATTTTGACAACTCATACAAAACTGTGGTGTCACTCTACCCATTCCGTAGTATGGGAGGGTGTGGTGTTGATCTTTGCTTCTTTAGGTTTCGTGCCCTTGCCTTGATACCTTGGCTTTTCTTGGATCATGACACTCCTTTTATTTGGATTTCATGTCCTTTCCTTGTTGCCTTGGTTTGTCTTGGATCGTGGCACACCTATTTGTAGCAGTTGATCAAATTATGTTTGGTGTTTGTTTTTCATTTTCGACATCACTCCATTGACAGTCTCCTTGCATGGAGCTATTCTGGTGAAGCCCAGTGTCAGTTGTTTTTGAGTTATATGATTGAGCAGTGGATTTAGACCATAGTGTGCACCACACTTCTTTAGCATTGTACAAGTTTTTGGAGTCAAGCTTCTGAGGATATCTTGTAGCAGGATTTTTCTCTCTACTTTGTTATTACTGGTTTTGGGTACCTTGTGGTGTCCATTTTTCCTAGTTATTATATGTGGGTACCTCATCAAGCCTTGTTTTCAGGACCCACCTTCTTTTCCACCCACCTAAGCTATGCTTACAGGAGGGTGTTAGTGTAAGTTATTATTTATCCTTTTATTTATTTATCAAGATAATTCTTACACTTTTGTTAGCCCTACACTTGTTGGGTTAGCTTGCTTAGGTGTACTAGTTGTGTGGAGTTAGCTTACTAGTCTTTTGGAGTTAACTTAACTACCAATATTAGTTAGTGGGAGTTCTTCACCACTGATTTAGGTAGTAGTTTCACTTCCCTCCTCCTATATGTACATATTTCTTATTGAATAATTCAAGTCATTCTATTGTAATGTATTGAGCATTATGGATTATGATGGATTTCCATATATGGTATTTTATCTCTTTTGTTTTGCAAATCTAATGTGGTGTTCTATTATCATCTGAGATCATGGCTTGGAAAAATCTTCTTATCATTCCTTTCAAAGCAATCATGTCTCCTGTTGCTAGTATTTCTCAAATCTATTAATGCATTCGTGCGGTAAGTCCCATTTAAAAGATTCATTGAAGTTACAATATTTACTTGTTTGATTTGTTCATTTATTAAGAGGAAAAATATTACACACAAGGCCATTTACCCACACACAAACTACAATATCTTATCTCATACCTACATTGCACAAGGAGGCGAGTGTAAGATCAAACTAAGGTGAAATGCCATTTAGGTTTGGAATAAAGGAAATTCCTTTGGGCAGGGATCATAACGGTTAAATAACTCAAGAAAGGGTTACAATGCACCTTCACAAGGGTTAGGGGTATGAAGGTCAATATGCATTCATCTTCATGATCTCACAAGACATTAACCATAAGTTTGTTGCAACTTATAAAATAATAAGGATTAAGTAGGTGCATCAACTAGTCATCTCTTGATTAGATTCATAAAAAGTTACAAATCAAGTTTTATAATAGATAAGTTGGCTTTATTGGTTCCTTGATCATTTATCCCCATTTAACAAAACCTTGTACTCTCATAAATTACTAAACATTGGTTTACATTATAATATCATTTTACATCCCATTGACACTAAGATTAATTTATTAGTATAGATTAAGAGAAAATAAGGTACATCCTCTTTTAACACAAGAAGATAGTTTCCTTTTATTCCATTTTAAGACTCTTTTCTTCATCTATAAGTTAACAACATCATAATATTTTCTCTTTAGTATAACCTTTGTATGGATTATAAAACCACTCGGTGATACCTAGTATTACGTTATTTCCACAATCAGAAGGGTTTGCTAACTCAAGGTTATAAATTAGTTTGCTTACCATTATCCTTTTGATAACTAGACATAGAAACATAATTTCCTATCAAAGACGACACACAATCCAAAGATGGCTAAAAATTCTATTGTAGTTTGACTCGAGGATTAAATAGGTAAAACAATATTGGTCATATCAAGGATAAACTATCTTTCAACATTGCAATCATACAATAAGATGCTCGTAACAAATCAGTGATCATTTTATTTCATTCACAAAATGTTTCATAAGTTTTAGCTTCAGTCCATAATGGAAAACCTACTCCACAATTATTAAAATACTAAGGCATTGTAGACGCTAAAATTTTCTCAACAATTATCATTCCAAATTCCTACTACACATTAAGCATTCATACAATAGCACTTTATAGGAAAACCAAGCAACTTCTAGAAATTCTCTCTTCTCTCTCTCTCTCTCTCTCTCTCTCTCTCTTTTTCTACCCGCAATAGCCATCTACACAATTATTAGCCTAATTCAATTTGCAAGAACTGAGCATGATAAAGATAACAAAAAGAAGTAAAATGCTACCATTAACAATATCATTAAAAGAACCTTTTATTTAATGAAAAGGGGGAAAATCCAAGTTCTAAATACTAACAATGCCATTACACATGCTAGAAATAATACCATGTCAAAATTAAGAAGGGAGCCATAAAAATCCGATATGAACATTATTTTAAGGATGACAAAAGTTTAATCAACATATAACAAGTAGGGGTCAATGACCCGATAAGTCTGAAACAAAGTGTCGAGCGTATTGGGATTTCAATCATATAATCACATAGATTATATGATTGAAATCCAATACTCCAACATTATCAACATTTTCTCGAATAATTTCCCAGGGTCCAAAAGATTAAAGGTTAGAAATCCAACATCATATACTAACCACTAATTACCCCTTTCAAAGAAAATTTACCCCACAACAATCTTACACCTAATTGCTTACCAAGAACACATGGAGTAAGCTCAAAAGGATAGTTCAAACATATGATCATCTTGCCATGCTATGAACGACAATAAAACAATATGATAGAGAAAATAATCCATATTTATTAAATCAATGCATTAAAAACAAAATCTAATGCCACCATCTTACAAAGATTTAAATTACCATCTTACAATTGTTGAATAATATTAATCCTTAATTCATATACCAACACCACTGATATTTGGTCATGCCAAACTCTATATTGGTAGTAAAAATACTAATTAGATGAAGGTATAAAATAATACTGAAATTAATTATTACATTATTCTCAATGATATCTTATCCTACCCATTTATAAATATACAGGTAACTTTAATACTCTACATCATAGATATACCCTTGTTCATACTAAAGGTGTGGAATTTCACATTTCAGTAAGAGCCCAACCCAAATAGATCTCCAATAATGAACAAAAATACACAAGTCAATAACAAAACTACAAGTACTTGAATCTCTAGGATTTAGTTCAAGTATATAAATATATCTCTCAAGAGAAACCCTATTTTTATGGGTATTTCTTCTATACACCTCCAAGTGGAGATACATAAACGCATATCAAAATAACCAAAGTTAATGATGATCTCTCTTATCATTGACCCAAAAGGGAAAATAACAACTAACAAATGAAGACGTATCTTAAATTTTTCTTGATATTTACCACTAAACATCAAAGCCTTGTAGCGGTATCTCAACAATATGTACAGGATCCATAATTCAAAAAAAAAATCAATATATTTTATAAAAGAAACGCTTACCCATATAACCCTAGACAAAAATTCGTAGCAAGTATAAGCTAGAGTATTATCCAGTTTTCCACTATGCAATAATGAAATCACATCCAATTTTTTATATTAAACCAATATTTATTCCTTAATATCATAGAATATGCATAGATTCGTTTACCTCCCAGATAACAAGGGACACAGAGATTCACAATAAATTAAATGATATATGAGTATATAAATAAACATATCTCAATACCCAAAATCAAAACCCACAAAACACCCCACAAGCACAGAAGAGAATTTCCAATACAATCATTACAGAGGATTAAGCAACAAGAAGATGGGTAAGTCAATCCATGCAACCATTGGCATACAGGAAACAACAAGAATAAGTGAAAATCATGTGCCAAAACCATTTGCAGACCCACATCTAGCAAGGAAACATCCTAAGAAACAACTAACACAAGAAAGAAACTAAAAGCATAGCTTGGAGGATGAGAAACAATTGCAAAAAAACTATAAAACTCCAAGCAACTGTCACTTTAGCAAATAAAAGCACTTCCTTTCCTGATATGATCAAAGCTAGCATAAAAATTCAGATGGTAGAAATTATCATGCCTGTGATGAGCTCCAACATTTGTAAACAATGTCCACTAGGTACATGCAACATCAATCAGACATCCCTCCTAAATCGCTAGTTGGGCACGGGACAGGAGCTCCATTCCACAAGTGACCTATGTATGGAGAAATGTGGTTTCAAATATTGCCATGATAGTAGGGTATACACCAAATGGTTTTAAATATGCCCAGAAAAAAAAAAATGTGATTGACAGAGGGAAAAACCAGACCCCATAACCTTGTAACCATCCTCCCAGTTTGCGTCAAAAGGGGCGATAAGAAACAAGACCAAGACATTCATCAGAGCACAAGGGAAATCAAATTTTTTCAAATGGAGAAACCTTTTCCATGCATGTAAGGTGTGGAAGCATCCATGAGGAGTGAAAAATAGTTTCTAAAATGCCTTAAGGCGATGGGGTCTCAAGGGAAAATAGCCACGCATTGTAGTAGAGAGATACAAAGGAGACTTCAACATGGTTTTACCTAGTTCAAATTTTACCAAGAACCAATATCCACCCAATCATGGGTGCAGAAAATCACTACTAGCATTAGGAAAACAAAAGAAACAACCAACATATGTCCAACTCCGTAGCAAAGCATGACCATTTCCCAAATCGTGGGCCAAGCAAGACAAAACAGAACAAAAAAGGAAATAACAATGACCAACAAAGAAAGGACGTGTTTACCCATCAAAGCATTCATCGTAAATATCAAAGCCTTTTAAACAACCCCCAAATGCAAATCCTTCACCGCAGAAGCTCACGCGACCGAGAAGATTGGTGAAGGCAGACAACAAAGGTCATAATAGATTTGCAAATAAAAATAATTAATGAAAGAAGGTGCAGCCATCCACAATGAAAAGTCCAACATGATAGAATTAAAGAGGATTAAGGAAATGGTAGGTGGCCATTAAATCCACCCACCTCCAGCCAAAAACGGAATCCAAAAATAAGAAATTAACGTCCCCATCCCTTCATTCCAAGCACGGTACACAATGATCAAAAGAGAGAGGCAAGGTCATGTGGGGGCACATTAAATTCACCTTTAAATTTAGCAATTAAAACAATCCATGCGTGAAGGATTGGTTGGCCAAGGTGGAATGTGATGGCTGAAGTCTTTAATAAAATATTAAATGTGAACACCACTCCTAAACTGTGGCGTGACCAAAAGAAAAAGCTCCTCCTCTTTTGCACAACCAAGGCTTGGTTAACGAAAGTGACCAACAAAACAAAACAATAGTTTAACAATAATTAAAGATGATATTGATAACAATTGACATTAAAATAATAATGAAATATAATCGCCGATTGATAATTAAAATATTATTATTATTGTTATTATTATTTTAGAGCTTAAAAATAGTTATTAATTATAATCACAATGGTAGGAAGTCAAGATCGACAATTTAATATAATAACTATTATGGATATTCATTTTAACTAGACATGCCCTAACAACACCAAATCGCCATTCCAGTGCCTACCAGATTCGAGAACACGATCAACCTTAAATAAGGTAATTGTAAAGGGAACTGTAAGGGCCCTCCACTAGAAGCATCGACAAGGACACGGGAGAAAATATTGGGAGGAAGGATGCTAATCCTTCTTTGTGAAAAGGTTGAGGTCAAATAATGATCAATGTGAGCACACACACAAGCTTCCCACACTTATCAACAAGGTCCTCAAAGAAAGAACTGGGTAACATCAAATGGGGCATTACACAAAAGAAATTTGGATTTAGTGCCCCTTTAATTCTTGTGTTGGTTCACAATTGTTGTTGGGAAGGAGTGTTATGGAGTTTTGGCTAACTTTGTGCTTTTATTGTGATTTCTTTGTGCCTATTTTGTGTTGTAAATTTGTTTCATATTAACTGCTTGTTTTTCCATTCTTGTTTTATTCCCTTGGGCTTTAATTTTTCTATATGGTCTTTCCTCTCTATAACTTGGTAGGGTGCCCAACAAAAAAACCTTTATGCTTAATAAAAATATTGTTGTTACAAAAATAATATGACTCTCAAATATTCTTAACAAATAATCAAAATATACTACCTTCATGATTTATTATTATAAATCACTCACAAACTATAATGGACCACTAATAATTTCCTAACATTCCCCCTCATTGCGAACATGGTAAAAACCTTTCACATATTCAACAACAATGTACCCAAATCTAGAGGCATTCCCATTCTCATGGCTCATAATCTTGATCCAAACAACAGGGACCTCTCTCATCATCCTTCCATTGTTTATAATAGGTTTACCATAAACCTAGACACAAAAAGGAAACCATAAATTTTTGACCTCCTATTGTTTTCTATATTTCCATAAACCTTTTCAAGATCCATGATGTCCATCACTATGTTTTATCTCTCTACAAATTTTTTATAAAGGGAGGTTACATAGGAATAACCCGCACTATAATTTTTATCACATTAAATGCAATAATAAAAATATGATCTTAATTGTAGCCACTATTTTTGAATGTTACTACTTAATCTCTAACATAGGAAACTCACACTTGCGCCACTTGAAGTTACTAAATGGATTTAGCTGATTTGGTGCAAAATGGAAATAAAATATTGGTGTGATTATGTCATATCCCCACTAGTTTCATTCTAAGGAGTTAATATTTTATCTTGTTACGAGATGATGTTGCGTTTGGATAACTTATTTTAGTGTGACTCTTTGACCGTATTCACAAGTTATGTTTTTGTTGTGCAAAGTAAGTTAACATGTGTAAAATATGTTAAATGGATTGGCATTGACCTTATTGATTTAAGATGTTTAATGTTGAACATCGCATTGCCAATGCTCAGGAAAAGATGAATCCTTGATAACCAGGATGGAATAAGAAACCTTGGTAAGAATTTTTCTATTCTTTCTTTATTGTTTGAATGATTGATAAATAACTGTGATTGTATTTATAACTGGAGATCTTAATTTTGTTCCAAATATATCAATGGTCATCGACCATTTGAAACAAGGATTTATTAATCGTTGATTATCGAATTAACAAATAAATAAAGGATAGTGACAATTGACTATAAACAAGGACTTGTAGGTTGTATGGTAATGTGCATTGTATTTTTGATATTATTATCGATTAGATTGATATTAAAAAGAATTTGTATATACACATTGTAGATACATTTATATATATAAAGGTAGTGGATATATATATGTGTGTGTGTGTGTCTATATATATATATAAACATATATTACCACATGGCCAAGTATCGACTTGAACTTATAGATATAAAATATGATTATTTTACTAAAGTCTCGGATGAGACCACCTAGGCTACATTAAACATAGGCATTGGAATATGTGAAGGCATTTGGAGCAGCCATGCTAAGCTTGGTTAAATTGTTGAATAGTCTTGGACCACTCAATGCCTCTCTATCTTTAGTTATATGGCCATGATTTAATGTTAAAATTAACTTCTAGTTGCTAAGTAAACCATAAGATGGTGGGAAATATGTGGTGGTAGAAATCGATGGTAGTCCTGGCATGTATTTAATGCACCATTACTTTCCTTGAAAGAAGCAGAATCTTCTCGAGGAAGATAAAAATATTGTATGGTTATTTCTTGGGTTCATTTTACAGCTTATCATTTTTGGCTCCATCAACCTCTGCAAGAAAGAAATGTGGGTGACCTATTTTTGTTTGAACTACAAATACACTTTGTACATGTTGAGAAAATTTATTTAAACTGTGAAGATATTTTTAGGTATTTTTAAATGACTCATTAAGATAAGAATGAATTTTTCTTTTCTATTCAAATATGTCTTGAGAGGACCTGTGGAACTTGATTTAAGGAAGATCTAGTTGCACCCATTCATCCTGGAAGGGAACTCAAAAGGATTTTGGAAAAAAAAAAGGCACGGAATCATTCTCCTCATCTTTATTGATTATAGCATTTAAATTTCTTACTTCAGTGGTTTCAAATTGTTCTTTTGTGCTTTATTCTATGAAAGAGAATGATCCTTACTTTTAGGTATTGCCATGGATAAATCTCTGTGATCTTTCGTTTATGGGATTTCAAATATCTTGTATTATCAAGCCATTGTGATTGCATATGTTTAGTTTTATACTATTTAAGTTGGGTTGAGAACCTAATTTGAGTTTTGGTTGCAGTTGTGAATTTATATATGTATCTGGTTTGTTTTTCTCCTTCTTGAATATAATGAATTAAGGAAATGAAATATTATTATCCTACTTAAGTTTTGCATAGTTATATTCTTGACCTAATAACAAAATAAAAAATATAAAGTTCATTTAAATATGTATTTTATGTTGAACCCATATGGGTTTAAGGTATATGAATTACTTTGTTTATTGTTTAAGCTTGTATGTTGTTTGAATAGTCGCCATTAAGGCTAAGTTTATACTATTATATATTTAAAATCTATGGACTAGTTAGAAACCCATTTTGGGTATATTGATATTACAATCTTGTGACGAATGGGTAAATATATAAGTATACATATATATTTAACAAAGACTCGTTCACTATCTTAACTTTTGGAACTATTTATTAGAAATTGTCCGCATGTATTTGTTATAAAATCGCCACTAGTTTTTGATAACTACACACACACATACATACATACAAATTTTTTAACATTATTAAATTCATATAATGTCTAAGCAACATGACTATGCATAGTGCATACAATTGTAAATGTTCCATAGTGAATGCTTTGGGAATGGATAGGTAGGTGGTCAATACAAAGGATTCTAAGTCGATCATGGGAGTGAGCCAATGTACTAAGGTTCTTGTGAATCTAACCATGAATTTTACATTTGGTTTCAAATGAAATATAAATTCTATTTCGATATACTTAAGTAACTTTGAATTTTTTAAGGTAATAATATAATATAATATATAATTTATGTCATTACGTTGATCGTTAATTATTATAGTTACAGCTTTTCAAACTATACTTCTTTCAATAAAAAGGATAGTTTGATTTGGATACACTAGGGTAAATTTGATGATGTTAAAGTAACGATATATTGGGTTTATTAAGGTAAATATTATGTTTTTAAGGTAATGATATTATATCTTACCATTCTAGTCATCATGTTGACTATTATTAATACTTGACCATTTTGTTAAGCTAAATTCAATTTGGTAACAAGTTACTTGAATGCTTAAATTAATAGATGGTTCTATTTTTAATAATCATCTCTTATTCATGTAACATAGCTTCATATGTTGATAAAACATTTAAAGGAATTTTTTTACACAATATGTCGTTTATGTTTGATTTGTATAAACGGAATTATAGAAAACATAAACTTGTTTGGAATGAACCCTATTGATTGATTCATTTGGGTTTATTTAAATTTATTCAAGTTTATTAGATGTAATGTGAGAAGTGTGAAATGAATATACCAAATTTCTTTATAATACACTTAAGAGGAAAGGAAAAGAAGGAAAAAAGGAAATGTAATTTGGTTTCATTTATTTGTCTTATGATGTTCTTTCATTGCTATATTTTTATCATTGAAATATTTTAGTGCTATAAAAGGTAGAGATGAGGTGGATAACCTTTTCATTTCATTTCTTTTGAACTAACGATTTCTAACATTTTACGAGATGGCGAAATTATGACTATATTAGTGGTTGATCTAAAATGGCTATGATTGATTCAAATGTATTCTTATGATTTTTAAGTTGTTCATTTGATTGGCATTATTGTATAGCTGAGCATGAGCTTCATTGCCTTATTTATTTTAAAAGGAAAATTATCCTTTAAGTGATAATGTACTGTGTTGAAAAGGGATTATTGATATGTAATAATATTGATTATTTATTTATAAAGTGACCAATATCGGTTGTTGTATATTGATGTATTATTCTTAAACGAATATTGAAACATGTAATACTCATGGGATATTATTAAAATGAGTGTTCAAAATTGATTGTATACTATATTGAGTGGTTTACTTAACTCAACCTTATATGACATATGTTGATTATTTCTTTATGGACTTATTGAGTTATGAGTTATCATGTTAATAAGAAGAAAATAAGTAAAACATATTTATAATTATGGAACAATTAAAACTATGGATGATAGTTAACTATGATGATAGTGAGATCAATTATATATATCATTTTGGATTAATATGAAAATGTCATAAATAGTTAATTATGGATTGCATTACATACACAACAAACTATCTTAAATTACAATTAAGATATACAATGGATGTGAGTAAATAAATTTGAAATGATTACGATCTATATAAAATATAAGTTATGCAAATTAGGTCGTAATATGATATGGCAAAGTATCGTTCCAATAAAATGGAACATGTCATAATTTAATTCATTTCAAATTAATTAATTTTTGTATTATAGAAATCCTAATGAATGGAACTCAATATTTTCATCCTACATGAGAACCTGTTGTTGTAGGGAAGTATCTTCTTAATGACGTAAGTCATTAATTGAATGCTACCATATAACAACTACTATATTTTATCCTATCAAGGTCCATTTATTATGAATGTCACAATCCATTAAAGAATTTGTGTTATGCTAAAGATACAAGGTTGTTTGACCTACATGAGAAAGCTACCTTATTAACAACTTATGTTAGCTATAGGGAAGAAAATGGTTACGCGATGAAGAAATTCATTTCGTGAGCACTTTTTGCTTCCATAGGCAGCCTAAGTTGACACATAAGTTCTTCTTCACACAGGTTGAATAGATTTGTACCTTGTGCATAGTTACAACTAAATTTAACTCAGCTAACTGATTCAATTATGCTAATGGAAAAAGTTGATATGGTGATGGGACATGTTTCTGTTGAGTAATGTGTTGTCTAGAAATAGAGCATGCAAAGAATGACTCTTAAACTTTAGCCAAAGTAGTGTAAGAAATTACATTGTCAGTTTCACAAAGTTCTAATCAATAGTATGATATTCCAGGATGGGATTTGATTGACTGAATTTTAGGTAGTAACTAATAATACTTCACTTGTAAATCAATTCCGAGAAGGGTAATACTTGTATACTATGTATATAGTATCAAAAGAGTTATTAATGGGGATTGGGTAGATCCAAATGACCCATAATTTTATGTACATGAATGATTGATTTGTTATTTGATGAATTTTAAATGTGTATTTATTGATTTTAAATGGTGTTCATTTAAATCATTAAAGGCAATAGGTAGTATGGGAAATATATATAAAAAATTCCTGTAATTTGAAGTATTGAAAAGTAGGTGTTACATTTTGGTATCGAGATGAAGGTTGCAGCTCTTGGACCTATTGAGTCCTCATGATAACTAAAAATTAATTCTTTTCTAATAGACAACATGGTTAGAACAAGGGAAAACATTGCAAATAACCAACCTATAGGTGGAAAAGAAGCCAAAACACATAAGTTGGATGAGATTCTCGTTGCATTTCAAGATACACGAAACCATATGGCTATTCTTGAAAAGTAAGTCATGGATAGTAAAAATGTTGAGGATAGCGAAGGGAGTGAACCATCTCAGAACAACCTAAAACCGTAAACAAAAATGTTGTATATCCCAATGTAGTAAATAATGATGCTGCCAATGCTAATGAGAATGTAAATAATAATGCAAACTTGAATGTTAATGAGATAATCCAACTTGAGAACAAGAGTGCATGTTTGGTAGATGAACTATTAAATTATATAAAGAGTATCATCCCACTAATTTTTAACGGTATAGACTTAAGTAATGGAGCTGAGAATTGGCTAAGCGAAATGGAAAAGTACTTCACCATTAGAAACATCTCGAAAGAAACCAAGGTAGTTTGGGGAGATTATCAACTCTCTAATGAGGCATCCTCATGGTGGAACAACTGGATAGTTAAGATGGTTGTGAATGAGGAAAATCTAACTTGAGATCAATTTAAGGCATATTTTAGACAACGCTAATTACGCCACTATACTATGATTAGAAAATGTTTGAATTTTAGACACTAATTCAAGTAAATTTGACAGTAACTAAATACTAGGATAAGTTCATGAAACTTATGAAGTACGTACCTCAATACAAAACTGATGAGAAATTTTACATTAGGAAGTTCATCATGGGATTAAACCCAGTGATAGGAGGTGAAGTTGATGTCCATGGACCATCAACTATGGAAGTTTTTTTTTGAGAAAATAATAAGACAAGAATAGAAACTGCAGGAGCTATTTCTGCACATAGAGAGGAGAAGAAAAATAAATATGTTAATGTACCATAATATTTAGCACCTAAAAAGGTGGCATGGAAAAATTTGGAAGAAAAAATTAAAATGGTAATGGTAATGGAAATAAAAACACATTAGTTAAGACTACTATAAATAATAATAAAAATGGATAGAACAATGCATCCAAAGTAAGTGTAGACACCCCAATTTCACATCTATCATAAATCAATTAATTCCCCTTCCTCATTTCCCACAAAAATACACTTGAATTAATCAAATATAATTTGATTAATTGTCCATTTCAAAATCCAAAAATAACCTAATCCTCACCACATGTCATTATTCTCCATGTTTTTCTACTATTAAAATTAAAAATTCAAATTCAAATCCTCACCCACCATTCGTGGTCCCCACTCACCTAAAATCCTCCACTTATGAATTAAAAAATAATTCAAATCCTCACCCATTCTTCGTGGTCCCCACTCACCTAATCTTGCCCACATTTTCAAACCACTCACCTAATCTTGCCCAAATTTTCAAACCACCCACTTAATCTTGCCCACATTTTCAAACCATGATTACTTAAATTAATCTAAGCTAATCACTCCCTCAGTTATAAATACAACCTTGCCCCTCCCCTCTAAACACACGGAGAATAAGATTTCATGCCATATCTAAGTTCTTGCATCCTTTAAGTAAAGAACATCCTTTTACCTCGTCCTAATGCCAAAATAGCCTCATAATCCTTTTTCCCATCTAGTGCAAAGTAAGAATATCGTTGTTGCATAGAAGGTCTTGCTCCGTCTTGAAGAAAAGCACCTACATATCACAAAATCAGGGCTCAATCCAAGTTTCCTAGCCCATTCGAGGTTTACTAGGGAGCGAAGGAGGAGGTATGATTATTGGTAGTTTGCTTCCTTATTAGTACTATATTTTTCCTAGCTTACATTTTGCACGCCGGTTACTTTCGATCTACTACCATTAATTTTCTAATTAGTGGTTTTATCTGTTCTTTGTTTATTATTGTTCATTATTATTTCCTTTTATATTCCTTATGGTCTTCTTTGGTTAACCTTCACACTTTGGGTAGTGTTTTTGTTGTGTGGTGTATTTGTAGGTTATAGCAACAATGAAACTCTGAAGCTCATCCTATCTTTGATCTCCTCGGTGCTTGGTGTTTAGTTCCTAGTTTTAAATTTTCTATTTACTCATCATCTGTAGAAACACATGAACTAGCCATTAGTTTATCATCTTACTGTCATGGGACAACCAATCCGGAAAATACATTTATTTATTTACTTTTGCTAAAATAACTGCTTTGTAGGAAGTTAATCATTTTTTTCTTTTATTTTAATCAATAATTTTGTGATCTAACTCTTTCTTTCTATTTATTGTTCTTTTTTAACCTTGCTATCAAAATTTTAGCTTCTCAGGTAAAGTACAGAAGTCAGAAAATAAAAAAACCAGCTCTGGGACGTTTTTCTCACGTTCAAAATTTTCATTCAGAGTGCTACCATAGCCCATCTTCCGGACGCCATAAATTTTGCTCCCGAACTCAGAATGACTTCATTTTTTTTAATGAAAAGGTATCGAAAAGATATATGCAATGAAAAAATAATTTTTAGATTTAGACTTACAAAAAAATTGGTTTCATTTCTTCTAACACCTGTCTTTTTAACAAAAAACAACAAAATTATAGTTTTTTTAAATTATTATTTTTATTTTATTTCACGTAACAACCTCACACGTATGCTCTTTCCTTGCACTTCAAAAGTGATCTTGGAAATCAGAAACGTGAGGCGACTTGGGGTCTGCACAACAATTTTTTTTAATTTTTAATTTTTTTGCCTTATATTTCAATTTTCCATGACAACACTTCTAAGTAACGCTTTCACCCTCTTCTTTCATAGCTTTTCTTTTTTTTGAAAATAATCATTATCACTATTTCACAATCATGATTAATTGCAATAATTATTAACATTTTAAAACAAAATATTCCAATTATATCTGCGTATGCTCTTTTCCTGCGCCTTCGAGCGATCTGGAAAATCAGAAATGGTCACAATTTTTAGTTTCTTGTTCTAACATTGTAGGATCCTCTAGCTTTGTTTTCCAACTGTCATTTTAATAATTATTTTCCTTTTTCATATTCTTAATATTTGTTTGGTCATTGGTTGTGCATGCTCTTTTCTACGCCTTTGAGCGATCTGGCAAATAAAAACAACCATGATCACTTTTCTAACATTTCATTTGCAGGATAACTACTAATTTGTTTTCTATAGAACCACGTTGTTAGAATATTGTCAAAAACAAAAACAAAAAAAAAACAACAAAAATCTCACAAAAATACCACCATTCAAAGAAAATTGCTAAAACCAAAAAAAGGTACGCTCGGGTATGCCATTATTTCCCGCTGCTAGTGATTCATTTCAAGTTGGAAATAACCATGCATTTAATCACTTTATCATATTGTTTTTACATAGACGAGGTGGATTTCATCACCACCAAAGCTACACTACCGACGTGGACTTCAATACCACGCACCAACAAAGCATTTGCATCTCGCATTACACTTTGAGACCTAGTCTCATCACGCTGCGTCGGTATTTACCTCACCGCTGCTCTTCACTTACGGTAATGCTTGTCATGTAGCGCATGTGAATCACACCTAAATATACTGTAACAACGAAGCCTAGGCATCGTCCCCAGAAATATTTGGGGAGTTATAAGGACACCATACACATTCATCCCTCCATCACCTTACACCTTTTCACAAAACCTATTCTTGGATGTGGTGATTCACTCCGAAATAGGCAAGTAAGAATTGGTGAGCCTCTTCCAGTGGTCTAAGGGTTCCCTGTACCAATTTTTTTCCTATACAAAATTAGGTATATCAGGACTAGGGTATATCGGAGGACGCATCTTCTTGGAGTAATAAGAGCCTGCATCCACCATTTCACAACATACTTGTATGATTGCATGAAACAATGATCATTCCCAAAGGATCTACCTCTTCAGCCAAAACAATTTGATACACATGACTGCTTGTTGTTTGTAAACAAAATAGTTTAGCATTGTTTTTATCATAAAACTTGGCTAATATCAATGTGTTTATTGTAAAATTCAAATCCTAATCGTGTTCCACAACACCATTTCTCGACCGATTCAATACCAAGAAAAACATTCAAGCAATCCCACAATGAAGATCAAAACGTCACACTGATTTCATTAGCCTACTTCAGCCAACAACAACTCCACTATAGCTTGTTTTCAGCTATATCCAATAGATATTGAGTGACTTGCGTTCACTCCTTATCTCATCAATTGTCAGAACATCCTTTATAGCTTGTTTCAAGCTATATCAAAATGACATTGGGTGACTTGTTTGAGTTCACTCATTATTTCATCAGCTGTCAAGTTTAACAAAATCCCATCCGACACAAATCCCTTCAAATCTCATTTTGAGTTCGCAACTGTGTTGAGTCACTTGTTTGAGTTACTCTTCCTATCAAAAATCCAGAGCTTGTTTAAGTCAAACCAATCAACATATTCATCATTGCTTGTTTGAGCTATATCTCACTTGTATTGAGTGTACTCCTTACATTTCCATCTGCTAAGCTTGTTTAATCCAAACCAATCAAGATATTCATCATAGCTTATTTGAGTTATATCCCACTTGTATCCCGAGTATCTTTTTTTAAGCTTTCTCCTTATAGCCTTACTTGTTAAAACTCGATTGAGCTAAAATAAAAATCACAATCAATAGGTTGATTTCTTCATCACACCTTTTATCGTTCTCCCTCTCTTTCAAACATGAAGAATTCATGAAAAACATCACACAATGAGCTATTAGAACAAATTAATAAGATGACAACACAACTCTCTCATATGGCTACCCAAATCAGTGAGCGATCACCCAAAAAGCTGATCATACAACCTCACGAAGAAATCAGTTCACGTAAAGTCCAACATTAGTTTACCCCCTTGGAGAAAGTCTCTCTAGTGTTTTTCATCAACTAAAAGAGGCTAAACTGATAAGATATCCAATTACAAAACCCTTTGTCAAAGGGGAAGCTAAGCCATGCTGGTACAAACCTAACACATATTGTGACTTTCATCGCATTGATGGTCATCACATAGATAAATGTGTGCGATTTAAGAATTACGTCCAAGACTTAATTGACAATGATGTCATCTTTGTAGAACTTGATGACAACGCTCTTGCAACCAATGACACATCCAATACCACAAATTTCCATGAAGAGTGACTACTGTCGAAACTTCTATATATACTGAAATTCCACAAGATCATGATGACAACAGTCAAGCCTCTCTAATTCCAAACCAATCCATATCTTCTTCAAATTTTCTTCCATTAGTTCAAACATACATTGAACCTGTTTTGGACAACAACATTCTTCCAACATCTACTGAGCACTTAAACTTATTTCGGGACTCTCTTTCGACTCAAACATACATTGAACCTATTTTGGACAGCAACATTCTTCCAACATCTACTGAGAACTTGAACTTATTTCAAGACTCTTTCAACCCAAACATACATTGAACTTGTTTTGGACAACATTCTTCCAACATCTACTGAGCACTTGAACTTATTTCAAGACACTCTTTCAACAGAAACATACATTGAACCTGTTTTGGACAACAACATTCTTCCAACATCTACTGAGCACTTGAACTTATTTCAAGACACTCTTTCAACCCAAACATACATTGAACCTGTTTTGGACGACAAGATTCTTCCAACATCTACTGAGCACTTGAACTTATTTCAATACACTCTTTCAACAGAAACATACATTGAACCTGTTTTGGACAACAACATTCTTCCCACATCTACTGAGCACTTGAACTTATTTCAAGACTCTCTTTCAGCCCACACATATATTGAACCTGTTTTGGATGACAACATTCTTCCAACATCTAACGAGACCTTGATCTCATTTCAAGACTCCCTTTCAAACCTTGATATTACTGTAGACACTACAGACGAGGTTCCATCAACAGGTACCATTAAGTTTGATTCTATTCTTCCAATATTGGCTCTTATGCCTAACATCTCTAGCCTTTTTGTCGAAACACAACCACATCAAGTTTGGACACTTGCGACAATGCAACCCGTTGTGTCCATCATGCTTTCAACTATCGATCTTGCAGGCATCTCATCACTAATTAGTCTCACCTGTCAAGACTTCTACGTGCATCCATTCTACGAGGTACTTATACCCAGGAATATCTTTACACAACCTTTTCCATCTTTAATTGTGAATCTATCCTCAAAACAATCAATTAATGGACAAATAGAAGCAAAAAACCAAATAACACAAACCATCATTATCAACACACATGGAAGCTATTGGCTGAACCAAATCTATCCCACTCTTTGGGTTTACCACACATCTTATCACACACCTATTGGAGCCACTCCCTTCTACTTTATTTATGGTTGGGAAGCTATTTTACATGTCAAGGTTGAATTTTCATCCTTCATAATATCCTTCAAAGATGTAATCAATAAAGATTATTATCAACAGTCACGCCTTAATGAACTCGAGCTTCTTGATGAAAAATGACTTAATGCCCTAGATCATCTTCAAGTATATCAAAATCGGCTACGACATAGCTACCATAAAAAATTCAAACCTAGAAAATTTAAGGTCAATCATTTCATTCTCAAAGAAAATCGAAAGAACACACCCAAAGAATGAGACAAACAAGAAAAATTTGAGCCCAACAAAATCATAGATAGTTTTGGGTTTGGAGCCTATAAATTGACCACTCGAAGATGGCCAAGTCCTTGAAAAACCCATGAATGCATTCCATTCAAAGAAATTCTATTCTTGAAATCACTCTATATTCTGGGAAACAACAATGTGTACATTGTTCCTTCTATCTTACTTATCTCCGAATAAATTTATTCATTTCCATTGGCAGACATTTTCATTATCAAAATCACATCTTCATATTTATCATCATGAGACAAGTGCTAGTATAAATCCTATTAAGTTTTTGAGCATCATAATTCTTCCATTTTCTGTTGCTTTCCTCTATGGTCATACCTAGAAGATTATTGATGGTAATATATTCCCTTCAAATAAATTCTCTCTTTCATAACAAAGCTCTAAACTTCATTACCCATTCGTTTGGTTGTCCATCTCTAGGTCTTTGGTGTTAAATCCTTGTGTCCTACTAGTCATGTGGGGCTGAGATTGGGGGAAGACATTTCTTCCTAAATACAAAGCACTATTGTAAAAAAATCCATCAATTCAATAACTTATGAATAATTCATTGTCACATCTTTCATCTTTCATAGTCTTTGGTGTTGAGCCCACACTTCTTACTGGTAGTGTGAGACTAGGAGTGGAGGAAGGTGCCCTTACTGCCTACATATTGTGTTCGGTGATAAAACCTTAACTCTTACAAGTGGCATGGGGAAAAGTATAGAGGGTCATTCTCATACGAGCATAAAAATATTGCAAAATATTCAAGAAAAAAGAAAAACAAAAAAAAAGACAAAAAGGAAATTCACTCACCTATATTTTGCCTTTGGTCATGAGCCCTTGCTTCTCACTAGTAACATGGGGCAAGGCATAGGGAGTCATTTCAAAAATACCAAATATTATAGTGCTTATAAATTATAGAATCCCCAAACACGTAATTTAGATGCCTAAGTGAAGAGAGAACTATCCCTTAACCTCATATCTTACCAATCAATAGGCCACATAACTGTCTAAGTCTAGCACGTGACTCATAAAGTGAAAACCATTTTTAAAACTAGTTCAATACCGTTATGAAGAATTGAGTCACAATTTCTCAAAGGGATTGTTGTTAGCGTTTGTCTCTATATTCATTATCTACCTCCTGCGTCCTTCTTGATTCTCGGTGATCAGCCCACACATCTTACTAGTTGTGTGGAATTAAGAATGGAGTTGGAATTCTTTTCATCATATCATCACCACCATATCGTGCCAATGGAAAGAGAATTTGTGTTATTACGAGGCATAAGTTACAACACGGAACACGGTACATATGGATAATATCCATGTTTATCGCCTCTCAAAAATAATTACGCTTTCTGGTTCAAAATTGCCAATCACAATGTAAAAATCTAAAAAAATTTGAAAATCATCAAAAATTCAAAAACAATGTAAAAATCCAAAAATCCAAAAACATTTGAAAATCGTCAAAAATCTAAAAACAATGTAAAAATCCAAAAATTCAAAAACATTTGAAAATCGTCAAAAATC
Organism: Taxus wallichiana var. yunnanensis; assembly: GCA_018340775.1. NCBI lineage: Eukaryota > Viridiplantae > Streptophyta > Pinopsida > Cupressales > Taxaceae > Taxus > Taxus wallichiana. Next base: position 954,945,561 of record CM031240.1, on the reverse strand, counting down.
AAAAAACAATGTAAAATCTAATAACCCAAAAACATTAGAAACAATCATCCAAAATCCAACAAAAACATTAGAAACCATTGTCCAAAATCCAACAAAAAAATTAGAACTCGTCAAAAATCTAAAAACATTAGAAATATTTGTCAAAAATCTAAAGACATTACACAGAATCGTCAAAAATCTAAAACCATTAACAAGAATAATCGAAAATCCAAAAACATTAGAAAATCAGTATATATATAATAAACGAAAATCCACAAAATCGCTAAAAAAAAAGCAACTCTAAAATAACCAACACAATTTAACCTTTGAACTATTATCCCCAATGAATGATCCAATCACCTTATGACTACCAAATTCAAACCACTTCTCACGTGAATCCTCGCTTGGGGCAAATCTGGCTCTCATTGTTTATTTGTTTGAGGATAATGACCCAATGCTTTACTATGTCCTCGTACCCCTACTTGGGGGCACATCCAATCAATCCTCACTGTGGAACACGTTAGGGACATGTTTATTGGTTCTTGTGTTGCATTATTAGTTGTAAATTATTAATTACTTTCTTGCATCTTGATATATTACAGGGGGCATCTTGATTTTATGTATCTTGGTGTTCTCTCTAATATTCTTATGTTATCTAATTACATGTCGTACTGGGGCATCATACTTTCTTGATGGCCTCTGTCTATGCTCTCTTCCATTTGCATATCGTACTGGGGCATCAAACCTTTTTGATGGCCCATTTCTATGCTATCACGCATATTATAATCTAGTAATCTTGATATTTTATATCATGATGCATCTTGTTATGTGCTATATTAAAATTAAGATGCTTTTCATCACATGAGTATCTTCCTGCATGATCAACATCTTACTTTGCACCCCATCCATTCACCCATACTAATACATTCCCAGTTTGGGAATCCTACTTGATCACCATTGCAGTTTACAAATCCTACTTGACGATATTTCTCAAGTAGCATTCACTATCCAACAGCTCCTTCTCCCCCACCATGCTCACCATGTATTTGATCCATTCATCCTCGCTCCTCATTTTTACTCCACCACTTATCCCCATATTACCCTTCTCACCATTCCCCGTCCCCTCTCACCCATTTGTATTCTTTCCTTTCCCCCTTCCGCTTCTGCTTAACAATCTTACTTAATAATCCTTTCTATATGGGATCCTCGGTGGAGGTTTACTCTCTCCCTAAGATCTTCCCGTTGTAGAAGCTTCTTCACCACCTCCCCTCTCATCAAACAACAATCACCACCAAACACATCTTCCCATTCCACCTCTTTTGCTTCCCATTCTCGCATCATTACTCTCACCACACAGGCATCCCAATTAAGGATTTCCCTCACACTCTCCACCCTCCACTACATATATTCCTTCATCCATTCATGTTACACTCCTTTGTTTCCTTTCTTTCTTATTATCACCTCATCTCATATCATATACCACTCAGGCATACCTCACTCACTCTTTTCTCATCCTTCCCCAAATCCGCCTTATGCCTGGTCATCCTACTTACATGCTTTCGTAGTATGGAAAATTCACTTGAGGGTTCCCCTTCAGTCCATTTTTTCATACCCTATTCCCACCAACTCTAACATCATCCATCTTCTTCCTCAACTTGGTGATCTTACTTAACCATTCTGGACGCATGGCAATCTTACTTAAGACTTCCACTTAAGTTTGATCTGCCCTATGGCCTTTCCCCATCCCATCATATTTCCCCCATCTTATTTCTCTTGCCTCTCGTCATGATCATCTTCTTCAACCTACCATTCCACCCATGTCCCCAATATCATCTTGTCTTTCTCCTTTCATATCATCCACTGCTCGATTGGGTGATCCTACGAAACCTCTCCAAAGCAGCATGACGATCTTACTCAAGCGATTCTCTTAAGCATGACATGTTATCTTACACTCACCCATCACTCTACAATCTTACCATCCATCTTTCCTCTTCATTCCCGTCATCACATTTATTTACCACCACTATCACCCCTCTCTGCTTGGCAATCTTACTTAATCACTCACAGGCATGGCGATCTCACTTAAAAGTCCCTCTTAAGGATGATCTGTCTCTCTTGCCTTTCCCCATCACTACACAACCTTCACCCTTCATTTGTTCTCAGCATTCCCCATTATCACATCCTTTCACCTCCTTTTCAATTCTCGCAAACACCACTTCTTGCTTGACCATTTGTCATCTCCAATTTTGCTCACATGGCAATCTTACTTAACCACTTCCATCACATGACAATCTTATGTTAGGGTCCTCCCTACACTTAACTTGTCATCATGAACTTCTCCCCGCCTCATTCTTCGTTCACTTTGTTGATCGCTTCTTCCACCTGGTATCTCCTACTACCCACTTTTTCCTCCTACTATTATCCTTTCTCCACATATCCTCTTACACCATACATCTAATCTCTTCCGCCTACAATCACATTCTTTTCCCCCATTTTCCCCTTCTTGATCCATCATCCTTCATACTGTTTCTTCCCCTTATTTTCATGTCTTGGTTCTTCATCCTCACCTCGTTCATCCTCATCACCCGCATCCTCTCCTCACTTTCACTTAGTCCCAACTCATCCCTCTCATCTTCTTCACTCTTTCCACTTCATCTTCTCAAATTCCCCCCACATTTCTACCCACACACACATTTTCCATTATTGTTACCACTCCTATATCATTCTTTCATCATCATCATCTCTTCCCGAGCTAATAATTGTGAATGGGTTTTCCCTAAAAATCATCAATCCTCATTCCGCATGACCTCATTCACTCCCTTGGACCTTCTAGAGTTTCCCTTCATTCCTTCCCTCCTCTAATCCCACCACTCATTGTCAAAGGGTTTTCCCTAACGTCCCTTTGTTGGCGTTACCCTTTCCAATCCTCATTCAATTTCTCCTTTTCTTCATTTTTTCTCTCACCCTTCCCCACCACTCATTATAAAGGGATTTCCCTAACATCCTTTCATTGGCATTGCCTCTTCTATCCCCATTCTCTTTTCTCTGCTATTCTTTTCCCTCACTCCCACCCTTTCTTGTTGATTCTTACCCATCTCGCCATCTCCTCTTTTCCCTCTTCAATATCTTTATTGTCTTCATCATACATCATTTTTCTATTTTCTCATCATCCCAGTATCCTCATTTCATGCATCTCCACATATTTTCCAATCGATGTCATTCCTCCCCTCTTTCTTCTTTGAACATTCCTTATATCGTTCCCTTTCCACTTATTAACCCCTTTTTATATTCCCTTCCTTCTAAATCATTTTCTTTGTTATCCTCTTCTCTCTCCCACCCTCATCTTATTTCCCTTCCCACTGTATTGTCTTCTTCCCCTTTTCCATCACGTTTCCTCCTTACTTCCCCATCGATAACTTTGTTTGTTTAGCGTTGTCTGTATTTTTATCATACCACCCTCCACATGCATCTCCATACAGTGCATTCTGCTCCATATTCTCTACCTTGGTCTTCCTCGCAATGACATGATTCCTTCAATCTTCTCCTTGTATTTGTTCTATCTTCCTTTCCTCTCCCCTAATTTTCATGTTTCTTCTGACCACTTCTCCTTTTCTCTACCACCCCTACCTTTTCGTTCATTCTGTATCTGTTTCTCTTCCTTTCTCTCCTCTTTTTCACACTTTCCTCGCCCCTCATAGTTTCTTTTTTTTCTCTCCGTTCTACTTCTTCTTTCGTCCTCTTTCCATTTTCCTCCATTTCACCCCCTACTCCCACCTCGTTTTCTCCTTCTTATTTATCCTTTCCCATTTCTTGCTTTTCTCAGCTCTATCATTTATTTCACTTCCATGCATCCCTCTTTACTATCTTTGTTGCTTCCTTCATTTTGCACATCTCTCTATTTCATCCCTTCACCCTCTACTCTGTCATTTTCCTATTTTTACCTTGTTTATCCTTCAAAGCATTCCCTTCTTCCCCTATCATCCCTCTCTCTTATTTCTACCTTTTTCATTCCTTTTTTCCCCTCCCCATCTCTCTTACTTGTCTCGTAATCAACCCCCAATCCTATCCCTTCCATTTTCTCTTTCCCACACACCTCACACCTAGCATTCAAGGTCAATTGAATCCTTTCTCCATTTGTGTCATGCGGTCATTCCAGTCTCTTCCACTCCATTATCGTCCTATTCTCCACCGAATCTATTTTCCTTCTTTTCAAGAGTTCTGTCAGTATATTCCATCCTCATCCATCCTCTCGAGGGGGCATCACCACATCTATCCATAATTAAATCTTCCCATGACATTTTTGTCTTGGAGGATACTATGACATCTGTCACTCACCACTTTTTATTCTCCCCAACAAACATTTGCTCTACCTTTTAAAAAGTAGATTGAATTCTTCCCCATACTGTCTACTTTCTTTGAAAGGACACTACTTTCATAGTACCCTTCCAAAGAGGGGAACATGTAAACACCCCAATTTTACATCTATCCTAAATCAATTAATTCCCTTCCTCATTTCCCACAAAAATACACTTGAATTAATCAAATATAATTTTATTAATTGTCCATTTCAAAATCCAAAAATAACCTAATCCTCACCACATTTCATTATTCTCCATGTTTTCTACTATTGAAATTAAAAATTTAAATTCAAATCCTCACCCACCATTCGTGGTCCCCACTCACCTAAAATCCTCCACTTATGAATTAAAAATATAATTCAAATCCTCACCCATTCTTCGTGGTCCCCACTCACCTAATCTTGCCCACATTTTCAAACCACTCACCTAATCTTGCCCACATTTTCAAACCACCCACTTAATCTTGCCCACATTTTCAAACCACTCACTTAATCTTGCCCACATTTTCAAACCATGATTACTTAAATTAATCTAAGCTAATCACTCCCTCAGGCTATAAATACAACCTTACCCCTCCCCTCTAAACACACAGAGAATAAGATTTCATGCCATATCTAAGTTCTTGCATCCTTTGAGAAAAGAACATCCTTTTGCCTTGTCCTAATGCCAAAATAGCCTCATAATCATTCTTCCCATCTAGTGCAAAGTAAGAAGATCGTTGTTGCAGGAAGGTCTTGCTCCGTCTTGAAGAAAAGCACCTACATATCACAAAATCAGGGCTCAATCCAAGTTTCCTAGCCCATTCCGAGGTTTGCTATGGAACGCGAAGGAGGAGGTATGATTATTGGTATTTTACTTCCTTGTTAGTAGTGTATTTTTCCTAGCTTACATTAAGGAAAATAAAATTGAGAGGAAAGGACCCTTCGAGGGTTGTTATATTTGTGGTCTAGATCCTTATGCCAAGAATTTTACTTAGAAGAAGAAGGATAACAACCATTGGGCCCCATATTCATGTTATAGTGGTATGACAAGTAAACTAAAAAGTAGGCTACACAAGTCAAAGTGGCATATAAGTTGTATGTATTACATGTAACCATTTTATTTTATATTGGTGCAACTCAATGCATTATTTATACTAAAATAGCATACAAAATTAAATGAAAAGTTGGTTATATGAAAGAATCATGATATGTTCAATATGGGAACAATGCTGTCCACACTGTTAAACAATGTATGTTTGGTGCAACATTAGAACTGCCAAGCTTTACCACTGAAGTAGACCTTTACTTAGCTCCTCTAGGCTCATATGACATAGTCATAGGTATGAATTTGTTATCCCAAAACAAAGTGATAGTAAACTATCATGAAACAGAATCAAATTCTTTGATGACTTTGTAGAATACAATAGAAATTCAGGGAGTAAAAATAGGTTTTACAGTTAGAAAAATCATAGCTATGCAGCTTAAGAAGGCTAAGAACAAAGGTTGTGTGTTATATGTTGTAAAAATTATGGGTTTGGGTGAATAAGATAATAATTTTATGAAATATCATCCACCGCTACATGAGTACGGTGATGTATTTCTAGAAGAACTACCTAATCTTCCACCCAAAAGAGAGTTTGATTTCACAATAGATATCAAACTGGAATGAAACAATTCCTAAGGCTACCTATAGAATGGAAAAAACTAAACTTGTTGAACCGAAAGAATAACTTCATGAGCTATTATAAAAAAGTTTTATAAGACCAAGTGTCTCTCATTGGGGAGCATTGGTCATCTTTGTAAAAAATAAAGATGGAACACTTAAGTTATGCATCAATTATCGATGCTTATGAGGCTCGCTCATATAAAAGCACGTCATCCCATGCCAACCACAATACATACTTAGAAATTTATGACCAATTTTTTTGTAATTAATTAAGGCACGTTAGACCGGTCTTAAATTATTAATTGCGATTAATTAATATGTTTACTCACTTATCTAATACATCTCCCTTGAAATTAAATTTATTTATTTAATCCAAAATTATTATTTAATTGCCTAAAGCATTTAAGATTCATCACTTCGCCGCTAATTTAATTTAGTTTAATTAATTATTTATTTAATTCCTAAATATCTCTATTTAATTTTCCTTCTTAGATTAATAAAAAAATTTAACTTGGCTTTAGTTATAATATTTACTAACTTAATCTCATCTAATTTTACCCACTAAGGGCCATATTAATAAAATAATTAAATCCCCTAATGCTAACTTAAATTATTTTCCTATCATAGCATTAATTTATTTTCTAACATATTATACCCATGCCACCTCTTTTAAATACTTAAAAGAACCCTTACCCCTTTAATATTTTAATTTTTCCCAATTCATAAAATATAACATCCCCATGCACAACTAATAAATAAAAACCCATAATTAAATATCCCCAAAATGATTTAACTTCCCACACCCGTGAATAAAATTCCTAGGGCACTATTAGTTAAATTACTCAAATTTATTTAATTTTACTCACCCGTACATTATTAAAGTTTCCCCACCCAACACTTAAGGTATGAGGATTAAATCACAACTGTAGGATTGATTTAATCCTACCCTTATATTTTAGGTTTCTTTTTTTTACCAAACTTTCATTATGGTCTCTTATATTTTCATTCTAACCCTTATATACCACCATTTGCACTAGTAGAGTTGTTTGGAAGGAATGGATGGAAGAAAAGAATCTTGGGGAGAAATTATGTTGGACAAGAAAGCTCTGGGACTATAGTGGGAGGATTTTATCTGCCATATCTCATGAGTTCCTATTTGGGTGAGGTTACCCAATCTTCCTCTTCATTTTTACCTTGCAGCAGAGGAGATCGGAAATTGTTTAGGGAAATTTATAAAACATGATGTCACAAGATTTCAAAGTGGGCTTCTTACTTTTGTTACAATATGTGTTGAATTTTACCTTTAGATACGATGAACCTCAAGATGGGTGATGTGTCTCATGTTCAGCTTCTTGACTATGAAAATACAACTTTCAAATGTAGAAATTACACAACGTCGGGCCATCTTCTGAGTTTTCCTTCCCTCATAAGAAATCTCATCATGCCAAGAAAAATCCTTCCAATAATTGGAACCCCTTGACCTTGAGGAGGAATCAAATTCTATTGTGGATGTTCAAAAATATAAGAGTGTAGATCCATTGGTGGAGGCTCAACCCAAAGTAGCAGCTGAGAGTACTGCGGTGGTTCAAAAATTAGTTCTTACCCATTCAGTGGAGAGATCCAACCTAGGAATCAAGATACTCACAAATTTGATCATTATGATTGGGATAAAGTTGGTACCCTCACTCTAAATCGGAAGAACAGATTGATACCCCTCCGATTTATGCCATAACTAATACGCTGGGCTCAGAGGAATAATTTTTGAAAAATTGGTAGTTGGTGTACTCAAATAATGGAAATAAGGATAACCTATGATTTCATATCCTCATTTCCTTCCTTTTCCTTCTTACGCTTATATTATGGTAACCATTTGGTGGTCTCCATTTCATATCTAGGAAACGTCATTTCGACTACATCTTTTCTAATCCTCTTTGTTATCCCTCCTTGTTGTATTCAATCACAGCCAAGGGTGTTATTGCTTCTTTTCTTCTCATTTTTGTTTGTTGTTGACTCTGTTGCTTTAGTAACTTCCTCTCTTCTTGCTAGTGGTTTCTTATTCTTTTTCCTTGTGTTGTGCGGAGTGCTCTTCTTCCTTTTCACCTCCCCTTCTTCTTTGTACAAGGTTGTGGGCCCTTTTAAAAACCTCACTTTTACCCTAATTTAAAAAAAAAGAATTTCAAAATAAATTAAAAAATTAGAAAGACACAAAAGGTTTATCTTGGGAAACCCTTTTGGAAAATAACCTATTGTAGTAACTTCTATCTCTTATTGCATCAACTAAACCATTTACAATAGAATAACATACTTCCAAGTTTTTCTCTACCATACTACATGTCCAACTCTATGTAAGCACATCAATAGGAAATTGTAATGCCTACAAAATGACATTCTAAGAACATCTGCAACCCAACACTTAACTTGAAAATTGCGACTATTTTTTTTATTTAAGTTACTGAAAGAAGGTTACAAGGGTGCTCAACCTTTAGGGTTCATTGAATTGACTTACAGACTTAACTCAACTTTAAAATTAAAGAACGAGGTCTAGTTAAAAGGTTAACTTAATTTCATATTTATCTCCAAGGTCCATTAATCAATTATTCAATAGGAAGGTAACAAGGATAAATTTACTTAATTAGATGTTCTCTTCTCTTCAAATAATGTTCAAATTGAATATGGTTAACCTCATGCTTAATTACTCTAGTTTCATTATCCTAATAGTTTAAAATTCCTTTTATTAAATTCCTACAATATACTAAGGATTAAAAGGACAATACACCCCTAGGCAATTAAATGGCCCCCACTCACCCATCTACACATACCTTTAGGGATTTTAAATTAAACATTTAAAATACATTTCTACCTAATAAAATTAGGGTCAATCCTCCACCCTTGGATCAAATCCATCTTGGCCACTAGATCCTAGGGTTCCAAACTTAGCCCTAAAATCCTTTTGAAATTCTATTAAAACATTTCCTCATTCTATTCTTCTCATTTGGTCTATTTCCTTTTTGTTAAATTTGTAGGTTGGAGACGAGGAAGAAACATGGAGGATTCTACATGGAGATATAGTCTAAGCTTAGTTTAGTTTTAGTTTTATCCATGTAATATAGTTCATGTAAGGATTGAGATGGATTTCCCCACCAATCTGGTTTTTTTATTTCAAGTTATTTGTATATTGGGTTTTAAATTCAGGGAAACCCTACCCCATTGTAATAAATGAAAGAAAGATTTTAGTCCACCATTTCCATGTGTTTATTATTCAAATCCAAGGGATTACCCTTTATTTACATGTTGGAAGTCATAAGTTAAATTTTTACACTTTAAGAATTAGTAAAAATCGATTAAAATTGGTGCACAAAGCGTGGATCCATGGAATTATGTCGTAAGTGACAAAATCGCCACCCAGAGTAGACTTGTGGTCATGGGACCACCACCCTACATAGGTGACAAACTAAAGACCACCACCCTACTTGAGTGGTGGTTTTGTGACCACCTCCTTAGCTTGAGCACTGGTTACGGGTCCGTCACTCACTGCATAGGGTGGCGGTCCTGTTTCTGAAAAATAGAACCTTAATCCGAGATTTTTAGAAAAACCAAAATTTACAAAAAAGGTGTTAAAACGCATCTTGAGCCCATTTTGAGCTTCTACGGTTTCCAATTTTGAGATTCATTTCTCTTTTATTCATTTCTTAGTTAAATCTACTCATTTTAAAGTATTTTCAACTCTAATAAAACTCATCTACTTACAAGAATAATTCCATTTTTAAACTAGATTCTTCTTTCCATTACAAGAACAAAAGGAATCTATAACTACTTATACATTATTGTTTTCATGCCATAACAAAAAAATCAACATTTTTAATTGACAATATGTTCAATTTTTTCTCTTTTCATTTCACTATAATATGCATACATTCAAAATAGCCACACTAACTTTATTTTCCCATTCAAGTTTACTATGCATGCAAGACCAACTTGTTATGACTTCTACATTTACAATACAACAACTACACAATGAAAGTATCCTTTCTTCCCCATTTCTCAAACTAATTCTATAATACAAATCTTTATTCTTTGTTTTCAATATATAATACACTTCCATAGCCAATAATGAAATGCAATTTGTTTCTTCACAATATCAATACAATGTTCCCCACTTGATGTGGGAAATCATAAAAATCTAAATAAAATAATGGAATACATTATTACAAGTTCTTCCACTCTAAGTGGGAATAACAAAGAAAGTTTCACAAGGTCTCCACCAAACTACAAGCTTCACAACTACATCAATATAGCTCCTCCAAGATTTATTCATTCACAAAAAATAGGGGAGAGGCAACACTCTCCACCCAACCAACATATCGAATGGACAGGAGAAACCATCCTCTTCATTGGCCCCCGAGCACCAACCACATCACAATGTGAGATGATTCCAAATCATTCCAACAAAAAGATACCACAACACACACAATTATTTTACAACCATTTTAACCATTTTCAAAACAACAACAACACAAGTAGGAAGAACAACAAAACAACCAAAAAGGCTTAAAATGACTAAAGGAGCAAAACCTATGGGGAGGCCACTTATGCCTCCCAATGGGAATGGATGCCCACCTTAAAGCCTCCAATGCATATCTCAAATCCCCTATACACTCTAATTCCTCCCTCAAGTACCCCTTATCCCTCCACATACTCTTATGCCTTGCCAAATCTCTTATGCCTCCCTCATAAAAGAAACAAAAAAGGAAATGTAATAATTCCTTGTATAAGGTGGGGCATCCAACCAAAATCCCTCCACAAAAGGGTAAACTCTTATGCCTCCCTACATGGAATCTCCCCATAGTCTCCTCCTACTCCAAAACTTTAGGCAATCTACCCACACCCAACAAGCATTCCAAAGGAAAAACAACACTCAACCCAACATATAAACACATAATAAAAGTATAACAAAAGTAAAGTAAGGCTCATACCTCTCCATAGTAGAGCTTGTCCCAAGAATGATATTCCAAGCTCCTCCAAAACCAAGCAAGCATCCACAAGCTCTCTCAAAAATCCTCTAACTCTCCAAAAATACAAGAGCACAAAATAATGAAGTAACCCCCAAACAAGCAAAATGATTTCAATAAATAGAAAAAGGAGAGAGAAGGATGATGTGGCTCCAAGTAGGATGCAACCTAATTTCCTCTCCACTCCACATCACCTTAGTTAACCTCATATTCCAATGCACAATTAATAATCAGTTGAAGGAATGAAAATAAACTTACACACTCCATCTAAGCCCATTCCCCATAAGGACAAAATTAAATACTTGAAAGAAAGTGTAATAAACATTTCACCTTTTTATCTTCCCAAAACACCTAATAGGGCCTAATTTTGACCCCCAACCCATAGGTAGGGTTGGCATAGAAATTGAAGAGGTGTGGGACAAGTTTGACTTGTCCCATAAGCTTCCAAATTTGGCCTCTAAGGCCAAATTCGAGTTTCCCCTGAAGGGTAGAGTGTACAACACTCAAGACTAAAGCATACAACACACAACACAAAATCCAAGAGTAAATCAAGCCTAATAAATGAAATCCCTTTTGGTCACATATTTAATTAGTTTAGGATAAAGTTCAATTAGGTTAATTAAGACACTACAACCCATTAATAATAAAGGGGTAAACATACATCCAAAATCTAAATAATTCAAACAAGTAAATTACATTACTAAAATAAACACATACTAACATTAATAAAAAGGAACTAATAATAAAATACAACACATGACCCTTTGGTCACAATCTTCCCCTAATCAACTCACACACACACACAATTACATGCTACCATGGTGACCCTAGTTGAATTCATCTAGATTTCTAATGTGGTTGGTCTCCAATCCCCTGATGTTTTTGAATATAAATATACCTATAAATCAGATAATACCTCCTTCGGCCTCATGACCGAATTAAAACATCCATGCCAAATATGTGATATAAATCTAAAATCAGCTATATACGAATTAATATCATCTATGAAAATATGATATCACTTACAATTTATAGCAATATTTATATTCCACATTTCATCCATGTCAAAATGATCACAACATTAATCCATTTATCAAAGGTCTACTCAATATGACTAGATATATCACATGTCGAAATATATATATATATATATATATATATATATATATATATATATATATAACCATGTCAATAGTATATCAACATCAAATGTCTCTAATGGTCCATGCATCATTTATGAATTGAATCAACAATAGTTTAGTATATCTAGCATCTAACATCATACTAAATCAAAATCCATAATCATATCCATAAGTGTAGTCGACGATTTCGAAATCAAAAATAAAAAAGGTGCCAAAAGGAAGTGGGCACTACATCAATTGTCAAAGTGGTTTTACAATATAATGGGTAACAAAACCGTGAGCTAACAAAACAAAACATAATGTTATCTAATAAGTCATGGGTTATAACACCACCCATATAGAAAAAAATTACATATCTATACTCTCGAGAAAATAGGGATCCAAATTTTTTATCTTAGGGGCCAACCTCCAAACCATACTAATGCTCATAGAAGTGGTGTATAGTAATATTGGGTATACATTATGAAAAATATACAACATATTCTATTACATTATTTTCATAGATATGGGTTATAAGAAGGAGATGAGGAACCTTAGTTTTGTCTTTGTAGAGAGCTACAATTGTGAAAGTAGACCCCTTTTTATTTTCTATCAGGTGGGTTTATCTATCATGGATTTAAGAAACCAATACCTTTATTCAAAAATATGAGCTAATTCAAGAAGGGTTATGTTGGCCTTAATATTCTTCATTTCCTCAACTATATTGTACCCTACCCTTATATTTTTAGTGAAAGTTTCAACTAAATTTTTATACTCTCCTCCCTTGGGTGGAGGTCCATTTTTGTAGACTTGGGGTAAGATGTGTGTATCCTTTTGGTGGATGTGTCGAATTAGTAAGGAGATGTTTGGATTTATATATATAGGAATAAGTACTTATATTATAATTTTAAAGGAATGAATATCTTCTATATTCTCTTTAGGCTCATTATCCTCTTGAGATGGAAAATTTACTATCTTAATTAACATAGTAGTGATTGTCCCAAAAGAACTATCCTTGTGGGAATTATTAGCATTAGATTCATATTCCTGAAATTCTTTATGAATAGCCTCAAAATCATTACAAAATTCTATACAATCCAACTCACCATGGTTAGTAGTGTCATGCACTCTAAACCAATGTGGAAGGGAAATATGGATTCTCGAAAATATTTATGGATATAAATATTCCTATAAAACAAATTTCACCATTCTCAGAGCACAGTATGAATGGAAAGTCTTACCCTTTTGGTTAAAGATCACTCCTTAAATTTCTTAGAAGGTAATGTATCAAATATTTGGCCATATGGATAAATTTCTCATAGTATATATTGATTTCATTCTAATATTTTCTTAAAATGTCAAAGAGCATATGAAACTCCTTTCTCAGCTCCATAAGGTAATTTTTATCATGTGGTATTAAGAATTTATGTGGTGCCCCTTTGAGATGAAGGGTATCAAACTTAATTCCTTCATGTTCCATCATTGGCCTTAATAAAAGAAGGTTTTTAACCTTTTTATACTAGAGTGTTATGAATACTTACTTGATCCATCATATGTAAGAGTGTTAACTTTGCAAAATATTATTGGAGGTCTCTCTTGTTTTTTTGTGTCTTTATTTCAACTCTTTTACCAAATTTGTTCTTCTTAAAACTTATGAAATTAGTGAGAGATAATGCCTCCTTAATTTCAACTGATATGAGCCTATACTCATAACAGTTAGATGATATTGTTGATGCGTAATCAAAACACCCCTGAATGTTTGAAATTCGATGGGTTGAGACTCTTAGTGTGATTTTATAACATGGAACTTCTCCCAAATTATGGGAATTTGTAATCGGGATGGCTCTCCGATGAAGGCCGGTTCCTATTCCTCTGTTCAGGTGCACACATATAATTTGTAAAGGATCTAATCTAAAATCTACTCTAACTTTCCAAGGAGACATGGTTAAGAAGATGTAAGAAAATAAACCTAAATTAACAGAGGTGATGCACCAAAGGAATGTTGAACACCTACTTTACAATTAAACACAAACCATTAAAAGTGTAATACAACCACCATGCACAAATAACTAGGATTGCAATGAGAGATCAGGAAGATACAATAAACATAAGAGAGGGTTGAAATCATCCACAAACTCATTTTTATTGCTCCAATAATTTGATACATTCCATTATAATGGCTAAGAGGCACAAATTTTCATTATAGTTTGCAATGGGATGTTTGAACTCCACAAATTCACTTGTAGATTAGAGAAGAAGGGAGGGTGCAAGGAAAATATTGTCCAACCTCTCGGGAAAATATTTTCCTTACAATATATAGGAAGAATGAGAGAAGGAGATGAGAATAATTTGAATTCTTGCTTCAACCACCCCAAAATTACATTGAATTCACCTGCAACAATGTTGGATTCTCTTTGCCAAAACCCATGCCTCCACGTGTTTTTCCTTGCTTTGAGAAAAAAAGGAAGCCCATACCTCATAATGGTGGTAGGTGAGAATCCTAGGACACCTCAAAATGGCAAACTATATTTTTTATTTTTAATAAATTAGTCCCAATAATTTAAAGATGTCAAGATATTTCCAAAAATTCCTCTCTTGCTCAAATTTGAACTCCCATTGAAAGATATGACCATCGAAGGTCGAGGCACCATTCTGCAAAAATGCCAATCATGATGTGATTAAAAGTCCAAACCCGAAAGTCTAAAATTTTAGAATTTTGGACTTTAGATTTTGGAAGTTGAGGGGGATTTTGGGTTTGTGGGCTTGAGACTTCTGAAAATCCAAAGTCCAAAACCCCAAAATTCTAAAATCCAAAATTTTGGACTTTTGGAGTTTCAGGTTTCAGAACTCTTCCTTTATTTTTCCATTTTGGTCGTCGAGATCTCAAAAACTTTGAATTCTAAAATTTCATAATTTTGGACTTCAGAGTTTCTAGATTTTTTGATTATTTTTCCATTTTTTTCGCCAAGATCTCCGAAACTCTAAAGTCCAAAATTTTGGATTTTTAGACTTTGGGGTTTTCGACTTTTTTGCTTCATTTTTGGCATGATTCTCAAGGTTCCCAAAACCCCGAAAGTCTAAAACATCAGACTTTTGGACTTTGGGATTTCAGATTTTTTAAGGCCAATTTACAACTTCACACCTGAGAGTTCCGAAACCTTGAAACCCGAAAGTTTGAAATTTCAGACTTTTAGACTTCGTGATTTTAGGCTTTTTTAGGCCATTTTTTGCCTTGTTTTTCCCGAAATGTCAAAATTTTGAGGTTGAAAAACTTAGGCTTTCTCCATTGTTTTTATCTTGAGCTATAAAATCTTTGACATTTCCATTAGCCATCCTTTCCGATTGGAACAACATTGCCATTGCCAAGCTCGACCGCAACCTAGTTTTTTTGGAAATGAATGTGAGCTCGCATGATTGAACTACTCTCTCCATTTTCTCCTACAAGGTCGTGTTTGATCAATTTTTCCCGAGAGGAAAAATCGGATAATAGATATATAATCCATAATTGATGGTTGATTTCCATCTCTGCAACTACATATTCCATATGTATGGATTTGGGTTGAAAAGTCCTAACAACATGATCAATTGTTGTTTTATGTATTTTCTTATTATTCTTCATTCTTATAGAAATTCCTTCACTATTATGATACTTAGGAACATTCACGTTTTTGTCTATTTGATGTAGTAATTATGCCATCATGTCAAGCATCAAATAAAATTGTCTTTCTACCCTATTGTTAGGATTTTCATCCGAATTAGTTCTTTTTTCTCGTATCTTCCATAACTCTTTTTTTCCTTCAATTTATTCTCAATCTTGTTGTCCTAGTTTTTCCTTTAGTTATAATTACCATTTTTCTTTTCCCACAAGATGGCGAGGAAATACATTATGATACCACTAAAATGTCCCTTTTATAAAATATTAAAAATATCCTAACAATTTTACTTATTTTTTCTCATGGACATCTAGTCAAACATTTGGTATGCAATCTACCCTTTGGAAAAATTCATCGAATGCTTTGTAAAAAAATTAAAAATGCTTGAACACTTGAAATTTTAAAATCACTGACATATATACACCAAAAATACCAAAATGAAATATTTTGTATAGTTTGATAAAAACCTATAAATGAGATATTTTGGAGTTTTGGTAATAAATTTTGATGACAATAAAAATATCCTATTTGAGTGTTTTTCTTTCCAAAATTATGGACATTTAGCAATAGAATTCTACCCTTTTTCTATAAATGAGAAGGAATACAATGATGAAATTAATAATAAATATAACAAGGAATAATAATTTGTTGGAAGAAATGGAAATTCAATCCCTAAGACTAACTCAAAAGCAAAAATAAAATCTAACCGGTCTTGACCAACACCAATCTAGAAGTCAATATAATATCAAATTTTTGGTGGTTCCAAATTCACAAGAGGATGACCATTAGGTAGGTAAGACATATAAATTTATATAAACCCAAAAAAATGTTGTCATGACAGACATAATGCTCATTTGAGGCCCATGTTAAAAGACCTAAGTTAATTACTTGGGATCCTTATATGCTCTCATTTTTATCTGATGTTCCCTCAAATATTTTATATATTGTTGGAGCTACACACCCATTCTACATTCCTTAAAGAATCTCTAAGGTTGGCATTTTCATGTTTTCTAGTTTCATATTTTGTTTGTGCTTATGACTTGCCATATTTTTCTAATAGTCTTCTATTGTTTTGACTATGTGAACTAACAAACTATCTTTTATAACAAATATTGTAGCTTATTAATTTTTTAATGTAATATAATATATTCATGAATTTTAATTAATACTAAAAATCACATTCCTTACAACATAATTTAAACATTTAAGACAATTGTCGATATAATAGTCATCTAAGACAATTTTTGATATGACATAAACTGATTATAATTTAACATAATTACTTTGAAATGACATTTTTATTTTTAATCACATAAAAATGATATCTTTGTCTTATGCAGAGTGAATTATTTTAGCTCCTAGTTAATTAAATTTTATTAAATGACTCTTATTATTCTTTCAACACAATCATTTGGCTATTGAAGAATGACATCTTCAATTGGCTCATTAAATTATTTTGTTTTGTTTGTGTGTGTATTTGGAGAAAATTTAGTTCAAGCACACAAAGGATTCTCATGTCACTTAATTAATATAAATCTATTTTGACGACTCTTTACTCAATAAGAATTAAGAATGAATTATATTAGGGATAAACATTTAACAAAATTTATAAGTGGTAGGTTTTTATGAATAACAAGTTTATTAAAATATTCGATATAGTTGTTAGAAATAGATTGCGTGGTGCGATTGTAGAGATGTAGGTAGTTATGGTTTTTAAAAATGATTTTGAGTAAAATATGTTTTTAGGTTTGTTTTATTGCCAATAAATAGAAGCATATTATTACCCTTAATTACTTGGTAGAACGTTGAATTAGTATTTAAGTACATATTTCTTCTCACAAACATTTTGTAAAATAATTGGTATGCAATCTTCCTCTGGCACAAGAATTCATCAAATGCTTTGTAAAAAACCAAACAAATACGCTTGAACACTTAAAATTTATAAATCAACCACATGTACACACCACAAATGTACAAAACATAAATATTTTTATATTTTTGATAAATTATAAGAAACTCAACAAACTACTAAAATAACTTATAAATGAGAAATTTTAGATTTTTGATAAGAAATTTTGCTTGACAATAAAAATACAAATTTTATTGAAGTTGAGGCTCCTTCTATTTCACATATCCTGAAATAAGAAACAAAATCTATATATGAACAAATGAAGAAGAATGTACAGTTTGATTATTGGCTATTCCCTTACCTATAAGGTATGTTATACAATTAGTCGGATAGTACAACTTGTTGGGGTTTTATAAGGCTATACGACCCGGAAGAATGATGCCCA
This sequence comes from Taxus wallichiana var. yunnanensis, assembly GCA_018340775.1. Classification (NCBI taxonomy): domain Eukaryota; kingdom Viridiplantae; phylum Streptophyta; class Pinopsida; order Cupressales; family Taxaceae; genus Taxus; species Taxus wallichiana. The sequence continues at coordinate 954,927,500 of CM031240.1, read as the reverse complement.
AACTACTAGAAAATTAGTAGAAAAATGTTATACCCAGTAGTTGATTTCCGTAAAGTGGTAATACCTACTTGATATGCTCTTAAAAGTTCCAAATTATTAAAATGATGATGGAGTTGCATTAAAAAAACAAGTCTTTATTGTCATTTTAAAAATTTGGATTCATCTCACTAGTAATATTTGAGTATAGTTACTCACTTGTATATGAGGGTTTTCATCCTCGAATCCACTTACCAAAAGGGTTTCATCCTAGGCTAACAAGAGAAACATCAATTCTTCAATGCGGGGAAGTTTTTTGGGGGATATATCTCAAATGAAATTCCCTCACTTCATTTTATACCTTCATAACTCTCTTTATCAAGTGGGACACTCCATGTGGGACTATTTTACTTTTGATTAATGAACTAAAGCTATTATTTTCTATTTTACTATTAAGTCACTAAAACGTTTAGAGGGTTCCCTTTATTTTAATAATATCACTATAAGTTCCCTTTATAATAACACTTTTAGAAAACTTAGTCCTATTATTAAATTATTTCCCTTTTCAAGTGACCCCCATAGCCTAAGGAAATAAGAAAATAGGTTTTGCATCCTTTGATTTATCAATTCGTAAAAGGGAAATTGCATGAAATGAAAATTTATATTGACATTGGCTCACAAGGTTTCTTCATTTCCATTTTCTCTGTCAAGAAGAAACAATTTTTAGATTCAAACAAGTGATTTAGTTTAGAAATTCAAGGTTATTTTTTTATCTCTAGTTTTGAATTCTCAAAAGATGATCTAATGCTAGCTCCAACAAATTATATGGGTAATATTATTTAATCTCTCAACACATTTATCGGTGAATTTTTCTTGTATTGAGAATTAAAAACTTTAATGAGGAAATGAGTTAGAGTTTTTCTCAAACTTAGAGTTTAAAACATATTTCTTATGCCAATGTTTTTGTTTGAATGAATGTGAGAAAATATCTTCCTAGAAGAGTATCATTAAAATCTCATGAGGGAAGTTTATTTGAATAGTCACTCGATTAGGAGAACCTCCTACTTGAGTGTTTTTGGTTTCAAAATTATGGACATTTAGCTCAAGAATTATACCTTTTTCCTATAAATGAGTAGGAATCTAATGAACTAAAATTAATAACAAAGATAAGAAGGAATACTAGTTTGTGGAAATAAATGGAATATAAAATAGTTTTAGGTTTGTTTCAATGCCAAGAAATAAGAAAAATCTTACTACTACGAATAATTTTGTGGAATGTTGAATTATTATTTAGTATTTAAGTACATCATTGACTAGTTTAACTTCTAAACCTTTGCAGCCCAATTTATCCTAGTAGGAGACATGCTCGGTGGGCCTAGTTTTCTTGGCTTGTAACTAGGTCTATTTTTATTCATTTTTTTGGTTGGTATAAATGTGCATATAAGAATTGAAGAAGTAATTGGTATAGTAAGGAAATTCATCACCGATTAGATGTGGTTAAATGCTTATCGTTGCATTATACGATGGGTTATAAAATGATGCCACTAACAAGAAATTTCCATTCCTTGTGGAAAGAATTTGATGCCAATCTGTAATGCCCACATTTTACACAAACAAATACAACACTAAAAATAATAGAATAATTTATTTTTGACTCGAATTGTAGTTTGCATGACACTATAGGGATCACTTACGAAAACACACAACACATGATATGCTTGCACAAACATTAAACCACAAAGGCAACAAGAAAAACATGTGATTCACATTAGGGCCATTTATTTAAACGACAAGGCACACATAACAGTTCAACTACATTATGACTCCCGTATAGGCACCATCCATGACAACACTTTCCCAATTTACATATTTATTACATTCATATTTTGACATTGACCTTATTTTCTTGGATATCACTTATCATTTATTTTATAACTAGACTACATTATCTTTACTTTATTTAACATTTCACTTATAGTAATCCTACCTAATTTTTATTATTTCCACCATCTTGTAATATTGATGTATCCTAGTTGTTGGTATGAACATATGTACATACATGATCCGTTTAGTGTTTATGACAAGGATTCATTTTCTACATTGCATGTTGGATTGGATTTTACATTTATCTTAGTTGCAACAAGCAAGATTCTCATGAGACAAAGGAAGTTTATTGATTTAAGAGTCGGTAGATTACGCATTCTTTTCATCTAAGAATTTATGTTCTAAATTCATTTTATCTTGTTTTATGTTATTAAAATTAACCGTGTATCTCATCTACTTCACTTTATTACTTATTCACCAAGGTAATAACAAGTATGATTTCACAGAGACCACTGTGTCTTGATTCTTGGAAAATTAAGTATTAGATGTGTTTTACGAGAAGACATTCAATTATAAATTTTACACACCTTACTATAGTCACAAAGAGTGATTGAACACCCTTATCTCCAACAAGCATCATGTAACTCTAGGTACATTCGATACTTCTTGTAGTGCACATGTCGACACTAAAAATTTTCTCCGTAATTTCTATTTCATTAATGTATGTATTAGGAATAGGATGTTGTTAAGTGTAATTAGTAGTAGCGTCGATAGAAGATAACAACGCCCGTTAGTACAGCGGTGCTGCCAATAATGTAGAGTACGATAATAGTCAAAGTACAATAGAAATGTTGTAAAAGTAAATATTTGTCGTAAGTGGTCCGGTAATGTTAAAATGTCAAATTTGGGATAAGTAGAGAAGTAGGGTCTACATGATTAGGAATTAGAAATATTATATTGGTAATAAGGACAAGGAGTGAGGTCATAAATATTTTGTGTATTTTATTTGTAAAAAGTCTAAAAATGTGGAACCCATGTGAAATGATAAGGTTTATCTTCTCTTAAAAGATAAGCTTACATGTACAGATAAGAGTTAAGGTATGGAATATGATTCGTTAGAGTGGATTTCTTATCCTATCTTAGAGATAAGATGGATAAGCCTGAAAGTTCTATAAATAAAGAGGCCACCCCCCTCATTTAGCATAGAAGGAAGTAGTGAGAAATATTGTATGAAGTGTGTAAAGGAAGCCATCAGTTTAAAGGTGTGTTGAAGAAGCCATTAAGAGGTGTAATTGTAAAGTTTCTCCCATAGTATTGGTGGAAGGCAAGTGAAGTCAATAACACTTGAAGTACCTCATGGGTGAGATTGTAACAATTTCATGTTAATATTATAATTTACTTTGATATTTCAGATTTGTCATCATTCCGTCTTATCATAGTTGATGGTATTCTTGTGTTATGTTTGTTGTTTTGTTTCCAGATTACATCCACCAAACTAAAGGATGTGCATTAGTAAATAATCATAGCACGAGGAGTTCCCGGTGAAGAATTATCATAGTGCCGATTGGTGATGACATTTTGGTTCCGTTGCTGGGACCATTCCTCGTTGGTGGATTGTCTGGAGAGATATTCCCACTTAGTCAAAAATCAATTGGAGGGTAACCTTGTTTTTACTGTGCATAGTAGTTACCATGGTAAAGTCATTTTTGCCGTGAATAGTAGTTACCATGGTAAAGTCATTTTTGCTGTGAATAGTATTTACCACAGTAAAGTCACTTTTTACCGTGAATAGTATTTACCGCAGTAACTTCACTTTTTATTGTGAATAGTGTTTACCATAGTAAAGTCAGTTTTTACCGCAGTAAGTCAAGTTTTACCATAGTTTACCGTGGTCATTTCTATTTTCTATTATAGTGATTTTAATTATTGGTGCACATAAGTCTTGTTGATTGTACTTTTGGGTTGGTATTTCACTGTGGTTACTTTTGAAAATGGGGAAGATTCCTATTTTTTCAGCCCAATCTAATGAAGATGCTTCCTCTTTCATTCAAGAATTTAAACAATCTTGTATTTATAATGGCCTTATAAGAAGGGAACAATGGACTGAATTTTTTCCTACCTTTTTGGATGGTTCAGCCCTTAGGAGGTTTGAAACATTAGGTGATAATGTGAAAAACTCATGGGATTTATTAACTGAAATTTTTCTTGAAGAATTTGGTGAACAACAGAGATATGCAGATCTCATGATCGATATCACAAAGCTAACCCAAGGAGAGAAGGAGAAGATAAGGGATTATCATGCTCGTGTTCTAGAGCTAAGGAGAAAGCTTGACACCCAGATCCGGAAGGAAGGATTAGTGGATGGGTTGATGAATGGCATGGATAATCTCCTATGTAAGCACTTCATTCTTGGGATGAAGCCAGAGATCAGACAACGAGTGAAGTATGACCACCCAGCTACCATTGAACAAGCAAAGGAGATTGCAAGAAGGCAAGAAGAAAGCATGGAAGAGGAGCCCAAAGAAATTGTTGCTAAAGTAGAACCTACACCAGCACCTTTGCTCCAGAATCCACAACCACTCTCGGTGAGCACAAATATTTCTCCTAGTACATCTACTGAGTATGAAGATCTGCTCAAAAAGATGGGTCAGTTAACTATTAATCTTCTTCAAGGAAAAGAATTTAGTTCTCAGGGAGGAGATAGAGGTCCAAAAAGAAATATTTCTGAAGTTGTATGTTATGGTTGTTATAAAAAGGGTCATTATAAGTATAATTGTCCAGATAGAGCTTCTACATCTGGTAAAGGAGATAATGATAAAGGAAAAGCACCTGTGAATTCTTTTGATGTAGTAGATAAGAGCAAAAATAATGAAGTAGATGTGTTTGTAACAAAAAGAAAGAAAGAAAAAGATAATCAAGATGGAAATGATCCTAAGAAGATGAAAGGAGAAACTAGTAAGAAACATAGGAGAAGAAAGTTGGGTGTGCGGGATTTTCTCGATTTCACAGGCAAGGACCATACTCCATCTTGGAAGATTTGTCCAAAAGGCTCGCAAATATTACTTATGGTCAACTCTTAGCTATGTCTTCTGACAAGAGGCGGGAGCCGTGAAGTGGACTCAATGCTCGACGAAGGAATGAGGTTGAGGTCCTTGTTTTGGAGGCGAGGCGGATCCCTATGCTCCACAAGGTGAGGTATTATGTAATGGTATTTCAATTCATGATGTCTTAGTTGATAGAGGTGCTGTATTTAATGTAATGACCGAGTCTCAGTAATGAATATGTTAGGTTTAAAAATTGATCGCCCTTCAAAACTTATGTTAAGGTCATTAAATAAGGGAAAACTAAACCAAAAGGTGTAGTTTCAAATGTGGCAATATCTCATTATGGGTGTTGTATGTGTGGTAGACTTTCGTGTAATGAAAAATGGTACTGTTACGTACCCCAATGTTCTTTGGAAAGACCATGGCTAAGGAGAGTTCATGCAAGAAACTACCGGAATGAAGGATTCATGACACTTGGACGTGGTAGAGAGAGGGTGAAGATAAACGTGATCCCTCGACATCATAAGGTAGAACCTGTGGATTTAAGTGATGAAACTGATGATTGGACATCCTTTGATTACTCTAGTACCAGTGAAGTGGACACTGAAGATGAAGAAAGTGAGGTTGATGTTTCAGTCATGGATATCCTTCCAGTCACACCGACTCATGACCCCATAAAATTATCTGAAGAAGAATTTGATGATCGTCTCCAACAAATAAAGATTGGTGATGCTGTGATGGAGAGTGAGAAGGAATCCTACCTCCAGCTCTTTCGAAGGTACATACACATATTCACTTTTGATTACAAGGAAATCCGTCAAGTAAGTTGGGTAGAACATTCTATTGAGCTGGTAGATGGTGCTAAGCCTATAAAGAAAATGCCATATAGAATGAATCATAATTTTTCCAAGACTCAAAAAAGAAGAAATAGATAAGTTGTTTGATGCGGGATTCATATTTCTTTGTGGAGAATTTAGAATGGGTTTCTCCCATTTTGATTTCAATAAAAAGAATGAGAAGCTACACATTTGTGTTGATTACAGAAGCTCAATAAGGTAACAAAGAAGGATCATTACCCTCTTCCATTCTCAGATCAGATCTTGGACGAAGTAGTTGGCCAGGAGTGTTATAGTTTTGCTGATGGATATAGCGGATACAACCAAGTCCGTATAGTGGAGAAAGATCAGCTAAAGACCACGTTCACCACTCCTTGGGGAACATTTTCGTATAGAGTTATGTCTTTTGGGTTGTGTAATGCTCCAACAACATTCCAACTGATTGATGAATAGGGTTTTCGAACCCTACATTGGGACCTTCATAAGAGTATTTTTGGATGATTTTTACATCTATGGGAGCAAGTTGGACCACCCGCACTAGATGGAGACAAAATTTCAAAGGTTAGATGAAGCACACGCCTCACTAAACCCTACAAAGTGTGTCTTTGGATGTTCTAAAGGTGTTTTGTTAGGGCATGTTGTATCCAAAGATGGTATTGGTACTGATCCTGATAAAGTTTCAAAAATAAAATATTTACCATTTCCTATGAATAAAAGTAAGTTGAGATCATTTTTAGGCCATGTGGGTTACTATAGAAGGTTCATCAATAATTTCTCAAAGATTGCATGACCACTAACCCAGCTTCTTGAAGAAGGATGTTATTTATGAACCAGGAAATAAAGCACATGAAGCTTTTGAACAATCAAGGAAGCCCCAGTGTCTTCACCTATTTTAAAGAATCCAGATTGAGTAAGCCATTCATTGTGTACAATGATGCCTCGAGATGCAAAGACACTAGGAAGTACTTTGAGCCAAAAGGATGAAAATGGGAATGAACATCCAATTGGGAGCGATAAAATGAGCAAAGATCTGAGGTAAATTATACTATAACCGAAAAGAGGCTCTAGCTATCATTTTTGTGTAAAGAAGTTTAGAAATTACTTGCTAGGGCAGAAATTTATAGTTGTAACAAATCATCGTGCTCTAAAATATATAACCCATCGGGGAGGATAGCAAGATGGATAATTTTGCTACAAGAATTTGAATTTTATATTATAGATAGGCTAGGAAAGAAGCATGTCAATGCAGATGCACTCTCTCGAGCCTATGATGGTTTAGGATCATCTTGTGATGATGATGATTTCCCGATGCAAACATTTTTATCCTTGACACAATCCCTAGTGAATACATAGATATTTGGAATTATCTGAATGAATTCAAGTTTCTTGATGGTGCTAATGCAAAGACTAAGAGAAAGATTACTCAAGCCAGTTGTCCATATTCTATTCTGCATGGAGTATTATTTCGAATAGGACCTGATGGACAATACAAGAGGGCAGTTGGACATGATCAAGGGAAGGAACTGCTAGAAGAATTCCACAATGGTACATGTGGAGGGAACTTCTCTGACAACTTACAAAGAAGAAGGATCTTGGATGCGAGTTATCACCGGCCCACTCTTTTTAAAGATTGTTATAATTATTGTAAGACATGTGATATTTGTCAAACACATGGTAAATCGTAAGACTTCATCACTCCATTATGTCCTATTCTTCCACTTGGTCCCTTTGAAAAGTGGGAATAGACATTGTAGGTCCACTTCCAACTACCTCATGCCAAAATAAGTATATTGTAGTTGCCACGATTATTTAACCAAGTGGGTTAAAGCTAGGCCATTGAAAACAACTTCCATGGATGAGGTGGCAAGGTTCATATATGAACGCATTGTCACCGATTTGGTCGTCCATTAGAAATTGTAATGTATCAAGGAAGCCACTTCATTAATGAGGTAGTAAAAGCCCTAGTCAATAAATTTTCTATCAAGCACAGAAGGCAACAACATACAAGCCAAGCACAAATGGACAGTGGAACGAACAAATTTTGTGTTGTGTCAAATTCTAGCAAAGATGCAACCTTGCAGGTACATAAGTGGGATAAAAGGATTCATGCAAAGATTTACGGGCATATAGGGCAACATCAAATTCGAAACAAGATACTCCCCATTTCAAATTGGCCTATGGCATTAATCCAGCTTCTTCCTATTGAGTTTGATATTCCCACCGTGTGAGAGTTATGAAAAATGAAAGGATGGATGAAAGTGATTCAAGAAAAGAAAGGCTGGTACATCTTCATTTGCTAGAGGAAATGAGGGAAATAGAAAAGGATACAAGCCATAAGAAGAAAATGAAGCGAGAAGAAATACTTTGATCAAAAGATCCATTGGTCTCCATTTCATGTGAATGACTTGGTTCTAGTATATGACTCTAGATACAAAAAAAGAAGACAAAGAAAATTTCTTCCAAAATGGATGGGGCCCTACAAAATAGCAGCTGTGCATGAAAATGGTACGTACCAAATGGAGGAATTGGATGGCACTCCCATTACAAAATGGGTCAACCACGACAAGTTGAGGATTTTCCAAGCACTAGAATAGTCTACTCCGAGGACAGAGTAGAAGCTAGGAAGGGGGAAGATGTTGACACTAAACTTTTCCTCCGTAATTTCTATTTCATTAATGTATGTATTAGGAATAGGATGTTGTTAAGTGTAATTAGTAGTAGCGTCACGATAGAAAATAACGGTGCCATCGATGCACGGTGCCGCCAATAATGTGGAGTACGGTAACATCAAAGTACAATAGGAATGTTGTAAAAGGAAATATTTGTCGTAAGTGGTCCGGTAATGTTAAAATGTCAAAGTTGGGATAAGTAGAGAAGTAGGGTCTACATGATTAGGAATTAGAAATATTATATTGGTAATAAGGAAAAGGAGTGAGGTCATAAATATTTTGTGTATTTTATTTGTAAAAATTCTAAAAATGTGGAACCCATGTGAAATGATAAGGTTTATCTTATCTTAAACGATAAGCTTACATGTACGAGATAAGAGTTAAGGTATGGAATATGGTTCGTCGTCAGTGGATTTATTATCCTATCTTAGAGATAATATGGATAAGCCTCGAAAGTTCTATAAATAAAGAGGCCACCCCCTCATTTAGCATAGAAGGAAGTAGTGAGAAATATTGTATGAAGTGTGTAAAGGAAGCCTTCACTTTAAAAGTGTGTTGAAGAAGCCATTAAGAAGTGTAATTGTAAAGTTTCTCCCATAGTATTGGTGGAAGGCAAGTGAATTCATTAACACTTGAAGTACCTCATGGGTGAGATTGTAACAATTTCATGTTAATATTATAATTTACTTTGATATTTCAGATTTGTCATCATTCCGTCTTATCATAGTCGATGGTATTCTTGTGTTATGTTTGTTGTTTTTTTTCCAGATTACATCCACCAAACTAAAGGTTGTGCATTAGTAAATAATCATAGCACGAGGATTTCCCGGTGAAGAATTATCATAGTGCCGGATTGGTGATGACATTTTGGTTCAGTTGTTGGGACCATTCCTCATTGGTGGATTGTCAGAGAGATATTCCCACTTAGTAAAAAATCAATTGGAGGGTGGAGAAGAAAATTTATCACATCCTACATGGAGCCATATCATCTTCATCTCCCTCTTTTGTATTTATTAACATTTTTGTGAAGTTTTGGGAGTTACTTGCTTGGTTTTGCGCTCTCTCATTTTGGGGAATGCTTTCCTTTTGAAGTTCTCATTGGAGTTGAATATTGCTTGGAATTTATTGAGCTTGGACGATTTTGGGACTTTCTTGTGGAGTGGATTCTTTCTATCGCAAGGTAGGGTCTTCACCCTTTTGTTTTCTTCTCTTTCTTATGTGTTTATGTGTTGAATAAATGTTGTATTGCATGATGTGTTGGGTAGTGAAATTTCCTTAGGATTTGCATGAGAAATTCAAACGGGGATAAAATTTGTTGGGAGACGTAAGATTTTTCTCTTAGGTATTTAGGAGGGAGTGGGTTGGGTGCCCCACCTTGTTCTCATCTTGTTATTTTGTTCATTGTGGGAGACTTAAGAGAGAGGGAGGAATAAGAGTGAGGGAGGCATAAGATATTCAGGGGTTGATTTTGTTTTAGAGGTTTTTGATGTGGGAATCCAAACCCTTAAGAGGCGTAAGGGTATCCCCATATACCTTTCTATACTTGGATTGTTTTAGAGCAATGTGTTTGGGAAGTTTATGTGTTGAAAAATGAATGTTTTGTTGTTATTTTTCTTGTGTGAATAATGTTTGAAAGTACAAGTGGAAGATTTGTATTTTTTTCCATAGTTGTCAAGTATTCCATATTGTCTCATCATTGGGGCTCAGGGGCCAATGAGGAAGTAGGCTTCACTTCCTCTTTGGAGTAATGGTTCCATGGCGAGTGTTGCTACTCCCCTATTTTTGGTTGTGTGTTTGTTCTAGGAAGAAGGTGGAGTTTAGATGATGAAGGCTTCCTATGCATTTGGAGAAAAAGAATAATGTACTCTCTTGTTATAATTTACTATGTTTCCTCCATTATGTAAGGAAGGCTTGAAACTTGTATTTGTTTAAAGTGAATTTTTAGTTGTTTCATTATCGAAAAAATGTAATATTAGTAGATATTGAAAATGAAAATAAAATTTTTAAAATCATTTCATTACTTGTTGGAAAGAGAAACAATTTTAGTGTAACAAGTTCTTGATATAATGGAAATGTGATTTAAAAGAAAACAACTTTGTTCTCATTTTAGTGGATTTATTGTCTCAAATAGGTGTGTTGTTCTTGTTGCAAAACTATTGGAAAATATTGTTAGAAGTTACGTATGGGAATGGTTTAAACTTGTATGTTGTAAAAGAAAGAAATATTAATTCCTATTGTATTACATGAAAGGCATATGGTAGCATTAAATTATACGTGTCCTTTGTATTGTTGAAGGAAAGAAGGAAACAATTGTGTTATAAACAAGTAGATATTTGGAAATATTGTCAACTTAGTAACTTACCTATTAATAATAAATGATGTAGGAGATGGGAATTTAGTGTTTTCCTTTTAATTTTGAATGTGTCTTTTACTTAGTTGTCTTAGTGAACAATAAACTCTATATTAATATCTCTTAGCACTCTTGAATGTATTGGTAGGAAACGGTAAAGTATCTAGCCCAAAACAAACAATTTTTTTATATAGCCTTAAATAAATACTTAAATCCCTTTCTAAAATAAAATAAATTGGTTAATAATTAAATGTAATAGTGACACATGTGCCATTATATATACTTATATATATATTTGTATTTAACCTTAAAATTATATCAAAACAAGTATTATATATATATATATATATATATAATATATATATATATATATATATATATATATATTTTTTATAGTTTTTAAGGAAATTTACTTTTTCCAATGTGTATAGAGTTAAAAGGGTGAACTTCCTTATGGTGTGTGGCTGAAACAATTGTGGTTTGTATGTTTTTTTTTTTGGGATGGGGAGAGGTCTCCGACCCCACCCCCACCCCATTTTAATATGGGATGAGGGTGGGGTCAGCGACCTCCCCCGCCCCTGATCTTAAACTTAACCACCCTAAGATTTGGTATCCGCCCATTGTGTTTTACTTTCCATTCGGGTACTGCATCCTTCTCCCCACAAATGACCTTTCCGAGCACAGGTTAATAATAAATATTTTTATATATATTTACATACATATACATATACATGCATGCATACATACATACATACATACATACATACATATACACACACACACACACACACACACACACACACACACACACACACACACACACACACATAATATTTGTGGGTTTTCAAGTATGTATAAAATGAAATTTTAATAAAAATATACACATTTACTTGTACATGTACAAATGTGTGTGTGTGTGTGTGTGTGTGTGTGTGTGTGTATATATATATATATATCTATGTATGTATGTATGTATTTATCATTTTTACACAAGTGTATATATATACCATTTTTCCTATTCCTCTAAAATAGGATAAATACCCATATGCCCATTCGGGTAAATACAAAAGAAATAGTAAGATAAAAAAACATGCAACCCTAAGAGAGGGTGTAAGTAGAACTAGACAAGAAAGGAAGAATGTGCATCCTTCCATCATCTTGAGCTTGAATCTCATGGCTTCCACCTCCCTCTCCACAAATCTGAAAAAAAAAAAAAAAAAAAAAACCAATAAGTCAAATGAAAGGAAAAAGATCTTTTCATAAGCATATTTAAGGTTAGATGGATCCCCAAATTCAAGGGCCCCAAATGAATCTATGCAATGGATGAGATTCATCCCTACAAAACGTAGGTGGGAAGTGGGTGAAGGAAATTTCACATTTAAATTGCATGGGTATAATTTTTTGTGGGGCCACTCTAGTATGTGTAGGGGGTGTTATTACTTTTCTAACCCAAATGTCTTATTAGAGACCTTTTTATTTAATGCAAGCTTTGACCCCTTTGTGGGTATAATAAAACTTTATTATTTAAATAACTAGACCACAATACCCTTGATATTAATTTGAGAAAGTTTAATTAAGGTTGAATTAAATTGTATTAAAACAAATGGTAGGGGTGCCTAAGACTTTCTTTAGACTAATTTATTTATTTAATGGTATTGAGATATTTTTTATTATTTTAATTAAAGGGGATCTAATGGGAAATTAATAATATTAATTTAATGTAATTTTAAAATGAGAAAGTGTGATCAAATTTTAACTTTGTGTTGTGAGTAGGTTTTTTTAAAAATTATTCCATAATTTTCTAGTTTGACCTAGGATTGTCTTCAATTTTGTGCGGGTAAATTTGAGGGTGTTACACTTGGTATTAGAGCCATGAGTTCAAATCTTGGACCCTCGGGCACACTTGAAAAAATGAGACATGAACATTAAACCTATAACAACTCTAAACATAAAAAACAACATTGTATGATATTTGTATAATATAGAAAACTTACAAAACTGAAATAAAACCTAGAATGATGAACTAACTCTTGCCTTGGTCTTTGTAGGAGGCACAGACCAAATAAGGGGTTCTTGCACATAGACCTAAACTTGCCACCTCCAAACCAGTTTTTAGTAGATATTTTACCTCAAATATTACAAATGTTATAGGATGTTAATGTCACTATACACGGAGGATCCTTAGGAGGACGAGCTACTGTACAAAATAGAGAACCATCAGTAGAGGCTCGTGCATCTCAATGAAACAGTAATGAGCATAGGGAAGATAACTCCCATGTGGAGTCAACTAGAGCATATTCACCTCATAGGGGACATGGAAATATGATTTTAGGAAACAGAAACAGATCTCAAATCCCTAAGCCGAGGAGGAGTAGGTAGAGAGACCTAGGGGTCGACAATCATCAGTTGCATATCATATCAAGAAGATCTTAAAGCTACACCCATCTCATTATTCTAGAGATACAGGTGGCTTTTAGGAATAGGCTTGGTTAGTGAGCTTGAGTGTATGCTTCAAGTTTTACCGATTTTACTAGCAACACAAAATCTCATGTTACGATTCATCTTCTGAGGGATGGAGCAGTGTCTGTAGTAGAGGACTCGAGGAGAAGAAGATCCACGTAGACTCAAAGATAGTTACATGAGAACTCTTCAAGGAGTGGTTCAGGAGTAGATACTTATTCAAGAGGTTTATCCAGTATAGGATAGATGAGTTACATGACTTATGTCACCATCAAAGATAGTATCGTAGTACGTGAGTTGATTTCTAGACTTACTTTAGTATGTTTACTATATGCAGGATGAGCAGTCTGGATTCACAAGTTCATCAGGGGCCTGAATTTGGATTTGGGAGGTGTGATGCACATTCATTTCCCATATAAATTAACAGAGGTCATTAATAAGGCCTACATTACGAAGAGACTAGGAGAAAGACTCAACGAGCTAAGGTAAGAGTGTGGATCCGAATCCAGGTAGATGCAAGATAGTAGGTCGAGGGGGTCAACTCCTCCTCCTCGTGGTAGACAAGGTTATGCACATTCTTCATTCATACAACCACAATAGCCACCTCAACAAAGAGAAAAGCAGACTTGCGCCCCAGTTTAGACCTCCATAGAGATTCAATGCTTAAAGGGGACAGAGAGTGGGGCCTCCCATAGGGTTCTGATGAGGACAAAAGGTACACCGAGGGATGAGTCGAATGATTTTGCTGCAATGACCACACTAGTCAATATCCAAATCCTCGGGATCCATGACACCGACTACTAGAGTACCTACTAGAGTTGTATCTCATTGGAGAGGACCAGATAATTGTTATGGATGTTGTGTTCTTGGACATCATTAGAGAGAGTACCCATAGAACCCTAGTAAAAAGGTTAAGGCACCGATTTTAGAGCCTACAATTAGCAACATGGGACATAGCCATCAGATCTATGCAACGGTTCATATCCACCAAGATGAGCATTAGGGCACTGTGATAGAGACTATAGGTAGCATTGGTGGTATTCCCACATCTATTCGGTTTGATTCTTCTATATTTAATTCCTTTATTACACCATATTTAGTAGAGCATTAAAATTTGGTGACAATTAGATAGGGCCTTAGTTAGGACATTGAGATGGCTTTTGGAGCCAAAATATCTATAGACTCCTTAGTTAAGGAGTGTGTGGTGAATTTGGGACCCTTCACCACTCCCTCAGATCTTTGTGTCCTTCCGTTGTGATCGTATGGAGTCATCTTGGGCATCGATTGGTGATCTGCACATAGAGCCAAATTTGATTGTTACCACAAGAATATATCATGTACATATGACTTGGGAGTCGAGTTAGTGATAATTGGAGTTAGGAGACTCATTTCTATATACACTATTTCCACTATACACTTAAGTGGTGTGGAAGACATGGGTGTCGATGCTCGCTATTACTTCTAGTGATAGGTCGGAGGATGGGGCTAATGGACCTTATCTTGACGACCACCCCATCTAGTAGGAGTTATCTAATGTATTTCCTACTGAGCTTCCAGGATGCCTCCCCATGGGAGATAAACTTCCACATTGACTTGGTTCCAAGAGTAGAACCTATCTCACGCACTCCTTATAGGATGACCACACCTAAGTTTTATGAGCTCAAGTTGCATCTTGAGGGCCTTCTTGAGAAACACCTAATATATTATTATGTATCCCATTGGGGTGCACCAATGATTTTTGTTAAGAAGAAAGACGGATCCTTGTGGTTGTGTGTGGACTACAAGAAGCTGAACAAAGTAATGATCAAGAATCGTTACCCCCTTCCTCGCATTGATGATTTGTTTGATCAGATGATGAAAGGGCCATAGTATTTTATAAGATTGATCTTAAGTCTAGATACCATCAGTTGAGGATTTCAGAGGTAGATATCCACAAGTCATATTTCCACACGAGATATGGGCACTATGAGTTCATAGTTGTGCTCTTAGTTCGACGAATGCCCCTGCGCAGTGTTCATGATTTTGATGAATTGTTTGTTCAATAAATTTTTTCATGCTTTCATGCTCGTATTTATAGATGATATTATAATATACTCACGTATATGTGAGGATTATGAGGATCACCTTCGTCAGGTTCTACGGTGTCTTCATGAGTAGTAGCTTTACGGGAACTTGGAGAAGTATGTAGTCTTTTAATTAGAGGTTCACTATTTGGGTCACATCATTTCTAGGGAAGGTATCATAGTTGATCCTTCCAAGATTAGATCTATTATGCATTGGCCAACACCCACTTGTGTGACCAAGGTGCATAGTTTCATTTGTTTGGTAGGATACTATAGGAGATTTGTTTAGGAATTTTCTTGGGTTATGCACCCCATCACTTCCTTTCAACAAAAAGAGAAGAAGTTCTTATGGTTAGATAGATGTGAGGAAGACTTCAAGAAACTAAAGGAATGCCTCACGAAAACATCTATTCTTGTAGTGCTAGACCCTCAGGGTGAGTTCTTCATTTACACAGATGCTTCTTTGGCATGACTAGGAGGTGTGTTGATGTAGGAGGGCCAAGTGGTTTATTTTGAGTCTCACAAAATCAAGGATTATGAGATCAATTATCTCGACTCATGACCTTGAGCTTGTAGCAGTTGTGCATTCCTTGGTTTGGTAGAGACATTTCCTTCTTGGTCAGATATTTATAATTAGGACTGATCACTTGAGTCTTCACCACCTCTTCACGTAGCCAAATCTCAACGATCGTCAGTGGCGTTGGATGGAGTTGATTTGTGAGTACAACATGGAGATAGAGCATGTGAAGGGGAAGGATAATGTGGTTGTGAACACCCTGAGTAGATGGAGACATGTGGTTATGGATACTTCAGTGGGTACATATTTGCGAAGAAGGATTTTGAAGCAGCTTCCTCACGACAACTTCTACCTTGCATCCAAATAAGAGATTGAGTCGCAGAGGCCCCTTAAGGGAAATTTGATGGATTTTCATTAGAGGTAGATGGTCTTCTTAGGAATAGATGTTGGATATATGTTCCTAGAAATGGAGGCTTGAGACAAGACATTTTGGAAGAGGCTCATCATGCACCTTATTCAGCCCATCCCGGGTGAAGAAGATGCATTCCACCTTGAGACAGATGTACCATTAGAGGGGACTACAGAGATACTTAGCTCAGTTTTTGTCATGCTATTTAGAGTGTTAGAAGGTGAAGGTTGGGCATCAACATCATTACGAAGTGGAAATGAGACACCATTTCCATGGATTTCATAGTTGGGTTAACGATTTCAAGATACCACCACAACGCCATCATGGCCACAAAGGATAAATTGACAAAATTGGATCACTTTGTTCAATGCTTACCACCTACATATCTAGTGCAATGGCATGATTATACCTTAATGATATTTTCAAATTACACAGGATTCCATAGAAGATCATTTGTGACTGTGATCCCTTATAAACTTCTCACTTCTGGACTACCATGTAGCATGATCTTAGGACGAATATCAACTTTAGTACAACTTATCACCCCGAGATATATGGAAAAACATAAATGGGTGAATCAGATTTTGGAGGACATGATTAGGATGTACATCATGGACCATTAGTCAAGGTGGGAGGAGCACTTGTATTTGGTCTAGTTTTCCTACAATAATAGTTTTTAGATTTCTATAGGCATGGATCCTTTTGAGAAACCGTATGGAAAAGAGTGCAGGACATAGCTAAGTTGGGACATATTAGAGGATAGGGTTTATATTGGGCCAGATTTACTACATGATATGGAGCAGTAGGTTGTCATGATAAGCTAGATATTATAGGAGGCTTAGGAAAACATAAGAAATATATGGATCAGCAGAGGATAGATCATAGTTTTGAGGTGGACACGAGGATGTTTCTTCATGTCGGCCTCATAAGATCCCTATCCATTATAGAAAAGGCACTAATATTTCTCCTAGGTTTTTGGGTCTCTTTGAGATATTGGATCATATTGGACCTTTGGCCTATCATCTAGCATTGCCACCCAACTTGTCTTGCATCCAAAATGTATTTCATGTTTCTGTGCTTAGGATGTCTATTATAGATCCTTCTCATGTATTAGATTGGACCTCATTGTAGGTGCAAGATCGGGGAAGGTGATGGTGGAGCCCATCCGTATTTTAGAGCACATGACCCTGGGCCTTCGAGGTAGAGAGATTGATCGAGGTTTGCATTCAAAGTGGGATTGATACGACAAGACAATAGCTACTTGGGAGGACACCACACCTCTAAGATCATAGTTCCCACGTTTATTCTAGTGACTTCTAGGAGAAAGTTGAGTCTAAGGGGAGAGGGATGTAGTGCCCACTCCTCTTCAACATTTATATGATTATGATGTTTCTTAGCATAGACTAGAGTTATGGACTTTTCTATCACATTTTAGATATTGACAGATGGACATTGTTATTTTTATTAGTTAATTTATAGACAGTATGGATGTTAGACTTATGACATGATTACGAAATGGATAATATGTATATTTGGATATATCGAATTGTTGATTTTATACTTATATTGGACTAATGCATTGTTTCAATAATTATATGATGCTAGATGATGTTTTTGATGTTGTGATCTTATTACTAGTTGATAAAGTAATGAAATTAAAATAATTGGAATTGGGAACGATGACAAATTAATTGTCTTAGTTTAAGTTGTGATAATTGATTATATGTATATGCATGTATTTTTACTATTTCAATGTTGTTAATTTGGCAACGAGGCTAGAAAGGTATTGTTTTGACTTTTACAGGTATACACAACACAATAAAACAAAGGGGATAGGAGACCAATAGTGAAAGAATATGGAGTATTAAGCAACAAGTCACCATGGAAACATGTGTATTCATATGTTGTTTATTGTTGTTGTTTGTTAGGAGGTCCCTATTGGGGTGACCTCAAAACTGACCTTGGGAATGTTGGCAATTTATCTTGTTGGTTTTATTTAATTATGATTTATTTTATTTTTATTTTCATGTGGATTCACTTTTATTAATTGTGTTTAGTACCCCTCTTAAGATAATTTAATAGTGTTTATCTAGTGCTAATTGTGATGTGACAAAAAGGGGGAAATAAATGTGAGTTGGTATCCTTAATGTGGGTTGGCTTGGAATGAGTTTAATTTTTTTGGGGTAGTGTGTACTCAAAATTCCTTGTGAACTTCAGATTTTGACCTTCTAGGATATTTTGGAGACTTGTGGGACAAGATAAGCTTGTCCCACACCTTTAAATTCACCCACCCACCTAGCATAAGATGTGAGGGAATTATTTTAGGTCATATTTTATGTTTTAATGAAGGGAAAGGAAAATTAATTGCACTTTTCTTACATGGGTAATTAATTTTGTCCTTAAGGGGTGTGGGTTGTGTTAAGTGTGTAAGAGGATGGCATTTTCCCTAACCACCAATTTATTATGCTTTGGGGTATGGGTTTGACCTTGGTGATGTGGGGTGGAGAATAAATGATGTGGCATCCTACATAGAGCCACATCATCTCCATCTCCTCTTTTCTATTTATTAGAAATTTTCTGAAGTTTTGGGGTTAATTGCTTGGTTTTTGGATCTCTCATTTTTGGGAATGATTACCTTTTGGTGTTGAAGATTTCTTTGAATTTATTGAGCTTGGAGGATTTTAGGACTTAATTTTGTATTGGATTCTATATGTGGCAAGGTAGGGTCCCCACCCTTTTTTTTCTTCTCTTTCTTATGTGTTTATGTGTTGAATCAATGTTGTATTGCATTATGTGTTGGGTAGTGAAAGGTCCTTAGGATGTGCATGAGAAAGTGAAATGGGGATGAAATTTGTTGGGAGGCATAAGATTTTTCTCTTGGGTATTTAGGATGGAGTGGTTTGGTTGACCCACCTTGTTCTCATCTTGTTATTATGTTCATTACGGAAGACATAATAGAGAGGGGAGGCATAAGAGATATTTTTATTTGTAGGGAGGCATAAGAGATTTTGGGGTTGATTGTGTTTTGGAGGTTCTTGAGGTGGGCATCTAGACTCTTGGGAGGCACAAGGGTATCCTCATATTGCTTTCTCTACTTGGCTTGTTTTAGAGCCAATGTGTTGGGAAGTTTATGTGTTGAAAAATGAATGTTTAGTTGTTATTGTTCTTTTGTGAATGTTGTTTGAAAGTAAAATTTTAAGCCTTGTATTTGTTGTCATGGTTGTTAAATATTCCATTTTGTCTTGTCATTGGGGTTTGGGGGCTAATGAGGAAGTGGACTTCACTTCCTCATTAGAGTAATGGTTGGAGTGGCGAGTGTTTCCTACTCCCCATTTTTTTGTTTGTTTGATCTTGGAAGAAGGTGGGGTTTACATGATGAAGTCTTCTTGTGTATTTCAACAAAAATAATTATGGACTCTCTTGTTATAATTTACTATGTTTCCTCCATCGTGTAAGGAAGGCTTGTAAACTTGTATTTGTTTAAAGTGAAGTTTTTAGTTGTTTCATTATCAAAAAAATGTAATATTATCAGATATTGAAAATGAAAATAAAATTTTTAAATTCATTTCATTACTTGTTGGAAAGAAAAACAATTTTAGTGTAACAAGTTTTTGATATAATGGAAATGTGATTTAAAATAAAAAAACTTTGTTCTCATTTTAGTTGATTTATCATCTCAAATAGGTGTGTTTTTCTTGTTGTAAAACTATTATAAAATCTTGTTAGAAGTTACTTGTGGGAATCGTTGAAACTTGTATGTTGTAAAAATACAAAAACATTAATTCCTATTGTATAACATGAAAGGCATATGGTAGCATTAAATTATATTTGTCCTTTGTATTGTTGAAGTGAAAGAAGGAAACTATTGTGTTATCAACAAGTAGATATTTAGAAATATTTTAAACTTAATAAATCACCTATTAAGAATAAATGATTTAGGAGCTGGTAATTTAGTGTTTTCCTTTTAACTTTGAATGTATGTTTTACTTAGTTGTCTTAGTGAACAATAAACTCTTTACTAAATTCTCTTAGCACTCTTGAATGTATTGGTAGGAAATGGTAAAGTATCTAACCTAAAAAAAAGAAACAAAAAAAAAAATTATATGGCCTTAAATAAATACTTAAAATACCTTTCTAAAATAAAATAAATTAGTTAATTAAATGTAATAGTGACACATGTGTCATTATATATACTTATATATATTTGTATTTAACCTTAGAATTTTATCAAAATAATTGTATTATATATACATACATATATATATATATATATATATATATATATATATATATATATATATATATATATATATATATAGATATATATAATATAGTTTTATAAAAACATTTACTTTCTTCAATGCGTATAGTGTTAAAAAGGGTGAACTTCCTTATGGTGCATGATCGGAATAGTCGTAGTTTTAATGTTTTGTTGGGGATGGGGGAGGTCGGTGACACCACCCTCGACACCATATTAATATGCGATGGAGGGTGGGGTCAACGACCTCCCCCGCACAAGTTTTGGTATGCGGTCGTTGTGTTTTACTTTCCATTCGACTATACAAATCCCTCTCCCGTGAC
Source organism: Taxus wallichiana var. yunnanensis (assembly GCA_018340775.1). NCBI lineage: Eukaryota > Viridiplantae > Streptophyta > Pinopsida > Cupressales > Taxaceae > Taxus > Taxus wallichiana. Next base: position 954,906,771 of record CM031240.1, on the reverse strand, counting down.
CTTTCCGAACCTAGTTAATAACAAACATTATATATATATATATATATATATAGTTAATAACAAACATTAAATATATATATATATATATATATATATATATATATATATATATGAGTTTAATAATATCATATTTGTGGGTTTTTGGTATGTATAAAGATAAATTTTAATAAAAACATACACATTTACATATACAAGTACAAATGTATATAAATATATTTAAATATGTTTAAATCATTTTTAGACAAGTTTATATATACATCATTTTTCCTATTCCTCTAAAATAGGGTAAATATCCATATGCCCATTTGAGAAAATACAAAATAAATAGTAACATAAAGAAAAAATAAGTACATGCAACCCTAGGAGAGGGTGTAAGTAGAACTAGATAAGAAAGGAATAATGTGCATCCATCCATGAGCTTGAGCTTAGTTCTCATGGCTTCTACCTCCCTCTCCACATATCTACAAAAGAAAAAGAAGAAACAATAATTCAAATTAAAGGAAAAAGAGATTTTCATAAGCATATTTAGGGTTAGATGGATCCCTAAGGGCCCCAAATGAATCAATCCAATGGATGAGATTCATCCCTACAAAAATTAGGTGGGAAGTGGGTGAAGGAAATTTCAAATTTAAATTGCATGGGTAGACTTTATTTTGGGCCCACTCTAGTATCTCGTAGGGAGTTTTATTACATTTCTAACCCAAATGTCTTATTAGAGACCCTTTTTATTTAATGCAATCTTTGACCCCCTTGTGGGTATAATAAAACTTTATTATTTAAATAACTAGACCACAATACCCTTGAAATTAACTTGGGAAAGTTTAATTAAAGTTGAATTAATTTGTATTAAAGCAAATGGTAGGGGAGCCTAAGTCTTTCTTTAGATTAATTAATTTATTTAATGGTATTGAGATATTTTAATTATTTTAATTAAAGGGGATCTAAGGGGAAATTAATAATATTAATTTAATGTAATTTTAAAATGAGAAAGTGTGACCGTAAATTTTAACCTTGTGTTTTGAGTAGGTTTTAAAAAAAAAATTATTGCATAATTTTTCTAGTTTGACCCATGTTTGTCTTGGGTTTTGTGGTGGGTAAATTTGCGTGTGTTACACTTCTTTTCACGCTGGAACTCTTGTTTGAGTGGGGTTTAAGGGGACTCACACTCAATATTCTCTTGTGTGGTTAACTAAAACATTGGATCCACTCGAATCATTTTCATTCATCTTAAAATGGTTTCATTCAATTTGATTTAATTACCATTTTTTAAAATAAATTGTTGTGTAACCCATTTATTAATAGGGACATTGGTATGATCATGAGACTACTAGTCCTTTCCCTAGGGGTTTGTGTTAAGAACATGATTACATGATTTCACACCATACATTCAATGCAAAATAGGACAAGGGGGATAATAAGAGGGAGTATTTATTCATTTAAATGGTTAACATTAAAATTAAAGTTTACATGAAGAGGATTATGTTGTCACCAAAAGATGATATAAATGCATTATACGAACTATATACATTTCACCCATCTCCAATTGCATCATCTTATACTTAAATTATCACAAACTAATTATAAATTAAAATGTGGTTAAGTTTCACAAATGACTCTTATAATTGCACCATAGAAGTGAAATGATAATTCAAATTCACTATTGAGTTCATTTATGATCCCAACTCATACATGTGACTTCTAAGGTTAGTTAGTGATCTTCACCACCTACATTCTTCACTATACATGTGTGCCCAACCAAGAGGATCTTACATTATGTTTGGGTTTTGGTTATAAATAGTGTACTACCTTAAGAAAATCACATTCTTCTTACTACACACATGATTTCCAAACCTAGGAGAGGAACCACATACTCTAGATAATGTTTGACCACATCATTCCTATTCATTGGGTTCACAACGATGCCTCTAAGAATATAGGCTATGATGAAAACTCAAACTTGAGCTATTATTTACCTAAACTAGGAGGTGCCATCGAGTGCAAATTTCATTTGAAGGTCTCAGTTTTCTATGCTAAAGGATTAACACATGAAGGTTAGTTATGCACAAATTTTGTACTAGGTTTGACTGTTTTGTTTAGATTTCTTTATTGCATTTTCAAGGTAAGGAAAAGATGACACACCAATTAATTAATCGTCTATTGCACACTTGAAATACACTAAGATGTTAATTTCAAATTCGTTTAACACACATATATCTATATCCAACCTTTTTACCATATGTAAATCTGAATCGAAATGGCACCTATGATTAAATGCACATTTCCCAAGGCATCCCTAAAACTAGCATCTCATACATATTACCAAATTTCAAATATAAAATTTTCTATAACATGACAATACATTATACATATATACATTTTACAATAACCTATATAAATTACAATAATAAACAATGAATTACACGACATATTTTTGCCATCTTTCTTGCATCCTACAAAACCATGTGAGCATGAAATCAATGATAAATTGCTGACATGGAATCCACCTAGATCTAGCATAATTAACATTTTTAGTTTCCCATTTACATAATAATAATTTTCATTCTAAGGGAGAGGGTTAGAGACACATATTCATTCCATTTCATTTCACTTCATTTCTTAACCAAGGAGAGAGAAAGAGATAGGGAAGAGAGAGAAACACTATTTTGCCAAAAGTCTAATTTCACACAAGTCGAAGATAGAGTTCCAAATAGTTATTTACAAGTGTTAATAAGTTTCCATGATGGTTTTCTAACTTGACTAGGGTCCTACAACTTTCCTTAGCATTTTCCTACTAAATGCAAAAATGCTCAACTTCTTCTCGTGAGGCTAAAAACCACATCTAGAAACCTGTCTTTCGATGAGAAATTTGCATGGCAGTGAATTCTTACGTGTCCACCTATATACCAAGAATTCAAAGGGATTGACAGAATTTAGAACTAACGAATGGTGTAAAATTGGCAAATGGTTTTCCGGAGTCACCGGTTGTAATCAGCCAAGTTTGACCTAGTCAAAGAACAACCGGAGGCCTATAAAACCCCTTTTCCAAACTAACCAAGAATAATTTTTCCCAATCCGTAGGTTCCATGTGATTTTCTAGGAAAAATATGAGAGGGATGTGAAGGAGGACAAGCATTTCATTATTTAGGGGTCAAATGGCGAGCTGATACGAAACCCAACTTTTCAAATTTAAAAATTTCCTAAAAGTGCAAAATGGAGTAACAAGGCTCCTAGAGGAGTGGTGAAGAGAGCAAAAATGGTGAAACAAGGTCGAGATAATGGTTGATGTGAATCCCCAAATAATAAGGGATATATATGATGCTTGAAATATTTTCTACAAGGCTTAAATCATTATTTTACAAGTCTTTGGAATTTTCGTTTTCTAACTTTGCAAGGTGTACTATAATGCCCAAAATTACACACACAAAAACAATAATAACAATACTGGAATAATTTTTTTCTTACTTATATTTTAGTATACACGATACTACATGAGATCAATCATGATGACACACCAAACAATATTTTTTGCTCAAGCATTAACTCGATATACAACATGAATACATGTGATTCACATCAACGACACTTGTTTTTACCGACAAGGCACCACATAATGATTCACAACATAATGACTCAACTAAAAAACAAAATTTTAGTTATGGTCCTTCCTACATTTATTACAAACATGTTTCAATCTTTATTTAAGTTTTGGAAAGGCTCATGATATGTAAATCATAAATTCCTTTTCCTTTTTCTAGAATTAGACTCTATACCATTTAAAATTTAAATTATGATGTATCTCATTTAATAACAATAGTTAACATTATTTCAAGTACTTTTTAAATTCATTCATTTTTCATTAAGGTATTTATTTACACACAAGCCTACTAGGTATTATACCTAGGATTCACTCCTAAGGGAATGCATCTTGATCTTTTATCATACCTCTATTACACAATAGAACAAGTGTAAGTCCGAGGATGTGACATTCACATTTCTTGTTTAAGGATTTAGGGTCACTTTTATTTCACTCATTTATAAATTTGTAATTGACTTACCACAAAATAAGGATTATATATGAAGTAGGTCATGTATCCATTGCAAGAGGGGTCAAATCACATTGTAAGGAAGATCATGTTTCACTTTCCCATGGAATAACATCCCATGATTCCAGTTCCCAAGTTCAAACATCCAATAAATTTTTTCTATAGTTATGCTCCAACAATTAGTAAAGGATTCAAAGGGTCTAAACATGGCAACATACTTCATTATTTTCTTGTTTCAAGATTAGTTTTCTTGAGCATCATTTTACGGATGGCTTAAAAGATTTTATTTCTCCTTAACAAGGTTCATATACCTTTGTAATGTATTGTGTAACCTATTTGATAATCACAATGGTCTAGGTTTATAAAGCAAGAATAATATTCCTCCTCTAACTCAATATATTACAAATAATAACATTATGCTTCATGCCTTCAAAGGTAAGTTATGTATCAAGTATTAACAACGCTACTAAACAACATGGTTTTACTCATTCTTAAATGGATCTCAAACTAAGACTTATGTAATGAAAAATCAACCTTCATTTTACATTTAATACAAGTATCTCATTACATAGGAGTAAAATCTTATTACATCCATGAATAAACTTACAAACAAAAATAATAATCAATTTCCAACACATTCATCAATTAAATACAACATCCAACTGGGTCATACCGATCTCATAGAATCCCCCAAAAATGATATAATATTTATGCAACATCAGTCTCGAAGAACTGGCATGACCATTTAAACCTTTCCCCTATTATAAGCCTTTAATACATACATGTTATAACAATCTGAAAGAAAAGAAAAAATCTTCCTATAATAGTAGCACTACTTCTATAATAATCTCTTTACTAAATTCTCAATCAACTTAAAGTTCTTATTACATTAAAAACTAGATGTACATTTCCTTTCAGTAAGTGACAAACAACAAAACATTACATCTAAACTAACTTTCTCACTCTAGGATTCAAGGAATGTTACCAAAAATACCATTTGTTCTCATGTAATGGAAAATACTATAGAGAAGGCATTAAACACACAAAGATGTATTACATTATAATCCAAACAAGTAGGGAAATAGTCATACTAGCCAAGAAGCATATATGATAAACCTAGTAATGAGTGAATAAATGAAAGGTAGTATTCTATCTTCGTTCACTCATAATAAATACCGAGAAGTTTTTCTGGGTGAGCGGTATGGATGAATGGAAACTCAATAACTTAATACAAACTAATAACTTATAATACCCTATCAAACTAGAAGTGTATCTCTATAGACAAACCAACTAGATACATCACCCAACCCACTTATTATTGTGGTTGTCTGGAGTGAAAACCATGTAAAAATTATCCTAAGTAGGCACTAAGCTTTTATTAACTTGCAACAACTTTTGTTATTCTTTAAAAAAATGTTTGTCTATCATTGGTTACAATACTCCTACCCATGAATTAAATAATTAGTTTATGATTTTCCTTACAACTTAAACATCTTGTGGTTATAATGTTTTATAAAATGTAATGAACATCCACACACACACACACACACACACACACACACACACACACACACACACACACACACACACACACACACACACATATATACATATATGCCATAGACAATTTACACAAACATCTACATTTCTTCCTGATTATTTTAATTATCTACAAAGGCCAATCGAGACCAACATAATAATCATTGACATACTATACACTTTTGTGTGTTATACACTGAGTAGATCAAAGATAATATACAAGGTGTTAAATTCCACTAAATTTCTTGTAACATGCAAGGGATTTATGTATGTCAAATAGGTCTTAAAAATATTTTCCTCCTCATATGTTTAGGGAAACATGTAAAATAAGAAAAATCAGCCAAATAACCCCATCTTGTTACTGCTAAGTCATTAAACATGTACCTATAACAATATTAACTAGCCTCGGTTTAATCAAGGCATACATCTACGTGACTATTAAATAGTAATAAAAAATAAAAATAGAAACATAAGCATGTTTGCTATGGGTACTCGGTTGTAATATTTCCATGCAACCCAATGTAGGAATTTAATTGACGATTAATTTATCAACTACACCCTATATGCAGTCAATGCTTAGTTCACTATGATAGTGATAAGGCATAAATCAACAACCCAGAGAGGTGATATAATGCTTGTCATGACTTGCACTATGTTTTCACTAAAATCACACACTCTGTTCATTATCCTATCTATAGCTCAAATACCCAAGCACATAAGTATTTATACATAACAGTGTTCAATACTCACACCACACTGAAGGCATCACAGAGTCCATGATACCCGACCCATATTCCATAATGCCAATAAAACTATTCAATTAGATTTCTTAACAGAACTAGTATAGTTTAAGGATTAACCCTTGACAGCTCAATATAGGAATTTGAACTATTTCACTTATATTCACAAGACCACAATCATGCAAAATGATTCAACCATTGGGAAAATATTTATATAATATTATTTTTCAAGGATAAGTTCAAAACCACCACACAAAGCCCAAGCACAGATGCCAACAGTCATAATAAATCAATTATTTAAACAACATTTTCATTCCATGCATGTAATAAAAACATATAACATAAGTAATATACGAACGATGAATGCATGTGTGTTTTATCACTACAAGAATCCTCTCCACCATCCTCCCATGAAACTACTTCATCCTTCTTCCAGGAATTCCATCAAATGGTTGCATGCATCCACTATTCCACCATTGCATTTTATTCCAAATATTAAACTTGAGGCATATCAAGAAGCCTTTCTGGAATCAGTTTCCCATCACCATCTCATACTTCTATTTCATCTCTCAAAAATCACACATGTTGGTTGCCATTCTATATCTTCTAATCCCCAACTTCTTCTTTTTCTTATTTTCTATATAACGAACAAAGAAATGCAAGAAGTATTTATGTTTTCTCTAAGAGACAATTGAATCGCTTGGACATAAATGCGAGTCCATATCAATTAATTTGTATAAAGAAAAATGACGAGACATTCATGTTACAAATTTATCTCCATGTCTGCAGGTCCCAAGTTCCCATACAGTTTACATAGGGACAATGTTGGCAAGTTAAATTGATTAGGTTAGAAACTAGTTGGTTTGGTCTAGTGAATCGGTGGAAAAAAATTATGAGAACCCTCATTCCCTCTCGAAAACCCATATTATGGCATGATTGGGATGTTGCATGGGAAGAGAAAATTTTGGAAAATAGTGTGAAGTTTGGATTTTACCCCTTCCAATTTGCCTTACGTGGAATCCTGGAACACCTTTTTAACTAATCCATTTGTGCATGCCTATAATCCATGCATTCCATGAATCAAATTTCTTTGAGGCACTCTGAGAAACAGTTCACATGCCATGAATATGCTCCCACCTTTTGTATCCATGTTAACCAGGGCACCTGCAAATACTACATCTGAAAAAAATTGATTTTATTATGATTTTTGGATATCAATACCTTGCTCTTGAGATCCCAATTCGGTATACATTGGGAGAATCTTGGAAAAGGTGATGGAATCGGCATTACACTTGACAACTGCATTTTCTTAAAGCTTCAACAACATTTTCAACAAACCCATTTTGCATATATCCTGCAATCGAAGCATTCCTAGAACTCATGTTTTCTCTAAGGCATTTTGTCAAATGGTTCATTCATGTTTATGCTTCCACATTATTCATATACATCTACCAGAGCATTTGCAACTACAACATCTGAAAAAACCCCTCTTTATTTTATGCTTTGTTGGATGTCCATTCTTTATTCCAGCACTCCTATTTTCACACATGCTAAGAAAACATTGGAAAAGGCTAATTGATTGGGGAGGATACCTTCTCTTTGCATTTTCTTGAAAGTTTCTACGCCTTTTTAACAAACCCATTTTGGGTATTTTCTGCAACCATGGTATTCCATGATTTTTTTCTTTACAACCAAACATACCAGTGCACAAGCAACTCCTTTATATATGCCAATCTTGTGGAAGATGTTTGTACAAGTTCCAAAGCTCATGTTTGACACAGGTTGGGAGTATGTTGGTAAATTTGAACTGATCCATTTGAAGACCTATTTTCTACAATGGTGAAATGGTGTGGCTATCATGTGAGGAAACCCAAGCCTTATGTGCACTACAACTATCCCAATACTGCTAAAATTTACAAATTTATTCTAGGTTTAGACGTGGGTAAAGTCTCCGGATCTCAAATAAATTGAAATGCATTATTATGTAGGGAAGAAGACAAGTCAAAAAGTTGTTTCAGAATCCCATGTGTTGTCCCCTTCCTCCACATGCCATCAAAAACCCATGCCAATTCCCATTACTTTTAAAACCAAACACATTCATTAGCTTATTTTTAAATTATTTTTAGTCTGTATTTTATGTCATGCACAAAATTTCCCTCCCCTTATAAGAGCATTGTCCTCAATGTGATAAAATACCGAATCTTTAAGGGTAAGCACAGAAGAAAGTCATTAATGAAAACTTTCACTTAACAAAACAACTTTTTGATACAACACGACCACTAGGAAGCAAACTAATTTTAACAATATCCTAAATTTTAATGTTTTGTGAAGAGTAGCAGATTTGTTATATTTTACTTTATTACCCAATTAGTCTATTTTTATTTACGATTTTGTAATTTCATGCCCTTTAATATTTCATTGTTTACGATTTTAATTTACTTATGTTTGCGGTTCCCAACAAATATGACATCACAATAATACACTAGGCCTCGAGCACAACACTATGGTCCACAAGACATATTGCTATATACTTTCCATGACTTTATCACATCACAATAACTCAAACGAATCACGAAAACAACATACATATCCCTTAAAACAAGATACTTTTCACACATGCTTTTGACACAAAGGTACTCATAACATAAGCATACTACAACAACATGGAATTCCCAACAGTACACATACAAATGTTTCACATAATTTGAAACCATAATTATAGCTACAAAGTGTCAAGATGGGAACAATATCCAAAGACATAAACTAGACTCACAAGAGTGCAAATAAATCATAACACAAACTCCATACACCTCCCAAAACATCACAAAACAACTCCATATACCTCCCAAGGCATCACAAACAACTACATATACCTTCCAAATCATCACAAAAACAAACTCCTCCAAGTGCACTAATCACACACACACACACACACACACACACACACACACACACACACACACACACACACACACACACACACACACGTATCTTATCTCTCCCTCAAGTCTCTTATTCCCCCACAAGTCTCTTCTGCCTCCCTCAAGTCTCTTATTACTCCCTCTAGTCTCTTATGCCTCCCTCAAGTCTCTTATGCCTCCCTCAAGTCTCTTATGTATCCCTCAAGTATCTTATGCATCCCTAAAGTGTCTTATGTCTCCCTCAAGTTGTAATGCAATTTATTTCCTCTTGGCTACTCTAATGCACTATATAAACTATGGAGCAATAATATATGTTTGTGGATGATTCTCAACTCTCTCATGTGTTCATTGTTGTCTTTTGATATCTCATTACAGTTTGGTTATCTACGCATGGTGATTGTATTGCATTTCTATGGTCCGTGTTTAATTACAAAGTAGGTGTTTAACATTTCTTTGGTGCATCACCCTTGTTAGTTTAGGTTTATTTCATTCATCTTTCTCAACCCTTCTCCTTGGCAAGTTAGAATAGGTTTTAGAGTAGATCCTCTGCATTTTTATGTGTGCACCTGAACAGAGGAATATGAACCAGCCTTCATCTCGAGAGATCTCTCCATTTCAAAGTCCTACACTTTGAGAGATGCTCCATGTTATGATATCACACTGAGAGTCTCAACCCATTGAGTTACAAGCATTCAGGGGTGTTGTGATTTTGCATCAACAGTTTTGGCACACCTGGTGGGACCAAGAGGTCTCCATTTTTATTGCAGCGATATTGATGTGCACTTGTTGTAAGTTTTTCAGCTTGTAATGGGTTTTGAAATTACACATCATGCGACTCCACAAGAGGCAGAGTCCACTAGTTTCAAAAGTCCAGGCTTGGCAGATTCATGAGAAGAATTCAGACTAGATCAAGAACTAGAGAAGAAGGATTGTTTTTCTATCTACACTTGTCCCTAGACAGAGCAAGGAGAGGAAGAAGAGCTCAAAGGTATCCATCTCCACCAAATATAACTTTTTCAACACCTCCACCTGGTAGGCATTTCATTTAATCAACAAGGGTTCTTAGACCAATCAAAATGGCACAACCAAATCCCTATGTCAATTTCACTAGCAGCAACCCACTTTCTCTCAATGCATAAAATCTAGTTCTAGTTGTAGCATTGAAGAACATTCCATATTTCACTAGAGAAAACCAAACAACTCCAATTGATCATATTCAAGACATTGCAAATGTCTATGCAATTCATGAAATCATTGAGATGGACATTGCAGTCAAATTGTTAGCCTCTTCATTCAAGGGTAAAGCTTTGCAATGGTTCAAGAGTCTAATAGCAGGCTCTATCCAAAATTGGGACCATCTGTGCACAACTCTTCACAATCAATTTGGAGAAAAGGGGATAACCTATCTCTATTGGAACAATTGACAACCATTAAGAGGGATCCTAATGAATAGTTGACATGATTTCAACTTCATATTTCAAAGGACATGGGATAGGATTCCATTGGCCATGAGACCAATAGATCAAGGTGCTTTCCTATACTTTCTTAAAGCTTTAAATTCTAATATTTCTATAATGATTCAATCCATGGGAGGTGTAACCTTACCTATAGCCTATAACATTTCCATTAGAGCTGAAATTTTTTTAATTTAGGTTGGTAAACTTGCACCTAGGCCACCTATGCCTCTATATCTAGAATTAGGAGCTCCAAGTACTAGTCAAACACCTACATTAGCTCCCATTCCTACTCCAAGAAATCAAAATTCAACTGAAGCTTCTACTTCATCTTCTAGTACCAAAAATGAGGTCCAAGAATTCATGAAGCAACTAAATAATTTCGGTAATGAGTTGGTAACACTTAAGAGGCAGCAAGCTCAAAATTTTAGACCTCCATATCAACCTCAAACTCAACCAAATAGACCCCCATATCAGCCTAATAGGCAACCTATTCAAGCTACAAATCAGAACCAAGTAAAACCTCCTACCAATAGACCATTCCAACCTTACAATCCTAATGTTGCATCCACATCTAGAGCCTTAGTACCAGTGTAAAATAACATGGCTCAAGAATATGACTAGTTTTTCCCATGCAATCAACCTCATAACCAGTCAATGTGTTTCAATGGTGCTTTGAATCAAGCCCTTATGGTGACAAAAACTGGTGTGGAACAAGAGACAAGCCAAGAAGGAAATCAACAGTAGGGAGCATCTCAACAAGAGGCACCTCCAAATGAGACAACACTTGTCAATTGGTAGGCTGAAGATTTTTGTGGTATAAATCAAACCCCTTCTCAAAGTATAAAAACCAATACATGGTCCAAGAAAAGGAATATTAGAGAGGGACAATCATCAAATTCAAGTGATCCACAACCCTCTATTACTCCACAAGGTATTGGTAATCAAAGTGCAGCTCCCAATGTGCAAGGTCAACCCAAGCCACCTTCTAGACTAGCTCAAGTGCCAATTGTAACAACCCATGTGCAAGAGAAGAGTATGCAAGGAAAAGGGAAACAGAGAGATAGCTCATCTCCATTCAACATCATTGAGTAGATGAAGAAGACAAATGTAAACATCTCAATGTGGGAGTCATTGGCTATCCCAAGACAAAGAGACCTATTGCAAGCTACTATGGAAAATTGGTCAACATCAAATCAGTCACCCAATTAGCAAGAGAAAGTTCTTACCAATGCATCTCATCATGAAGGAAATCATGGAGGACAACAAGGTAAAAATTTGAAGCCCCCACCATTCTATATCTCATTGATCATTGGAGATAAATTGGTGCATAATTACATGATTGATTCTAGAGCAAGTAGCTTTGTAATGCCAAAACAAATAGCTGATCAATTGGGTCTTTAATATGAAGTCATTTCCAAAGGTTTTGTGTAATTGGGTGGGACATCAATAACAATAGTTGGAGTAATTAGAGATTTGAGCCTCACAATGCATTCATTCCCCAGTGCGACTATCTTATAAGATGTATCAATCATAGACTTGCCACCACTCTTTTCCTTGTGCTTGTCAAGAGACTTCACTACCAAAATTGGAGGCTATTTGTCTTCTAATTAGTCACACATGTTGTTCAGAACAAGGTATGGAGCTAAGGCTACAATTAGATCTGAACCTATTGCAAAATTCCATATTGAGCCTCATACACCAAGTCCAATCAATGCAAATTGTTTAACATTTGATCAAGAGGATTATCCAAGCACCCATGAAGCTGATACCAAGGTTGGATGTATTCTAGACTTGACCCTTGATGAATGGGAAAAAAAATACATGCTTTTGACCCTTACAAATAAATGGAAGAATCTGAATTAGGAGTCTATTGCTTGCATGAAGAGAATCATCCTCTCCCTAGCATCACCAAGCCAGACCACAAGGATGATAATGAGGTATGGTAGTTATTCTTTGATGGCTCAAGAAGTAGAAAAGGTGCAGGAGGAGGAGATATGATTGTTTCACCTCAAGGAATAAGATATTACTCAACTTTTCGCTTCCAGTTTTCTTGCTCAAATAACATAGTTGAGTATGAGGCTTTGATTCATGGACTTCATTGGGCTAGGAGGAGAGACATTAAGAATCTACAAATATTTGGTGATAGTGAGCTGATTGTGAACCAAGTCAGAGAAAACATGTTGCAAGGAATGATCTATTGAAGAGCTACAAAAATATGGTATGGGATCTTATTGAAGATTTTGAAGCTTTTAGTATCAATTCCATTCCAAGAAAGAAGAATGAAGCAGCAGATAGACTGACAGCAATTGTGGCAACATTTGATGTTGTAGAAAATATAAAAAGTGATAAATCTCAACCTCATATCAAGGTGGTCTTGAGGTCAGATGTCCCAGATAACAACAAAATTTGGCGGAGTCTTTGATAATGACCAAAATATTGTAAAATTTCTATAAGAAGAAGCTGAGTTCTCCACTAGAAACCAAGACAAATTGGAACAACAGTATGGTGACCAAGTGGTGCAACTGAGAACCAACAAATTACCAAAAGGTCTTGTGACCTTGGAGTCAATCTTTAACCCAAATGATCAGTTCTATAAGGAAAAGGAAAACATTCAAGTAAAGGGTAAAGATTCAAAGCCCATTTTACTAGATGAAGGAAAGACATTACAAATTTGGAAAGTAAGTACACCACAAGAGAAAGTTGAATTTTTTCAACTTTATAAAGAATTCCTAGATGTCTTTACATGGACCTATAAGGATTTAATGATGAGCTACTCTCGATTTTTATAGAACAACAATAATTCTTCTCAATATATTTCAATGTATTCTAGATCTCACATTTCAATACAGCACATTACAATTATAAAGAAGAAGCTACTCCTATACTCAAGGAGGTTACTCTAATAACTCTCCCTATAATAGCTCTCTCCACAAACAACTCAACTAATATACTACATGAGTTGTTTCAAAAACTCACCCAATAATAATCACCCAAACTTATAAACATAAATGTGGAGCACTAACTATATGAATTCCTAACATTCCCCCCTTAGTGTGAACATGGGGAAAACTTGCCTTTTTACTTGCACTTGCTCATGATTTGGTGATTTTCACAGGATAATCACAAACCTCAAGGATGGTTTTGTAAATGGTTGAACATAAACTAAGAATGGTTATTTTACAATTGGTTTACCACAAACCACAAAGTGATGGTTTTGCAAATGGATTACCAACAACCAAGAATGGTGGTTTTTCTATTGGTTTACCACAAACCAAAAATGAAGGTTTTCAAGTGATTTACCTACAACCACATCATGACATGCAAAGCACTATTCTCATCCCTCATCAATATCTCATTGCGAGGGATTAACATAGGAAATTCTCAATCAAATCTATTGCTAACGCATAAAGTGAAAACTTGAAATGGAACATTGAGATCATGTTTCCCCCTTCAATGTGAAATTTCCACTTATTAAAATCAGGAATAGTGCAAACTGAAGCAAACACACAACTGATAGAAAAAATGCCACTAAATCATCTGTGCGGCCCCATCGTTGGCGACTGACGAGAGGTTGTTGAATGACCTCCAACCTCTGTTTTCCTCCATCCTCTGGTTTCATGCTCAGAACAAGAAGTCTTCAGAGCCACTATCTTCATTTACTTGTTCTTCCTCATTCTCTGATATTTCTTCAATAATAAAGTTGGCCTCAATTCCTTTGAGTTTTCCACTAAGTATATCTTGATCTCAAGCTCTATAAAAAGAAGTTGTATGTTCCTTTTTTCTTACAGTAGAAACATTCTCTTTCCTCTTTATATTTAGAAAAAAAATTGTACTTCCTTTTTACATACATTGCTGTTTATTCTTCTACATCTTCTTTGCTCCATTTTTCCTCAGCTAAGAGAGCTGATATCATATCTTCCAATGAGTTAGAAGGTATCTAACCAAGAGTGAAAACAACATTACTGTATTTGGGTGGTAAACTATTTAGTAGAATAGCTTTTGCATCCTCATCGTCTACTAGAGCTTTTACTTCTACAAGTTGTCTCAGAAGAGATCGTAAATTGTTGATGTGACTAGACATTGTATCTCCATCACTCATTTTGAGCTTGAATAGCTGAAGTTTCAGGGAAAACTTTGCATTGACTACTTTTGAACCAAATAATTTTCTCAGATTATCCCAGATGTCCTTCAAGTTTTTATCTAGATCAACATAATGTAATTCAAAGTCTGAAAGGGCAAGGCCAATAATGGCTTTGGCTTTATCATCCCGTGTTTCCCATTCTACCAATCTGGTTGGATTTGAAGGTGTTGGTTCTTTTCCATCTACTATCCTCCAAAGATTTTTTTCATCAACTGCATCTGGATCTTGACTTTCCATGTGTGAAAATTGAGACCATTGAATTTTTCTAGTGGAATGTCCATTATATCTTAGAGCATCGGTTTCAACCGAAAATGCACTCTTAGGGGAGTTGGCTTCAACCGATATTGCTCCCAATTTACACTATATATTTAAAAAGTAATAAAAACAAATTACTTTTTAAATTTTACATGGATATTTACTAAAGACTTAAACTCGAGAAAGTAATATTTAATTACTTTCTATATTTAAATATTTTGATACACAAATTAAACTAAAAGACACATGATTATAAATTATAGACCACCCACTACTATTGACACACTACGAGATTTAATCCCTTGACTAATAAATTACAAATAATCTTATTCTAAGATCCGTGGCTTTTGTAATTCAAAAGAAACCACACCTTTTTATTAGAATCCCATGCATATTTGTGAGCTTGAGCTGAAAGATGAGAAAGAATTCACGTGAAAGTTAGAGTAGAACCGTGTAAAGTAGATATTGGATTGAATAGAGTGAATCAAAGATTCCAATGTTGTTTCACGTGAATGGATGCAGCCAAAAAGTGTCCGATCATTCTCATGAATCTCCAATGGGTGCAAAGACTGTAGGAGAAATTTTGAACAGCTGGACGCACAGATCACGTGGTAGAAATAAACCATGTCAAAAATCCTTGGATGAGCAGGTTGAAATTATGGGTAGAAATCAAGGTGAAATGTCTTCTGAAATCGACAAGATCACAATGAAAAAGACAGCAGGATGCTTAAATCGATTGAAAAGTCTTCTGAAATTTGATTGAAGATGAATTGGATAAAATTCTGAGGTTGTTTGAGGAATACTGTGGAAGAACATAGAATGCATGCACATAATTTATCTCCCCATTTAAGACGCCAATGCAGAATGATGGGTATAAAATGGGTGGAACACTGCTGCAAAAATATTGATACTGCTAATGTTATGTTGAATCTAGACAGATCTAGTCTGACTTGATTTTGAATCTACGTTGACAAGGAAATATAATGGACGGTGGCTTTAATTAACACCAATACAAAATGATCTGAAACCACTTAATAGTGCAGATCTTGGCATACGATCCACAGGAATATCAGGTTGGAGCTACGTCATTGATCAATGAAAATCATGTGACTCTCATTGTCAATTACCCATATACAATGCTAACACTGCTCTGTTACCAAATGACGAGAAACTCTCAGATTTTTATATAACAACAATAATTCTTCTCAATATATTTCAATGTATTCCAGATCTCACATTTCAATACGACACATTACAATTATAAAGAAGAAGTTGCTCCTATACTCAAGGAGGTTGCTCTAACAACTCTCCCTATAATATTTCTCTCCACAAACAACTCAACTAATATAATACGTGAGTTGTTTCAACAACTCACCCAATAATAATCACCCAAACTTATAAACATAAATGTGGAGCACTAAATATATGAATTCCTAAAATTTAAGAGGGTTGAACCCAATATTGGATGAGCATACAATTAAATTAAAACCTGAATCCAAGCCTTTCAAACAAAAGAAAAGGCCAGTAAAGCCTCACATTAAGCCTCTCATGAGGAAGCATTTGAACAAGCTAATTGAGGCCAACATCATCTTCCCTATCAAGAATTCACGTTGGGTTGCAAACTTGGTGCTGCGAGAAAAATAAATGGAGAAAGAAGATTGTGTGTAGACTTTCATGATCTAAAAAGAGCATCACTCAAGGATCACTATCCAATTCCTTCAATGGAACAAATCTTGCAAGTTGTAGCTGGTTCTAAAAGGTTTTCATTATTGGATGACTACTTAGGCTATAATCAAATAATGGTGAGAGAGGAAGATTAGTTCAAGACATCCTTCACCACAAAATGGGATACATACTCTTATAAGAAGATGCCATTTGGACTGTCAAATGCCAGAGCAACATTTCAATAAGCTATGGACATGGCATTCAAATGCTTAATCAACAAGATAGTTGTGGTGTATATAGATGATATCACAATATTCTCAGAGAATGATAAAGAATATCTCTTCCACCTTAGGATAATATTCCAAATATGTAGAAGGTTTGGGGTGTCATTGAATCCAAAGAAATGTGTATTCTTGGCACATGAGGGAAAATTGTTGGGCCACATTGTCTCAAGAGAAGGGTTAACAATTGATCCTGAAAGAGTTGAAGCCATCCAAACACTTCCATTGCCACAACACAAGAAATATCTCTAAATATTCTTGGGAAGAATAAAATTTGTTCGTAGATTTGTGCCTGATTTTACCACTCTTGTGAAGCCTTTGACAATGATGTTGAAGAAGAGTCTTGCATTCAAATGGACAACAGAAGGAAAAGAGAGTTTTGAAGCCATCAAGAATGTAATATCACAAGCTCCAACTCTTATCAACCCAGACTTCTCAAAGGACTTCATGCTATATGATTTTGGAGGATCAAACACAATCTCAACTATCTTGGTACAACTGAATAGAGAAGGATCAGAGTAGCCCATAGCATTCTTCATCAGAGCCTAGAAGATTATAAAGTAAGGAATTATTTTATTAAAAGCATGTCCTTGTTGTCATTAGGAGTTTGAATAATTTCAGACACTTGGTCTCAAACAACAAGATCCAACTGTTAGTGTTTCATGCTAGTGTTAAGGACTTTCTCCTAAACAAGGACTTGAATGAGAAGAGAGTAGGTTGGATAACCCGTGTAATGGAATATGGCATTGAAATAAAAGTGACCACACTAGTTCATAGCAAAGGTTTGTGTGAGCAGCTCACTTCGAACCACATGATTAATTGAAAGGAGAAGAAGAGGTTGTATCTTGCTATTGCAGAGAATGATCAATAGAACCAATTGATAATGCACCCATTCCATGATGGAGTCAAGATGTGGTACATTATCTCCAAATAGGTTTGTGCCCTCTAGAATGGAAAAAAGAAAAGAGGAGATACTTCATATTACAAGCCATCCCATATGTGCTTATTGGTGGTGTCTTGTTCAAGAAGGACATCAATAGTGTTCTATTGAGGTGCATTGGGATAGGCCAAATTGAGAGGGTGTTGCATGAGTTCCATGATGGAGAAGTAGGAGGCCACTTTTCTCCTCAAGTAACAACTCTCAAAATCATGAAAGCTGGTTACTATTGGCCTACGATGTTTAGTGATTGCTACTCATGGATCAATAAATGCAAGAAGTGTGCATTCTTCATAGGAAAGGAAAGGTTAGCAACACTTCCATTGCATCCAATATCAGTTAACCAACCATTCATGCAATGGGGATTAGACTTCATTGGAGTGATTAACCCAAATTCAAGTCAAGGCCACAAGTGGATACTTACAACAATAAAATATTTTACCAAGTGCACTAAAGCAGTGGCACTTAAGGAGGAAAATGAATCCAATATCTTGGATTTCTATGAAGGGATAGTAACTAGGTTTGGATTCCCTACCACTATCATATCAGGTAATGCATTGGCATTCCTTGGTACAAGGATGACCAAATGGTCTTTCAAGCAATGGTGTGTACCTTAGAACTTCATTAAAATATTACCCTCAAGGTAATGGCCATGCAAAGTCCACAAACAAGAACCTACTAAGAATTATCAAAAGGACTCTTGATGAAAATAAGAGAACTTGGCACACAAAGCTCAAATCAGATCTATGGGCTGATAGGATCACACCCAAGAGATCTATAGGTAATTCTCCCTATAAGCTGGTCTATGGGAAAGAGGTAGTGTTTCCTATATCATTAGAGCTTCCCACATTGGAACTCATGAAGCAGCTGTAGTTGTCTGAGTTTGAGCCTATGGAAATCAGGTATGCAGAGCTAATGGGAGTAGAAGAAACAAGAGAACATGTAATGCAGATCATGGAGAAAGATCAAGCATTGATCAAGAAGAGATTTGATAAGAAAGCAAGAATAAGGACCTTTCAAGAAGGGGACTTAGTTCTAAAGTGGGATGCAGATTGGGAAAAACCAAGAAGGCATTCCAAGTTTGATGCCATTTGGAGTGGCCCCTACATGGTCATAAGATGTAAAAGTAGCAATGCCTTCTAATTATCTACATTGGATGGTGAAGAATTACAGATTCTAGTCAATGGGATCTACCTCAAACAATACTACTAAAAGGAAAATTTATCATCCTTGTAAATATTAGCCTAGGTTTTCAATTTCTATAAGTGTGTATACACATTGTCTTGTTATAGTACGGTTTTAATTTACCTAAGTGTTGGTGCACATTATCTATTGCTTATAGTCTATGCTTGTATACGATTCATCTCACTCATGGAAGATACTTGTGGCCACAAAAATTAAATATACGAGTATCCATATTTGGGTAGGTCTTGATGTTTTCATTGCACTCCAACAGATTAGGTTTGAAGAAAATAAAATGAGAGAGAATTTTTCAGGTTTCAAACAACTCTCTACTCTCACAAATCTTGAATCCAAGGTTTTCTTGTAAAGATAAGAATACATGTAACAAAGGGTAGTTCCAAATTAGGTTTGAAATTACCAGGTAGATTCCATGCCTAATGGATTACGATAGGCAACTGATCTTTCCACCTAGTAGGTAGATGTCCCCTATGAGTCACCAATTTGTTATCCAAAATAAGCTCATGCTTATATTTGATTAACCTTTTCCTTTTCCCTCATTTAGTGATTTAATATGATGTTTTAGATATTTTAAGTAGTTAGAGTTTCCTAGAAATGTCTTCATTAGATAGGAAATTTATTCCCTTTCCAAATATGTAAAGAAGTCCTTCTAATTATTCATATTTTTCAAATGGCGGGTTGATGGGCCTTGGAAGGATTTTTTTGCCAAAAGTTGGGTGACGGGTTTGGGGAAGACTTTTTGCCATGGGAAGATTGTGGAGAAATGGGAGATATGTTGGAATTTTTACTTTTATAATTTTAGGTCCATAAGCCCGGGAATGATTTCTTTTGCTAAGTGAATATGCGGGCATTTTGGAACTTTTGCAACTTTTCACGAAAGGGTGTAGTTTTGCGGGTTGCAAGCCCACAAAAGATCTTTGCGCTAAATGAAGTAAATTTCTAAGGCCCAAAAAGGGACATGATGAGGCTATAATATGTCTAATTAATGTAAAATATGTGATCTCATCATACTCTCCTTTTGATTAAGTTTGATTGCATTGTGTGACTTTTAGTTGATATGATATGAGTTAGGATGTAACTATCTGTATTTTGATTGATTGTGATCCTAATGTTAAAAGCTCTGAAATTCCTAACATAGTGTGTGTTTAAATTCAATTTTGTAATAAAGCAAGTGTCATTCAGTATCTTTTTGATAGCGTCTATTCCTACACAGCAAAGTTCTGGAACTTCTAAGCTAGTTCTGGAACTCCATCACACAGTCATCATTTAGTTCCGAAACTTTCAGAATTAGTTCCGGAACTCCAGTATTTAGTTCCGGAATTTTCAAAATTTGTTCTATAACTCTTGGCGACAGCTCAAGAACTCTCACAGGTTTTCCTATGGTGCTAGAACTTCTCCAAAGTTCTATAACTTCTCCTAAGTTCTGGAACCGATGAGAGTTATCTATTTTAAACCACATCTGAATATTTTGCATCTACAATCATGAAGGATGAGAAGATTTATAAACACGTAGATCTAAGAAGAGTTATCCTATAGCTATTTGATAGATTTCCATCTAACTTAGCATCTATTCTGGGCATGATTCGATTTCATCAGAATCATTGAGATAGTTGTGATTGTAAAATGTATATAAAAATAGACCTGCATTAGATAGAATTATTATTAGAGATATAGAACAAAGAAAAGAAATAGATTAAGTATCCAAATCCAATGTACATTTTGTAATACTGAATGTTTTCATCAATAAAATAGCCATTTTGATTTGAGAGAATTATGAGTTGTTAAAATCCTGATTCAAGGAGGAGCAAGGGCCCACTCCCCCAAGGACCAGGATATTCGTTTATTTGGTATTTATATTTCTTCACAAATAGCTTAGATCTGTTAATTTTGTATTGCTTTAGTTCTTTCAGTTAAACTCTATCGTATACTTGTTCCTACAGGTGTTTAGATAAATCTTTATATTTCTTGCAATTATTTTCAAGCATTTTAATTCAAGTGTGTTTATTTCCAAAAGCAAGTGTGTTTATTTTCCAACAACAAGTATGTTTCCATTCTACACGGTGTGTTTCCTTTCAGTGAGATTTCAGTGTTTTACTTTCAGCAAGTTTTCATAGTTTGATTTGAATAAGGTTTTACCAAGAAGTCCTTAAGACATTAAAGAGATCCCCCAGAAAATATAAAAATAGTTACAGTCAACTACTAGATCAGTTAAAGTACTCTTGTTGCATATAGCTTTAGACACACTCTGGTTTGATATGACATCAACAAGAAGTTACTTAAATGAAGGGAATGCTGACACCCATCATTTTTGGCACCGTTTTTGAGGAACACCGGTTTGAATTTAATAATTAAGTGTCAAAGCAAGAATGACAAAAATACATCTAGTAGTTGAAGAATCTTCCCTACTATATCACAAAATATATGACTAGACCAAGAGACTCATAGGGTAGATTCCTTCCAAAAAATATTCACAAGAATTCATAACATCCTCTAGTCAAAGTAAGGAAATTGATGAGGAATTGGAGGCACCACTATCCCCTCGTTAGACAAGAAACAGAGTTGCCATTTTTGGAATTATGAGATCACCACCTAAAGGGAGTAGAACTTTTAGGAGAAGGCTTATTACCCAAGATCCATTGAGGGTAATTTTTTATTCTCAATTGAGTAGTCAACCTCCTACTCCTGATTTTTCACCTTCCCTAAAGCATACAACTTACCACATTGATTGGGAGGAAAATTCAGTTTTTTTTTTTTTTGAAATGGCACGAGAAGCTGAGGGAGTACCTGATAGGACCTTTACTTATCCAATCCAATTGGGAGATGATGACACATCAATGAAAAATATATCACTTACACATTTACACACCTTCAAAGGGATGTCATTTGAAGATCTTGACCAATTTCTATTTGAATTCAAGGTGTTATGTCAGTCCTATGATTATAAATTGGATAATCAAAAACTCAAGTTGTTTCCATCCACTTTGAATGATGCGAAAATGAGAGGTGGTTCATGGGATTAACTTCCAACTCTATTAGCACTTGCACACAAATGGAAACCGCCTTCCTAGATAAATACCAGGATTATTGTAGAGGGAGAAATAGGAAGGAAGAGTTCTTCAAAATCAAGTAGGAAGAGGACGAAAACATAGAAGTCTATTTAGATAGATTCCTTTTTTTTTTTTTAACAAAAGATGTGGATTTGTGCCTTACAAAGGAATTAAGAAAAACCATTTTTCTTAAAGGTTTGGATGACGAATCTAGATAATCTCTTAACTTTATAGGAGGGGAGACATTGATCGAGATAAGAATGAATGGAATTAAAGAGATTTATAGAAGCTATTCTAGAATAAGAGGTGGACCTAGAAAAGGAAAATCAGTAAAAATTCTAAATCTAGATATGAAAAAACTAATGGATGAGTTAACAAACTTTAAAACAGACATTTTAGTGCAATTAACCTCTACTATGGATGGATTACAAGCTAAAGCAAATTACAAAACTGAACCATTAGCTATGTATTGTCCTAGATGCAGGAAGAAGCATGCATTAAGAGATTGTCCTTTGGATAAGACAGAAATGTGCCTTATCTATGAATCTAAAGAACATGATATTGATGTTTGTTCTTTACTTCCTATCATTAAAATTTATCTTAAACAAACCAAGTACCTCGTCTATAACTCGAATAATTGAATTTTGTTCGAGATAATCTAACCAGGGGCGCTTTATGCCAAGATCAGCTCCTAATCCATGGACAATGCCATGGGCTACTCAGGCAGTACCAAAAAATTAGGGACAACCACCTTGGGTACCTCAACCAACTTGGAACCCTCACGATTGGGAAAATCAAGCCTGGTATGCTCAGGGACATCAAAAAACATGGTCTGGTCAAGGAAATCCTTATGCTTGGTCATAACCTAGATGGAAATCTAATTATTCCCAAGGAAGAACATATCCAAGTCAGAATCAACAGGCCATGATGGGATCCCCTGCACAGAATTCACAAACTAAGAATGTATTCCAAACACAAATTCCAGCACAGCTAATAGCAAACCCCAGAAACAAACAAAAAACTCCTGAACTTATGGAACATAACCAGAAAAATCAGTTGATTTACATGTTATGGATTGTAAGGGTATTCAAACTAGATGTGGGAAAATCATTAACATCCACCCCTTATAATCACTAAAATGATAGAAGAAAATGAACACCCAGTCTGTTGTTCCAAAAGAGGATATAGAAATAAAATAAAAGGATCCAGATAGCAACACTCACTGAGACTCCATTTCCTAAGAGATTCAAAGAAGATATAGAAATCAAGGAGTCAAATTAGTCTAGGAATTAAACAAATTGAAGATTGAAATACCACTGTTACAAGCAATTAAAGATATTCCAGAATTGAACAAATTAATCAAAATGTTATGCATGAAAAATCCTGGAAGAAGAAACAGTATCCCAAGACTATCAAAATAGATGGGAAACTTGTTGATTTATTAGCAGGAAAGCTAGTACTTCCTAATATGGAGATCCTGGAAGTCCTGTTATTTCTGTCTCTATAGGAAATAAGGATGTACATAATGTTTTGATAGATTTGGGGGTTATTATCAATGTAGTGACAGTGGATAATCTGAAAACATTACCATTAACAGGTATAAAACCTATTAATACCATATTGTAGATGGTATATTAGTCTCAGTAGCAAAACCAAAAGGAATTATTGAAGACGTGGCAGTTATGGTTGAGTCATGGGAATATCCAGTGGACTTTCTTATATTGCATCAAAAAGGTAAAACATTGTTTTATCCCATTATTTTGGGTAGACCATGGTTAGCTACATTTGTTGCTTTGATAGATTGCAGATCAGGTGATATGATAATCTAAAATGGTAATAACTCTAAACAAATTTCCTTATATCCTATTCCAAAACCTTTCACTGACATTCATGAACAATTGTGGGTTGATTCTCCTGAAACTAATAAGAAAATTTTCCTTCTCTAGTATGATCGGATTACAGGATCATGTAAGAGAAGTAGAAGAGATGATTAATCCACCATCAATGCAAAACCTACTTGTCTTTGGTGTAATCAGAAATAGGTCTGGAACCCATGAACTTAGTTCCAAAACCCACAAACTTAGTTCTAGAACCCACGAACTTAGTTCCAAAACCTACGGCTATAGTTCTGGAACCACCACAGTTAGTTCCAGAACCATGACAACAACAGTTCTCTTTGATTGAAAATGATTTCACTTCGAGGAACGAGATTTCTCATGGGGAGAGGATGAATCAATAGCTTCAGTTTTAAGTACATCAAGAAGTGGTGAAGAATTTTTGGAAAGTAGCAGTGACGAGGAATTTGGCCTGCAAAGAGATAAGTATCATAATTCTCATTATTGTCCTTTTTCTAGTATTTTATCTCAAGGAACTTTTGGAGATGTTGCTACATACCATATGTTATTACCACATGCATGTCCATTAAATAATTTAATGAAACCCTTTCCATAAATCAATTCATCACATATTGGAACCAAGCATGTTGAAATTCAGCCAGGTAAAAATTTAAACATCAATAGTTGGTTGAAGGAGGATGAAGAAGCTAACTTGTTTGATGTTCTAAAAAATCATACTAAATATTTTTCTTGGGATTACAAAGATATGAAGGGATTCATCCAATTATCTTCACTCATCACATCTATACTGAAAACACTAAACCAATTAGGATGCCTCAAAGAAGGATTAACCTAGATTTAAGGGATATAGTCAAATAAGAAATTGAAAAACTATTACAAGTAGGTTTCATCTACCCTATCTCGGATAGCAAGTGGGTATCTCCTCTTGTAATTGTTCTTAAAAAAATGGAAAATGGAGAATATGTGTTGAATATTGGGAACTAAACAAAGTCACAATGAGAGATTATTTTCCGTTACCATTCATAGATCAAGTCCTAGATAACATTTAAGGTAAACTATACTTTTCTTTCTGGATGTCTTTAGTGGGTACAATCAGATTAGAGTTGCTACTGAGGATTAGGAAAAACTATATTTACATGTCCGTGGGAACCTTTGCCTATAGAGTGTTACCATTTGGTTTATGCAATGCTCCTACAACTTTCCAGAGAGTTGTACTTGTAATCTTTGTTGATCTAATAAATGATTGTGTTGAAGTATATATAGATGACTTCACTGTACATGGAGATACATTTGAAGATGCCTTGAGAAATCTGGACAAATTTTTAATAAGATGTGAACAACACAACCTATCTCTTAGTGATGAAAAATCTTTGATGGTAAGGACACCATATTTCACAAAAAGGAATTTAGGTGGATCAAAACAAAATTAGGATCATTTCATATTTACCTATCCCTTAGAATCCCAGAGATATCAAATCATTTCTAGGACATGTTGGGTACTATAGACACTTTATAAAATATTTCAGTAAAATTGTTGCCCCCATGTTTAATTTTCTAACCAAGGACTGTGAATTTCTTTGGGATGAAAAGTGCCAGCATGCTTTTGAAGAAATTAAAAACAAATTAATCAGTGCCCCAATATTGAGAGGTCCTAATTGGGAAAATCCATTTCATATCCAAATAGATGCCTCAAATTATTCCATTGGTGCAGTATTGGGATAAAAAGATGAAGAAGGAAAGATGTATGCCATTTACTATCTTAGCAATAATCTTACTCCCACTAAAAAGGAATTTCTTGCTATAATTTATGCAATCAATAAATTGAGACATTATATCACAGGGTAAAAGATATTTGGATACACAGATCATTTAGCAATTAAGTATTTAGTGAACAAACTAGTGGTTGAAGGAAGAGTCGTTAGATGGTTATTAATTTTATAAGAATTTGATATTACCATTGTTGACAATCCAAGTAAATCTAATGTTGTAGCTTATTTTTTGTCAAGACTAACCACCACAGGGGAACAAAATCTAGTCAAGGATAAATTTCTAGATGAACAACTATTTGCAATCTCAGAAATTACACCATGGTTTGCTGATATGGAAAATTATCTTACAACAAGGAAGTTCCCTCCTTATTTCACTAAGAAACAAATAAAGAAATTAATTAAAACCAATGCACAATTCAAATGGTTAAATCAAATTCTATTTAAGTGTGGTCCTGATTTTGTCTTACGTAGGTGTGTAAGAGAGGATGAAATCTTTGACATCCTCAGAGCATGTCATGATGAACCAAGTGGAGGAAACTATTCAATAAAAAGAACAGCTCATAAGATACTTGGCACTGGTTATTATTGGCCATCTCTATACAAGGATGTGAAAATATATATCAAGAGATGTGATCCTTGTCAAAGGATGGGACAACCAAATTTCACCAATGAAATGCCTCTTCAGCCTCAAGTTGTGGTTAAACCATTTAAGAGATGGGGATTGGATTTTGTTGGTCCCTTTAATCCTCCTTCACAAGGGAAGGAATATATTCTTGTATGTACTGACTATGTGAAAAATGGGCAAAAGTGCAGGCATTGACAAATGCCACTGAGGAAGTAGTTGTTGATTTCCTTTGGAACAAAATTATGATCAAGTTTGGAGCACCAAGGAGCATAGTTTCAGATTAGGGACCATAATTCATGTCTAATATGATCCAAGCTTTCAAAAATATTTCCAAATCAATCATAAGAATTCATCTCCTTACCATCCATAGTCAAATGGACAAGTGAAGTAACAAACAGAGAATTGAAGAACATCCTTACCAAAATGGTTGAAGTTAGGAGAAAATATTGGGTAAAGAGACTACCTAAAGATGTTTAGGTGTATAATACAACTTGGAAAACTACAACAAGGTTTTCACCATATGAATTAGTCTATGGGAAAAATCCCTTGTTTCCTATAGAATTTGAACTTTAGACATTGAGGACAACAATGAAGGTGGGAATTGAATTAAATGCAACTCAAAAAGAAAGAATCCTTTAACTCAATGAGTTGCATGAATTAAGGTTGGAGGCACTTCAGCAGACAGAGATGATTCAAGAGCAAAGGAAGTAATCGCATGATATACATATCAAGAAAAGGAAATTCAAAGTAGGGGACTAGGCATTACTATTTGACTCTAAGTACCAACAGTTCAAGGGAAAATTAAGAACTAGATGGTTGGGACCCTATCAGATTGATAAATTTTTTGACAATGGTTATATTCAGTTACTTCCCATGAAAAACACTCTTGGTCAATGGACATAGGATGAAACTCTAAAGGAAGCCTCCCACTAAGAATGAATTTTTGAGGAAGATTGAAGAAAAAAAAAATTGATCATATGGAAGAACTCGGTTCTTCCAAAATGATCAAATAATCGATGATAGATCGAGAATAAAGGGAAGAAGATGAAAACCAAAAAATGGCATCTTCTTCCCAATATATATATATATATATATATATATATATATATATATATATATATATATATATATATATATATATATATATATAGAACAAAAATAAAAAAAATTCTCTCAAGGTCAATTAAAAACCAACAAATGACATTTGACCTCTTTTTGGCTAGTTCAAATAAAGGAATTCTTTTGAGTTATAGTTTTCCTATCTAATCATGTTTTGTTCCACTTGTAGGAATGATGAGTCATCATAGCAAAAGGATTACATCATCAAGGATGGTAATTATGTATTTTAACTTATTTAGGATTGATTAAATGTTTTCATGTGTGATGTGACTTAATTTAAAAGTAGGTATGATGAGTCATCTTTTTATACATTATGATTACAAGTGTGTAATCATGATATTGATTTGGATGGAATAAGTGGCAGCATGGTTATCATTATTAATCATTATTGCAAACATCAATTGAAATAAAGATTGCAAAATATCTTGAGGAAGGAGCAGTGAATTGAGTTTGTATCCCACAACAAAGAGCGAGAGAAATTCAGATGTTCCGTAGCTAAAAACTAACATTCCACACTAAAAACAGAGGTTCCATAGCCAAGCCATTAGTTCCACAGCTAAGAAGAATACCTACAACCAATTTGCACAAAATCAAAAGAGACAGAAATCAAGCCGATATGGGGATTAAGAAGAAATCATAACCATAGGATGATTCCCAGCTTCTTGTAGAAAAGAAGTAGCATCCATATTTGAGCATGTAGGATGGCTTGAATTCCTAAAGAAATTTTCAAGGCATAATGACGAATTGGTAAGAGAATTCGTCATAAATCTAGAATAGACTAGAACAAAAGTAAGAAATGTCTTTATTCCTTTTTCTGTAAATACTGTAAGTAATGTGTCTGGAGTGCCCATTGTTCATGTCCCACAACCTACCAAGGGGACTTTGAAAGAACTGGTTGAAGTCTTGCTGCAAGAAGAAGAATCTGAACCCCAGTATATCTATAATACAAATAAAATCATAAAAGGGGTCAGAAGGGCCAATTTTCCCAAACCCTTTGACAGGGTAGCATTTTGGATAGTAAAATATTTAACTTGTGACGGTCAGTTTGGGTTTGTGGGAAAATAAGTCTTAAAAATGCTCATATATCTAAAGTATGGAGCCACCAAGCCTGAATACATAATAAACCTCCCAAGGTTTCTTTTTGATTCCATTCAGACCATGGATCAGAGGTATTTCTGGGGTGTTGGGACAATTAGGCATCATGGTCTAATTCATTTGATATGCCAACACCATTTCCTATCAAAAAATAATGGAGAAGAAATTTGGGACAAGTTTCTTGGCAAGTTCAAGAAAAACCGTAATATTATAAGGACAATTCCAACACCATTCTCCTTTAGCTAATTTGGAAATTGATGCCCCTATAGAAGGAAAGAGGGAAATGAAAGAGAAAACATACTAAGAAAAATAAGGTTAGTGAGGAAGATAAAAATAGCGAGCCTTCACGTACTGTGAAGAAAATTCCTTTTCCACAAATTGCTTGAAGAACCAATATCTGTCTCTGACGAAATAGCTCACCCACACAAGAACTAGAAAGAATAGTAAGAAGAAGTTCTAGAAGTAAATTTACTACTGGGCATGTTTAACTTCCCTAGATAAGAAAAAGTCATAAGAGGTCAAGGGAAGCTCCAGAAGGAAGGAGTGAGCAAGAAAGGATAGAAGAGGAAGTTGCTAACATTTTAGTAGCATGGCCATGACTCCACCTGAGCCAAGTCATGCTGAAATGGAAAAAGGAGAAGAGAGATTTGATGATCAATATTTTTAGGAGTTGGCTGAACCTTTAGCAGTGCCACATGAAGAAGAAGAATTGGCATCTAGGATAAGAAAAGGAAAATTTCCTTTAATAGAGGAAGAATGCCAAACTCCTCAAATAATTTCAAAGGAAGAGGAAAGACAACAAGTTAAACAAGCTCTATTCTTGTCTAGAGCAGAGCTCATTATCAAGAGAAAAAGATGAGGAATTGGACTTCCTCAAACTTAAATTGGAACAAAGGGAAACGCTCATTAATGAGCTAATAACTCATCTTGCAGCCAGAACTGAGGAATTATCAGTAACCAAGAAACAACTGATAGAAAAAGAGGAAGAGTTCCAGGCTTCTAGAAAATAGAGTGATGTGTTCACATCCTCTACACATACTTGATTTGACCTATTTTCCACTAAACAACAATTGGATGATATTTGCAGAGAGCTCAAAGAAGCCAAAACATCAAATGAATAATTAAATACCAAGATGGAGGAAGAAATGAAGGCAAGAAAGGAATGGGAAGAAAATTTTTATGAGGAATGAAATAAATATAAATGTCTTTCCAAAATTCATATGGTTTGTATTATGAGTGAGAAATTGCTTTCCTGCAGGAGACCTTCTCTTGCATATAGTGTGTTTTTGGAAGAGCAGTTCATTCACTGGCAGTTGTCAAGAATTACATGTGGGATTCCACATGAACTATAAGATGAATCTAAATTCATGGTAGCTTACTCTCTATCTAGCCCTGAACAGAAAAATCTCCTGTGTGAATTTTATCTTTGCAATTATATGCTATAGAAAAACACAGGATTTATGATTAAATTATATGTAGGGGAGAACCAGCTCAATGCATTTGTCTCTCTTTTGTAAAACCAAATTGCATGGAAGGAAAGAGAATCTGAATTTTTATTGAAAGCTAGCTCAACAAGCCTCTGCATGAGAGCTCATTATGGTAAACCTTCTGCCTTCCTCACACATTTTAGAACTCATGCCTTTGATAAGAGATTCAAGACACATTACCTTGCCATTTTGTAAAAGAGTATTGATGCCTTCACCTCCTATGAGGAGGAAAAATTTGAAGATATTTATGAAGGATGCTCAAAGAGGTGGGAATTCCTTACTATTTCTTTGAAAAGAAGGGAAGTAATTTCCCCTACAAATCTGATATGGAGTTTAGAGAGGGCCAAAGCATTATGCACAATAATTCCCCAAGTCAATGAAACCTATAGCCAAATATGGATGGGAATGTGAACAAGGCCACCTTTACTTCTCACTCCCATGTCTCCTTGGTAGAACAAAGAACCTAAAGACCCTATTGAATTTGAAAAGTGGGAGAGAAAATTAGAAAAAGGAGCTAGGTACAATACATCTAAGCTTAAGCATTGGAAAATTTAGTATCAACCATTTGATCTAGAAATCAAATGGAATGTAGAACATATGATCCCACTTTTGAAGAATGAGTTTGTAAAGGGACTTACAAACAAGTAAGTTTGGGGGAAATGATGAGGCCATAATATGTCCGATTAATGTATAATATATGATCTCATCATACTCTCCTTTGATTAATTTTGATTGCATTGTGTGAATTTTAGTTGATCTGATATGAGTTAGGATGTAACTGTCTGTGTTTTGATTGATTTTCATCCTAATGTTAAAAGCTCTAAAATTCCTAACATAGTGTGTGTTTAAATTCAATTTTGTAATAAAGCAGGTCTAATCAGTTGAGGAAATGAAGTAGGGGGCGTTCAGTATGTTTTTGATAGCGTCTGTTCCTACACAACAATGTACCAGAACTTCTTAGCTATTTTTGGAACTCCATCACACAGTCATCATTTAGTTCTAGAACTTTTGGAATTAGTTCCAAAACTCCAGTATTTAGTTCCAAAATTTTCATACTTAGTTCCAAAACTCCTAGGGATAGCTCTAGAACTCTCCTAGGTTTTGGTTCTTAAGAATTTCCTATGGTTCCAGAACTTATCCAAAGTTCCGGAACCGATGAGAGTTATCTATTTTAAACCACATCTAGAGATTTTACATCTATAATCATGAAGGACGAGAAGATTTTTGAACGTAGATCTAAGATAAGTTATCCTACAGCTATCTAATCAACCGCCATCTGACTCAGCATCTATTATGGGCATGATTTGATTTTATCAGAATCATTGAGACAACTGTGATTGTAAAATGTATATAAAAGTAGAATTGCATTAGATAGAATTATTGTTAGAGATATAGAACAGAGAAAAGAAATAGATCAAGTATCCAGATCCAGTACATTTTGTAATACTGAATGTTTTCATAAAAAAAATAGCCATTTTGATTTGAGAGAATTCTAAGTTGTTAAAATCCTAATTCAAGGAGGAGCAAGGGCCCACTCCCCCAATGACCAGAATATTCATTTATTTAGTATTTATATTTCTTCAGCAAATAGCTTAGATCTCTTAATTTTGTATTGTTTTAGTTCTTTCAGTTAAACTCTATCATATACTTGTTCCTGCATGTGTTTCGATAAATCTTTATATTTCTTGGAATTGTTTTCAAGCATTTTAATTCAAGTGTGTTTATTTTCCAAAAGCAAGTGTGTTTATTTTCCAACGAAATACGTTTCTATTATGCACGGTGTGTTTCCTTTTAGCAAGCTTTCAGTGTTTTACTTTCAGCAAGTTTTCATAGTTTGATTTGAATAGGGTTTTACCAAGAAGTCCTTAAGACATTAAAGAGATCCCCTAGATAATATAACAATAGTTATAGTCAACTACTAGAGCGCTTAAAGTACTCTTATTAAATATAGCTAA
Organism: Taxus wallichiana var. yunnanensis; assembly: GCA_018340775.1. Lineage (NCBI taxonomy): Eukaryota > Viridiplantae > Streptophyta > Pinopsida > Cupressales > Taxaceae > Taxus > Taxus wallichiana. Next base: position 954,874,639 of record CM031240.1, on the reverse strand, counting down.
AGTACTCTTATTGAATATAGCAGAGCTAATATAACAATAGTTATAGTCAACTACACATCCCTAGTTTGATATGACATCAACAAGAAGTTGATTAAATGAAGGGAATGATGACACCCATCAGGACACGTGGCCATGTTTCAGGTCAAAGTGGGAAGGCGGGTCACCGGAGGAAGTTTGAATTTTTTGGCTTGTGTTTTGAAAAGGCTTAAAGTATAAAAGTAAGCCACACCTCCGCTGACACCCATAGAAGCCACATGTTAGGCCTTTGTTAGCTACGGGGAAGTGGGCCATCGGGGAAACTTTTGTAAATTTTGGAACTTTTACAAATAGCACAATTTTAGTTTTAGGCTCATAGAGGCTTTTGGGAAAAAGTGAATTTCGTACTGCATGGGGCTACAAGAGGTTTTTATAATTTTGATTTTTTTCGTAAAAGGCGCCAAAGTGAATTTTAGGCTCTCGGATCCATTTTACAAAACTATTTTTTCACCATTTTTGTGTGGATTCAATTCAAATATTCAAATGGGAATATCTTTCGATTCAGTGCTCAAAATTTGACAAATTTGGTACCATTAGAAAGGTGTTGACCTCCTCTAGAGCCATGGAAGCCTGAAACTTTAATTTTGATAAGGTTAAGTGGGTGAAAATAGGAAAATGTCTTTCCTACCATTAATGTATGATCCGATTTCTTCAACAACTAGATCATATTTGATTTGATCCACCATTCTTCCTTCTTCAACACACCAAAAAACATGGAGAGCCAGACTTGACAGATTGTGAGAAGATTTGTAGGCATTGATGGCTGGTGGTTGAGCTTCCAAATCAGATTTCCCACCTCCTTTCCTTCTCCTCTCTTTGCTTGATCTATAAAGGTAGGAACTTCACTCATTGTAAAGGTTGGACATTTTTTCTTGCACCCTCCCTTCTTCCCTTTTCGTAAGTGAATTTTTGGAGTTTCCAAACCTCCCATTCAAGTTGTAATGTAAAGTTTTTGCCTCTTGGCTACTATAATGCACTGTATCAACTCTGGAGCAATAATATATGTCTTTGGATGATTCTCAACCCTCTCATGTGTTCATTTTTATCTTATGATCTTTCATTATAGTTTGGTTATCTATGCATGGTGATTTTATTACATTTCGATGGTCTGTGTTTAATTGCAAAGCAGGTGTTCAACATTCCTTTGGTGCATCACCATTATTAGTTTAGGTTTACTTCATGCATCTTTCTCAACCTTATCTCCTTGGCAAGTTAGAGTAGGTTTTAGAGTAGATCCTCTACATTTTTATGTGTGCACTTGAACAGAGGAATAGAAACCATCCTTCATACGAAGATCTCTCTCCATTTCAAAGTCCCACACTTTGAGAGATGCTTCATGTTATGCTATCACACTGAGAGTCTCAACCCATCAAGTTACACACATTCAAGGGTGTTGTGATTTTGCATCAACAGGTATTCAAAATAAATGGCTTACATTTTTCATTAATTTATCAATCTAGTCCACCATGTCTCTTTGAAGGAGAACAAGGTTGACCATACCATTCCACTACGGGAAAATTTTTCTCTATATTTCATAGTTTAATCCTACAATAAAATAGATTATGATTTTATTTAATGTGGTTTCCCCATTCAATGTATGTATCTTCCAAATAATGAAACAATTGATCATTTAGTCAAATTAAATTTTTCTAATGATGATCAAATGTGTAGGTGAAAGGGAATCATTTCACTATTCTACTTTGAAATTCTCAATGTCACTTTTTTTTAGTCATACGAGACTAGGTTCCGATATCCATTTTGTCTCTCTATTAGACAATATAGAATACTTATTTTTGTCTCTAAAGAGAGGGTATCAGTTATATCTCTCTAGATACAATATAACACATTCCATCTATCATTTCTAGAGACAATTTATGAATTAAAAAATTAAAAAAATAACTAAATATAATTTACAACAATTAAGGATATGCATGATTGATGCAACTAAAGTGTTTTGTTGATCAATATGATAAAACAACTATAGTATATAATTTGATTGAATCTCGTACCCATAAGTCGGTCCAAAAATATCTTATTAATATAAAAAAAAACATAAAAGAGCACCTAAATGTAGTTAACCCTTGACATAAAATAGTTCACCTATGTAATGAATTATAATTTGATTGGAACTTGTGTAGTAGTATAAAATATTGTTTTATATTTTATCAATATTCTATACTATAACTTTAACAACTTATTCATTGGTCATCTATCTTTTTTTTTCCATTGGTCTCTAAAATATGAACACTTCAATTCAAATATTGTGTTAGCAAGATACTCATTTATATATCCAAACATTTTTTTGACTTTGTAGATCACTTAAACCATTATATTTGCATTTTCTACTGAATTCGTTGGAAAAAAATAGAAAAGGAAGCTCTATAATAGAGTATGAACTACAAGAAAAATGTAGTTACAAAAATTATAGAACGAAATTACTAAGAACAAGAACAAGATCTCACCACCAACTAAAAGGTAGAGGAGTTGTCTAATAATATTGTACTATGCTTAAATGATCTTTATTTTTTAGTAAAAATCTTTAATGCTTCATCCCATCCCAAGGTATTCTCACAAAACTTAATCTTCTTCTTACAAGAATCACTTGTCTGACACCATCACCCCTTCCATAAGAAACCTCTCAACATTAACTACCTTGTACTTGTCAACAAATATTATCTCGGGTTACATTCTTACCCAACTAGAAAATTTCGCCCAGCTACATGTCCTCATCCTTAACATAAACTAGTTTCCAAAAACACCTCCCTTTTCCACAATAAACCTATCTATCCATTTTTACAAACCACTTTATTTGACCAATAGTAATTTTCCTCTTATATTGTATGGATCTAAAAAATTTGGCCCCTCTATGAAAATTAGATAAGCAAACAAATCTTAAAATAAATTTGTGATTAACTCATCAATTTGGTGTTACTTTATCTTTAGAAAAATCAGCTCTTCATGGAAACATAATTTATTCAATAAGAATTTTTAGAAAATCATGTTACTCACTATACTTGAAAACCACTTAAGGAGTGTGGTTCCCATGGAATTACATAAGTTGCTCCAACTTGAAAAGAGTAGTTTACACTCAAATGAAATTACAAGATCATTATATTTTCTAATGGATATTATAAATGTTTCACACCTAGAATAAATATACATGGGATATAATCATTTAGATATTAATTTTCTTCCATCCATCAACCAAAATTATTTCAATCTCTCCTCCTTTAAATTAAAAGACAAAATATAAGTGGAACCATACCCGAAGAGATTACTAGTCTTACCAACTTCAAATTGTTGTATCTACACAATAATATTTAAAGTGGATAAATTTTCTCATGGATTAAAAGTTTCAATAAGTTTAGAATATCAAGTATATGGCTAGAAATAACTTAAAAAGACCATAGAAAAAATTTAAAATGGCTAGAGAGACTCAACTTGTTATACATTAGTTTGAATAAGCTATTTGGAACCATTCTTGATTCTCTTAGTAGGCTTCCATGGATGAGAATATGCTTTCTCCATCACAACCACTTCATATGAGAGATACATGTTGATTTAATGAGATGTCAAATTTTGGAAGATATTGACTTGTCTTATAAGGAATTAAGTGGAAACATTCATAGAGTGGTTATGAAAAGTCTTAAGTTACTTCAATTCTATATGAATATGAAGTTTAATATATTGTATGGGTAATATTATTTAATCTATTGACACATGTATGGGTGTATTTGTCTTGTATTTATAATTGATAACTTTGATGGGGAAATGAGTAACAATTATTCTCAAACTCGAGTAAAAAACAAATTTCTTATGCCATTTTTTTTTTTGAATGAATGAGAGAAAGCGTCTTCTTAGAAGAGTATCATTGAAATCCCCAAAGGAAATTTTATTTGAATGATCACTTCAAGTAGGAAAACCTCTTACTTGAGTGACTTTTGGGTCAAAAATTATGGACATTTAGCTCAATAATTCTACATTTTTTCTATAAATGAGAATAAATCTAATGTTTAAATTAATAACAAAGATAAGAAGGAATATTGGTTTGTTGAAATAAATTAAAAATAATAATGTCTTTAAGCTTGCAATGCATGCACAATGACAGCAAGTTCCAAGTCATGGGGCTCATAGTTCAGCTCATGTACTTTGATTTTTCTACTCTCATATGTAATTACATAGTCATTCTACAACAAACTACCTACTAATCCTTCTCCGAAGAAATATATAACTAACGTAAATTCCCCATTAGGATCCAAAACTTTTAACACATGTGATGTAGTTAATTTATCTTTCGAAAGTTAAAATCATTTTCAAGCTTTTCAAGCTAGATGAATTTTTTATCCTTTTTGTAGCTGTAATCAGAGCGGTGACTTTCGGGATTCTTTTACAACATTTCAATAGTATCCAACCAACCCAATGAAGCCTCTCACTTCATGTATATTTTTAGTTCTAGCCATTCGAGTTATCACAATAGTTTTTGATGGATCCATAGAAATTCCATCCTTGTAAATTATGTGTCCAAAATAATGCACTTCATTTTTGTAATGTTAGGAAATAAGAGATAAAATATGCAAATAATCCTAATAATTTAATAGAAAAATATACAAAAATATTTTCTCAAATAAAAGTGTAAAATAAATAACATTACACGAGAGATAAGATTTAACATGGTTCACCCAATTTTCTACAAAATCCACAGAAATCACTTGCTTAATTTTATTAAATCCACTCTCTTAATTTAGTACCCAAAAGTATTAAGCTATGCTCAAAAAATCTACAAAATTCACACCCAAATTAAAAGCACATCTATCATTACATTTGCTTGTATATCTATCATATACATAAGACCATATAAATAGAAAATTGCTTTGTCTTTGATCCAAAACTAAGTATCAAAACCATTCAAAAACCATGGGTATCAAAACAATGGGAAAAAAGCTGGATATCAAAACAATGGGTACCGAAAAACCATGGGCCCAAAAATAGCCCAAACGGTTACCCATTACCCATGGGTTAATAAACCACACATGAAAATTTGCTTTGGGGGCTTCGGCCATTAGATTGAGCCCCATCGATATCTTTATGGGCTTCACCACCCCGAATTCCCTCACATTCCTATTTTATAGGGCGGACCACTATAAAAATACCCTAGTGTAACACATGAAGGTGTACCACACTCTAACATGAAAACAGCTCCACAAACATAAAATGCAATGCCACCAAAATTCTACTCTCAAATCCAAATAAAACCTAATAATTTAATAGGCAAAAATTATTGTAATAATTTTTTAAAAATTTTCATTATTCACAAGTTAAATAAATATCTCGATTAAAGCTTCTACAAAATCCAGAAATTTGGAATTAAGTTAATAATTAAATATTATTAATTTAGTTCCCAAAAGTATTAATTGTTTAAAACATTTTCCAAATTCTATTAATTTATTTAATTATCATTAACCAAGTTTACTTTATTTTAGAACACAAAAATTTCATCTACTTTGTCTAGCCACTAAGTGACCCCATTCACCCCATTACCCATACTCTCTTATTTAAATTATATTCCCACAAAATTACCTCCCACTTAATAGATGTTGGGTTTAATCTAAGCCCTTAGATTAAATCTATCCTACCTTAGATTTGAGTTACCCTAAATATCTTTATGAATTACTTTTATCTTCATTTCCTAATTTATTATTCATTTACACATTCCTATTTTGTAGGTTTTGAGTAGGATAAAAAGATTAGGAGGAGAAGCCATGGAGGCCATTAGAAGGGGTTTGCAAACTCCATTTTTGTTGAAATTTTGAGCTAAAAAAGATCTGCTCATTTTCTTTTAGGTATTATTTGTCGTTTTTATTTATTTTCATTTAGTATTTTTCTTTTAGATTATATACCCATTTGGGAAATGAGTAAGAAAACCTACAAGAATATTTTGTATATATGTATATATACACATATATTTATATATATTTATTTTATCAAAATAAAAATCAATTTTAACAACAATATATATATAATATTATATAAATAATAGTATATTTATATATTTAGAAAACTTATAATATAATAATATGTCTAAGACCGAGAATAATTTTGGAGCCGCATCCATTTATATCCCCGTGGCATGTATTTGAAAGCTTAATGGACATACCCCACCCCACCATATTATATAAAATGGGTGGGGTGGGGTATATACTCCATATACAAAACATAAAAATAGTCGGGGTAATGGGCGTTCAAAAAACATTCAACCCCCAATATTATATATTTTTTATTTTATCATAAGTTTAAAACTTGTGCCCAACCCCAATATTATATATATTTTTATTTTATTATAAGTTTAAACCTTGTACCCAACCCCAATATTATATATATTTTTCTTATTATAAGTTTAAACCTTGTCATTTAACCATTCGTTTAAATTTATATTTATTCTTTTTAATGTTTATTATAATATATATATATATATATATATCATGCTAATTTAATTTAATTTAATCGTTATATTATACACAAATATATAAATTTATATAGTTATATATTGTTATAATAATATATTTTGTTTGTTGTATTTGAAATAAACCCCAATTTTGGAATTAGTTGAATAGGTATATAGGTGGTTGCAAAAATATTGATAAAAACAAGGTTAGAAATAAATTCCCCAATTAAAGGTAGAGTAAATTTTCTCTTGTTTAAATCAAGAATTTGTAGAATTTAAATTATATAATTTTGCTCTAAAAGTGAAAATATATTTGATAAAAGTTTCCTATTTCAACAAATTTATAGAGTAGGGACAAGAGTGAAAATCCAAATAGAAGCAAATTTTCCTTCTCCTTGCAAATTAAGCTCACTAATAATACAAAGGAAGAAAACAACATATGTTTCACATATAACAACAATAATTCCTTAAAAATAATGAACTTTCAAGCATTCCAATTATTTCAACATTCTAATAATTCCAACATTCCACTATGCTCACTCTTACAAGGAAATGAGAAGGTATCTTATTTTTCTTCTTATAATAACTCACACAATTACAATGCTATAAATTATAACAAGATAACCATACACTCCATTTTATTTCAATATCTTACAATTTAGTAGTTTACCTTTCCAAACTACATAAAGTAACTTTGAATGATATACAAATATAAGAGAGCTTCTTTAAACCAATGTACAACTTAAACCTTTCTCCATTCAACTATATCACTATAAATTTGGAATAAATGAATTATACAAGGATTTGTTTCATATATACAAGAGTTACAATCTTCCACTCTAAGTGGGAACAAAACCAATTTAACAACAAGGAGGTTCTTCCAACAAGCTCAAAATACAAGTCTTCTTTCCAATCATCTCCCAACTTCATAGCTTTCAAACTTACATCCTTCAACTCTTAAAATCTTGAATCACAATACAAATAAATGGGTATATGATATGCTCTCTACCTAACCTATAATCTAATAAGAGGAGAATTTATCCCCTTATTGGCCCCCAATTCCTAACCAAATAACAATATAGGGTATTATGCAACATTTGAAAACTTCTATAGGAGGATTCCACAACAAGCATTCCACAAAATAACCAATACAATAACACATTCAAATAAAATAACAACTTTTCGAACTAGCACAAAGGATTGACTACAAAAGCTAATAAGGAGAAATGGAATATGGGCACCAACTCCTTTTGTCTCCCATTTGATGTAGGACTTCCACCCAAAATCCTCCATGTGCACAACTTAAAACATAATCAAATCTTTATTTCATGCCTCAAACTCACACTCCCCAAAACTCAAACTCACACTCCCTCAAAATTCATGCCTCACATATCCATTTTACCTCCCCAATGGTCCCATAAATCCATCTCCCACACCCAACTTAAGGCAATCTACCCATTTACAAACATATCCACAACACTCATATAATACTTAAACAAACACAATTTCTACATAAAAATACATTAATAATAAAATGCAATAAGAGGAGAGCATACCTCTCCATCAAGCTTCCAATTTCTTAATTCTACAAGCTTTAAATCCTTTACACGAAGCCCAATCAAAGATGTAACTCCAAATAAATCTCTAAGTATGAAAATCAAGACCTATTTTCAAAAGTGCAAGAGAAGAAAATAAGGCAAGTAATGAAAAATCCATCAAAATCATGCAATAAATAGAAAAGGGATGTGAGGATGATGAGGTGGCTCCATGTAGGATGCCACTTCATCATCGCTCCATTCCAACACACAAGTCAAACACCAAACCCAAAGCAATGAAATTCTCATGTAAGACTTATGATATGCCTATATGACACTCTAACTTGTACACCATGCCTATCAAGGATAAACTTAAATATGGTAAGTAACAAGTGCAATTATTTTCCCTTTTTACACTTAAAAGGCATTAAAATGGTCAAAATATGTCCCATACTTCATAATTAGGGTTGATAGGAATGAATGAGATCTGAGGGATAAGGTTAACTTGTCCCTCAAGTATCTAAAAGTGGCCAATAAGGCCAAATTATAATTTGGGAAGGATGGTAGAGTACAGACCACCTAAATGCATTTAATTAAATTCACATCAAACACCAAAACAAGGACTATCTACCCAATTTATTCCCCACATGTCATATCTTTCCTCTTAATTTAACTTTAAGATAAACTAGTTAATTATGATACATTAACAAGTGTTAATAAAGTAACAATATTTCCCAAATAATTAAACACATGCACAAAAATTAAAACAAAAATTAAAGAGAAGGAAACACATTACAACCATGACCACATAAATGAGGTTACCCTCCCATGGGAATCTCCTAACAAACAATGGAACCACACTATATAACACTATACACAAGTTGTCAATTGTTGGCCATGTTGCACAACACTTGACATCCTTTTGTGGTTGATCCTATCCCCTTTCGATGTATGCGATAAAATGTCCTTAAAACAAAAACAAAATACCTCTCTTGGCCTTATGACCATATAAACAACATTGAGAATAAAATAAATATAGAAATCAATAATCGTCATAAAAATTTATCAATTCTTTCATCTATCATCATATAATTAATTCAATTTTAGCATCCATAAAATCATAATTCTACTCAAAACATCCAACATAGGCTATGCATCCAGAATAGGACATGTTAGTATAAAATCATAATACTGCAAATCAATAGATATATAACTTTCCATCATCTTCATCTAGTGCATCATAATCAAAATGTAAATCACAACATTTCAATAGTCCAAGTATCTATGTAGTCTGTCATCTAATGTTTAAGATATAATAATAAAAATATCTAGGTATCAATCCAACAGTAATAACATCATAATGAAATAGTGTCAAGAGGAGTGGGCACTACATTCCCCTCCTCTTAGACTTAACTAACTCCTGGAAGTCAATGAAACAAGTTTGGAAATCGGGCCCGTAACAATGTAGAATACTCTCATGTGGTTACAATCTCATCGTACCTATCCCATTAGACTTTACCTAGTTAATATCTTGGCCTCGAAGGCCCAGGGTCATATTCTCTATGATGTTGATGGGATTCAGAGTCACCTTCCCCTACTCTAGACCTGTAATGTGGTCTAATCTAATACATGTGAGGGATATGGAATGTATCTCCTAAGAATAGAAACATGAAACACATCTTGCACATGAGAGAAACTAGGTGGCTAGGCTAGACGATAAGCTGAGGGACCGATCCACTCCAAGATCTCAAATGGACCCACAAATCTAGGAGCTAACTTAGAGCCTTTTGCATAATGGATAGGGCTCTATGATGTCTGACACAAAGAAACACCTTTGTGCCCACCTCATAAATGTGGTCAAATCTCCTCTGATATGCATATTTATTCTTTCTATCTTGTACCTCATGTAGCCTCTATCTGATCAAAACAACATGTTGCTTCATGTATTGTAATAAATCTTGTCCAAGAGATACTTTTTCCTCCAATCTGTCCCAACTTAGTGGTGTCCTACACTCCCTACCATAAAGTTCTTGAAATGGTGCAATCCCAACACAAATGTCAAAGTTGTTATTATAAGAAAATTCCACTAAGTAAAAATACTCCTCCCATCTCTGCTAATGCTCCAAGACATACATTTGAAGCATGTCCTCTAAAATCTGATTCACCTACTCCATCTTTCCATTTGTATTTTGGTGCTACATTGTGCTGAAGTTGATACTCCTCCCAAGGGCATATTGTATGGTACTTCAAAAATGAGAGGTATATAAGGGATCACGATCACAAATGATCTTCTATGGAATCTTGTGCAGTCTGAAAAATATCATCTAAGTATACTTGTGCCACTACACTAGCTATATACGTGGTATTTATCATAGAAAAATGAGCCACTTTCATCAATCTATCCACCATGACCATGATGGCTTCATGGTGGTATCTAGATGTCGGTAGCCCTACTATGAAATCTACAAAAATGGTGTCCCATTCCCACTCCAGTATAGCATATAGGTAGAGAAGGCTAGATGGATGTTGATTCTTTGCGCCTCACCCTCTGACACTTCAAATAACAAGACAAAAACTTGGTCGCATCTCTCCATAGTCCACTCCAATGGTACAAGTGTCTCAAAGTTGTGTTCATCTTCTTCACCTTTGGATGGGCTGAACAAGGTGTATGATGAGCCTATGCCAAAATATCCTATCTCAAACCTCCATCACTAGGTACATAGATTCGGCCTTTATATCTAATAAGTCCATCTAAATATAATAAATATCCATCAAACTTCCCCTTAAGGGATATCTGAGACTCAATAAATACTCTAGCTACAAGGTTGAAGTTATCATGTGGAAGTTGTCACAAAATCCTGCTCCACAAGTCTATACCCACTGAAGTAACCATAACCAAATGTCTTTGTCGACTCAAAGCATTAACAACCATATTATCCTTCCCCTTCACATGCTCTATCTCCATGTCATACTCACATAGAAACTCCATCCAACCTTTGATGAGCGTTGAGATTGGGTTACGTGAAGATGTGGTAAGCTCAAATGGTCTATCCTGGTAATGAACCTCTTGCCTATAAGGAAATGACAAAAACACACTAAAGCATACACCACTACCAAAAAATCAAGGTCATGAGTCAAGATAATTAAGCTCATAATCCTTGATTTTCAAGACTCAAAGGCTATAACACCATCATCATGGATAAAACACCTCTTAATCCTGCTAAAGAAGCATATGTACACACGAATAAATACCTCTGAGGATCTAAAATTGTAAGAATCATCTTTTCGTAAGGTATTCTTTCAATGTACTGAAAGCCTACTCACATCTATCTAACCCAAAAAAACTTATTCCCTTTCCGTTGAAGGGAATTTTGGGATCTGCGCAACACAAAATAAGTCATGAAAAAACTCTCCTCTAGTAACTTGTCAATCCCATAAAACTGCACACCTCAATCACATTGGTTGGTGTTGCCCAATCCATGATGGATCTAATCTTGGAAGGATTGACTGTGATACCTTTCCCTTGAATTAATTTGACCTAACTAATGAACCTTTGACTTGAAAAAGGCACACTTCTCTAGGTTCTCGTATAGTTGTTTCTCTTGAAGACACTATAGAATAAATCGAAGGTGCTCCTCATGCTCCTCACGTGTATGTGAGTATATTGGAATGTCATCAAGAAAATAAACATGAAGCAATCAAAATGTCCCGAACACCCCATTCATCAAACTCATAAATATTGCAAGGGAATTTGTTAGACCAAAAGGTACCACTATGAACTAATAATGGCCATATCTCATGCGGAAATCTATCTTGTGGATATTTTCCTCCATAGTCCTCAGTTGATGGTAGCCTAACTTAATATCTATCTTAGAAAATATGGTGGCCCCCTTCATTTGATAAAATAAATCATCTATCTATATAAGGGGTAATGATTCTTTATTGTTACTTTGTTCAGCTACCTGTAGTCCACACACAAACGTAAAGATTTTTCCTTCTTCACAAAAATCATAGGTGCACTCCAAGGAGATACACTAGGATGGATTAGGAATTTCTCAAGAAGGCCCTCTAAATGTAACTTGAGATCACATAGCTCATGTGTGGTCATCATATATGGTTCACGTGAGATAGGCTCTGCTCCAGGAACAAATTCAATATTAAATTCTATTTCACATGGGGGAGGTAACCCTAGAAACTTTCTAGGAAAAACATCTAAAATCTCTTGAAAAATGGGGTGGTATTCAAGTGATGGCCTATGAGTCACATCCTCTAATTGGTCACTAAATATGATGGCATATAATTGATAATACCATCACGCACACCGCTTCACTACATATATGGTGGTGCAAATAGAGATGGGTCTCCTAACTCCAACTATCACCGAATAAACTCCCAAATCATCTTCACAAGATATAACCTTACTGTAACAATCAAATCTAGCTTTGTGTGCATACAACCATTCCATACCCGAGATAACTCCATAATGAACCCAAGGGAAGGATATGAATATCCAAAGTCATGGTGAATGGTCCTAGGTCCACTATACACTCCTTAAATAAGGAGTCCATTGAGAGTTTAGCTCCAGAAGACATCTCAACATCCCAATTAAGGAACTACCTAACTCACACCACCCTGAATTTCTCTACTAATGATGGATAAATGAAAGAATCTAAAGAGCCTGAGTAAAATAAGATAGGGGTAGAAATACCACTAATGCTACATGTGTTCTCAATCACCATGCCATGTTGCTCTATCTGGTAATTTTCGATCGCTACATAAATCATGTGGCTCTAGGCCATGTCACCAATTGTAGGCAAGTAGAAATAAGTGCCTTACCATGATTAGAAGGGTTTGAGGGAACTCTCTTCAATGATGCCCATGTACATTGCACCCATAACAACTACCTAGTCCTCTCCACTACGTAGATACTCCCTCAAGTGGCTCGGTAGTCCTTCTACTAGAGAACCTAAGGATATTACCAAACATCTCTATGGGTGTTGTGCTTGATGTACTCTTGTTGATTGTGCTCTAGGTGGAGCTTGTGTCCAATTGAGCCCCCTGGATAGAGGTCCCATACTACACCTCTCTATGAGCATTATGGTGATGTGGATGTCAAAAAGGTGGTCAAGTCTACTATTGCTGCTTCTGAGGAGGAGGCTTGAAGGAAGAATGTGCTAAAGTGTTTCCACCATGAGGAGGAGGCATTGAACCCCTTGACCTACTATCATGCATTTTCTATAAATGGATCCTCACTCTATTTTGAGACTATCGAGTCTTCCCCTATAGTTTCCTCTTTAATGTATGCCTTCTCCATGGCCTATGATAGTCTCGGATAATGAATGCACATTGTCCCTCCCAAGTCTATGTTTAGGATGTTGATGAACCTATGAACCCTATCCTACTCATCATGCATGTAGTCTACATACTAAAGCATATCCAAAAACTAACCCTTTTAGTCTGCTACCATCATGGAGGCCTGTCACAAATCATGAAACTCATCGATCCATTGTTAGATGAATCTCTTAGATATGTATATACTCTGAAACACTCCTCGAAGAGCTCCCAAGTAACTATCTTTGAATCCACATGGAGCTTTTTCCCTTATTCCTCCACAAAACTTTGGATATCTCTCTCAGAAAGTGATTAACAACATGAGCTTTCGTGTTTCTAGAACAAGGACATAGCTTAAAGCATCCGCTCAAGCTAACCAACCATAACTCTTCCTGAAATCATCTCATGTCTCCAAAAAATGAGGTGGGTGTAACTTCAATATCTCTCTAATGTAATCTTCCATCATGGATTGTTGGCCCCTAGGTCTCTCTACATGATCATCCCTTGGCCTAGGGATCCTATACCTCTCTCTATGTCCTATAGATCTATCTTTGTGCTCTCTAGGATGGTGACTCATGTCTAACAAACTCTATGTGGGAGTTCTTTTCCTATCCTCAACACTTTGACATGAAGGTGCATGAGCCTCCACTAATGGATCTTTGTCCTCTCTACTACATCCCCTCTAAATACCCTCTAAGTATTGTATGGCATTAACATCTTGTAGTGTCTATAATATCTGATGCAATATAGCTACTACATCTTGATCTGGGGGTGGTAGGTCTAGTTCCACATGTAAGAACCCCTCATTTGGTATGTGCCTCCTAGACAAACCAAGGTGAGAGTTATTTATCATCATCTAGGTTTTGTTTCAGTTTTCTAATTTTTCTATGTTTTAAAATATCATGCAATGTTATGTGTTCTAGGTTTAGAGTTGCGCTAAGTTTACCTTTTTATTTTTCGTGTTTCCAAGTGTGCCCAGGTCCAAGCATTGAACCCATGACTCTGATAACAAATGTAACAACCACAAAATTCTACTCTCAAATCCAAATAAAACTTAATAATTTAATAGTAAAAAATTATGGTAATTTTTTATTGTTTAAAAGGGTTTGCAAGGGTAGACATTATTCACAAGCTAAATAAATATATTAGTTAAATCTTCTACACAATCTGGAGAAAGTTTGAAATTACATTAATTATTAAATATTATTAATTTACTTCTCAAAATTATTTACGGTTTAAAACATTTACCATGTTATATTAATTTATTTAATTACCATGCACAAAGTTTACTTTATTTTCTAACACAAAAGTTCATCTACTTTGTCTAAGAACTAAACTAGCCCCATTCACCCCATTACCCATGCTCTCTTATTTAAATTACATTCCCACAAAAATAATTCTCACTTAAGTGATTTAGGGTTTAATCTCGGCCATTAGATTAAATCTATCCTAGCCCTTAGATTTGAGTTACCCTAAATATATTTATGAGTTACTTTCATCTCATTTACCCTCATTTCTTATTCATTTGCACATTCTTATTTTGTAGGTTTGGAGGAGGAGGAGGAGGATAATGAGGAGAAGCCATGAGGCCATTAGAGGGGTTTAAGCTCATTTTTGTTGATATGTTGAATTAAAAGTAAATATTTACTCATTTTCTTTGTGGGTATTATTTTCCCTTCTTTATTCATTTTTATTTAGTATTTTTATTTTAGATTGGGTATATATACAATATGTATGTACCCATTTGGGGAAGGAGTAAGAAACCCTACAAGAATATTTTGTATATATGTATATACACATATATGTATATATTAATATATTTATTTTATCAAAATAAAAATCAATTTTAACCACAATATATATACATATATATATATATTTATATATATATATATATATATATATATATATTTATATATATATATAAATAATAGTATATTTTTATATATATTAATATATATAATATAATATTATGTCTGCGGCTCCCCTCCGCCCTTTTGGTGCCACGGTCATATATTTGGCGGGTTGTATTTGAAAGTTTAGCGGCCACATATTTGTTTACTATATTAATGTAATTTAATTTAAATGTATATCTAACTATATTATATATAAATATATAAATTTATATAGTTATATATATTTATAATAATATATTTTGGTTTGTTGTATTTGAAACAAACCCCCAATTTTGGAATTAGTTGAATAGGTATATAGGTGGTTGCAAAAGATTGATAAAAAAAAGGTTAGAAATAAATTCCCCAATTAAAGGTAGAGTAAATTTTCTCTTGTTTAATTAAAGAATTTGTAGTATTTAAATTATATGATTTCTCTCTAAATGTGACAATAAATTTGATAAAAGTTTCCTATTTCAACAATTTTATAGAGGAGCAAGAGTGAAAATCCAACTATAAGTAAATTTTCCTTCTCCTTGCAAATTAAGCTCACTAATAATACAAAGGAAGAAAAAAACATATGTTTCACATATAACAACATTATTTCCTTAAAATGGATGCACTTTCCAACATTCCAATGATTTCAACATTCTAATAATTCCAAATTTTCAATATGCTCACTCTTACAATGGAAATGAGAAGGTATATTCTTTCTCTTCTTACAATAACTCACACAATTACAATGCTATAAATTACAACTAGACAAACATACACTCCTTTCTCAAGAATCTTAATTCAATCTTACAATTTAGTATTTTACCTTTCCAAAATACATAAAATAAATTTCAATTATATATAAATATAAGAGATATTCTTTCAACCAATGTACAACTTAAACCTTTCTACATTCAACTATATCCTATTAATTTGAAATAAATGAAATATACAAGGCTTTCTTAAAAATATACAAGAGTTACAATTTTCCACTCTAAGTGGGAAAAAAATCAATTTTACAACATGAGGTTCTTCCAACAAGCTCAAAACACAAGTCTTCTTTCCAATTCATGTCCTGACTTCATAGCTTTCAAACTTACATCCTTCAACTCTTCAAATATTGAATCACAATATAAATAAAGGGGTATATGTGATGTTCTCCACCCAACCTATAGTCCAATAAGAGGAGAATCCATCCCCTTATTGGACCCTGAGCCTTTACCAAAGAACAATATGGGGTATTATGTAACATTTGACAAATTTTATAAGAATAACACATTCATACAATCCATTCAAACAAAATATCAACTTTTCCAGCTAGCACAAAGGCTTGACTACAACAATCCAAAAAGGAGTAATGCAATATGAGAACAACATGCTTTTGTATCCCAAGTGATGTAGGAGTTCCACCCAAAAGACTACATGTGTACGAGTTAAAACATAATCAAATCTTTATTTCTACACTTGCAAGTATGCAAAAATATATCCATGTTATCATTTTCACTCCCCATAGGTGGAACTCAAACTCACACTCCCTAAAACATGCATGTCTCACATCTCCCTTTTAACTCCCCAATGTTCCCATAAATTCATCTCCACACACCCAACTTAAGCAAGCTACCCATTTACAATCAACATATCCACAACACTCATATAATACTCAAATAAACACAATTTCTACATCAAAATACATTAATACAAAAAGAAAATAAGAGGAGAGCCTACCTCTTCATCAAGATTCCAATTTTTTTACTCTAAAAGCTTTGAATCCTTCACACCAAGCACAATCCAAGATGCAACTCAAAATAAAACTCCAAGTATGAAAATCAAGACCAATTTTCAAAAGTGCAAGAGAGAAGCAAGTAAGGCAAGTAACCCAAAATCCATCAAAATCATCTAATAAATAGAAAATGGATGTGAGGATGATTAGGTGGCTCCATGTAGGATGTAACTTCATCATCCCTCCATTCCAACACACAAGTCAAACACCAAACCCAAAGCAATTAAATGCAAATGTAAGACTTATGACATGCCCACATGACACTCCAAATTGCACACCATGTTTATCAAGGAAAACATAAATGTGGTAAGTAACAAGTGTAATTATTTACCCTTTTTACACTCAAAAATGCATTAAAATGGTCAAAATATGTCCCATACTTCATAAGTAGGGTTGGTAGGAAAGTTTGAGATGTGAGGGACAAGGTTAACTTGTCCCTCAAGTCTCCAAAAGTGGCCAACAAGGCCAAATTTGAATTTGGGAAGGATGGTGGAGTACACACCACCTAAATTCATTTAATTAAATTCACATCATGTACCAAAACAAGGAATATCTACCCAATTTATTTCCCACATGTGATATCTTCCCTCTTAATTTAAATTTAATATAAACAAGTTAATTTAGATACATTAATAAGTGTTAATAAAATAACAATATTTCCCAAATAATTAAACACATGCACGAAAAATTAAAACAAAAAAATTAAGAGAAGAAAACACATTACACCCATGGCCACATAAATGAGGTTACTCTCCCATGGGAACCTCTTAACAAATCATGCAACCACACCACATAAAATTATACACAAGTGGTCAAATTGTTTCCATGTTGGACAACATTCGATACCCTTCCATGGTTGGTCCCCTATCCCCTTTCGATGTATGAGATAAAATGTCCACTAAACAAAAAAACAAAATACTTCTCTAGCCTTATGGCCATATCAACAACATCAGAATTATATAAATATATAAATTAATAATCGTCATCCACAATTAGTAATTATTTCATCTATCATCATATAATTAATTCAATTTTAACATCCATAAAATCATAATTATACTCAAAACATCTAACATAGGCTATGCCCCCTAAATATGGCATGTCAATATAAAATCAAATACTCCAAATCAACATATATAACTATCCATCATCATCATTAGTGAATTATAATCAAAATGTAAATCACAACATGTGAGTAGTCCAATTATGTATGTAGTCTATCATCTACTTGATCGAGATATAATAATCAAAATGTCTAACTATAAATCCAAAATATATAACATCATAATGAAATAGTGTTGATGAGGAGTGGGCATTACATCCTGTAATGCCCCATTCCTCTTTCTTCTTTTTTATTCTTCTTTGATGAACGTGTTTCTAAGCATTTAATGTTGTTGTGCTCCTGTTGATCCTTGTTGGCTTCACCTTTTCGATTACCCTGTTAAGGAAAAATCTCTTTCTCAAATTCTATAGGTGGTTTGAATGAGGTCTTGATGTTGTTAGGGCATGACCAGCTGGAGGGAACATCTACATAATTATAATTATTATTTTTAATTGTCGATTATTTTTGCTTATTATTATTTTGGTCAAGCTCGTAAGTGGGTCCTTATTAATACGGTTAATAAATTTGTGTTATTATTATTATTAATTTTTTTTATTATTAATAATATGGTGATCATTATAATTTGTACTTATTATTATTTTACTTCATCTTAGGGTTTTTTTTTTTTAGTTAAAAACAAACAAAAAATAATAATAAATAATAAAAGTTTTAAAATTAAAAGCCCATAAAAATTATGGGGTGGTTTAGGGCAAATGGGGCTCGGACTCCATTGGGGACTATTCCATCTTTTAGTTTTGCTGGAGAGTGAAGTGAAGCCGCTGCCACCATGGAGGGAGGATGGGAGCTCTGATCTAGTTCATTTCCTCCACTAGGCTGCTGAAGAATGCGTGAGGGGAGTCCCAGACCTGCGTGGCATCTATCAGCGCCAAAAAGACATAGGTGTTTCTTCTGATGTTGTAGTTGTAATTGCCTTGGGGACGTGGTTGTAGTGTTTGACCAAAGGAAAGAATGAAATAACTTCTCATGGAATGTGACTATGGAAGCATACAGAAGAAATGGATTTCCTCACAATGCAGTCACACTGTTTTCACTATATGCAACAAACAGGGCTCCAACCAATCAGTTTACTTTTTCCAGCGTATTCCCTTCCTGTGCCAGCATTCTCTCAACCTACGCGTCAAACAAAACCCTTTACTTACGTGGATAACTATCAAAGCGTAATGGAGAGAGGGATTTTCATAGATGTTGTAGTTCTGACAGCCCTGATAGACATGTATGCAAAATGTGGAAGCATACAGAAGGCTAGATGAGTTGTTTGAAAAAATGCCTCAACCGAATCTTGTGTCATGGAATGTGCTGATTGTAGGATATGCTCAAAATGGGCTTGCTGAGAAAGCCTTGGAGGCTTTCAATCAAATGCAACTGGTAGGTGTAAAGCCAAACTCGGTAACCTTTGCTAGCATCCTTCCATCCTGTGGAAAAATTGGTGCTTTCGAACTGGTAATGGAAATCCATAAAAAAAAAATCAAAAATGGATTTTTGTTAGATGTTGTTGTTGGGACTGCTCTCATAGATATGTATACAAAATGTGGAAGTATACAAAATGCACACAAGTTGTTTAACAATATGCCTCAGAGAAATGCGGTCTCATGGAGTGCCATGATAGCAGGATATACACAAAATGGATTTGTTGAAAAGGTGTGGGAACTGTTTGATAGAATGCCTCAAGGAAATTGGCAGCTGCATTGCCTTTAGAAATGGAGTTTTTCACCATTCCAACACACCAGGCTCCATTTCTTCTCCCCCATTGGTTTGGGTTTTTCTAGGTTCCATGCCCACAATGGTCGACAGACCAATTAGGTACAAGGAAAAATGGTAAAATGACGGAGGCTCATGATCTGTTCGATAAAATGCGTAAGGGAGAGGCTGAACCGAATTCTACGGTGTCAACCGACTTCACTTCCAGGCATGGTTCATCTTCCCTTACCTCTCATAATTCTCATATTTTAGTTCTCTTTTGCAACTTAATAGAATTTTAAAATATTAGGATTTTAATACCATTAAATGTTTATTTGAATTCGTTGCCAAAAAAAACAATGAAATGTCATGTCAAAACTCAAGATAACCCATTTGCATTAAAACATGAACTTCCACCCTCATTCTGAGGTGATGTAGAAAACTTCCTACCTAACTAGATTGCTACAACATTGTTTTATCGACCAGATGAAATTGACTTTCCAGTAATAACGTTGATCATCACCCGGTTTAAATAGTTAATTTTTGCATTTTTCGGAGACTCATTAAGTACCCTTCGTAACTCTGAAAACAAGATGTTAAGCTTCATTCGTGTACCTTGTTATGTGAGGGGTCACCTTGACCTCTGGATTGACCCCGAATGAACATATGTGATATTTTTGATGCTCTTATAGGAGCCCTGTTACACTGGTTTATAGTAGTAGAAAGATGTCAAATCTAGAAAGTTGGCTTTCGTTTTGAACCGCCATTTGAAACCTGGATAGAGAAATTATTTCCCATCTTCAAAACTCTAGTGTTTATACTAGATAATTGCATGGAACATTCATTTTAGGGAAAAACACTTTTCTGGATAGTTTGGCAAAGCCATTTTGTAGGCCTCCGGTCGTAGTTTGACGAGGTCAAACTGGACCAATTTTGACTTGTCGCTCCAGAAAACTTGTCGCGCTCAAAAATGATTTTTAGTTCTCCATCCAATCGACTCTAATGAATTATCCTTAGATAGGGGAACTTGTAGGAAATGTATCATTGCGTGCTCATCCATCAAACGTTAGTTATGGACATGGTTTTCTAGGCACTCGAGCTAACTTTTGTTCATTTGTAATTGGGTCAACTATGACCGGAGCCCCGTAAAAAACTAACCGCCCAATGAAAACCATTCACTATTTCCAAATCTTGTTAGTTTCTATGAATTCTTTGTATATAGGTGAACAGGTATAAATTTAATCAAGGTGTGTGTTCTCATCAGAAGTCAACCTTTGGAAGTGGTTTCTTAGCCTCCGAGCCCATTTTGAACATTTTTGTAGCTAGTAAGAAAAGTTAAAAATAGAAAGTTGTGGGACCCTCGTCGGGTTGCCAAACCACCGTGGAAACATTCGACACATGTAAATAACTATTTAAAACTCTCTAGTGTAATTTGTTGTGTGAAATAGAACTTTTGACAAAATGGTGTTTTCTCTCTCTTCCCTTCTCTTTCTCTCTCCTGGTTACAAAATGAAGTGAAATGATATGCTTGAAATACATGCCTCTAAACTTTTTCTTTCACTTGCAAATTGTAATTATTATTATATGTAAATGGGAAAACTGAAAAATGAAAATTATGTTAGATTAGGGTGGATGCCATGCCAGCGAATTATCGTTGATATCTTGCTCACGTGGTTTTTATAGGATGAAAGAATGATGACGTAAAGGCGTTGTGTAATGCATTAATTATCATTGTAATTTCTATAGTTCATTGTTAGAAGAATAAATGTATAATATAGTCTCATGTTACAAAAGGTTATATTTGATAATTTGTTGTTATGTATAAGATGCTAGTTTCAAGGACATCTAGGAAATGTGCATTTAATCTTAGGTTCAATTGTGATTCATAGTACACCTGTAAAAAGGTTTGATATTTATATAAAGTAAATGAATTTGAGGTAATATCTTATAGTGCATATTCAATATTTAATAAATGATCAACGAGTCATCTTGTGCATTCATACTTTGTAAATGAAAAAAAAGGGATTTAATCGAAACACTCTACCCTCGTTCAATATCGGAGCATAACTTGTTTTCATGTGTGTTACTTTTTACCCTAGAAGACATTGAAAACTATAGAGTGAACTTAAACCCTACACTCGATGGAAATCTCCTAGCTTGAGTAAACAAGAGCCTAAGAATGGGTTTATCATCTTAGTCAGTATGGTTAGTGACATTGTCATAAACCTGGTAGATAGGAGCGATACAGTCAAACTTCATTTGGAGTAAGAAGAACTAACCCTTCCTTCATATCCTAGCGGTCTACCTTGTCTGTTGAAGATATATTTAAAATTAAAATTCTTCATCGAATGAAATCCCTATTGGATCCAAACGACATAAATGGAGATCGGGATATAGTTGTTCCTTGCCTTGCACTCTTGTTAATGAACCCCCTTGGCTCCGCACAGCTAAATGTGCTACCTTGGTTTCTCTCAACATAACACCTTGGCCCTTTCTGAAGGTGGTTTAGCATAAATTTGTCCTCTCACCTAAAACTCATATATAGTTGAGGGGTAGACCCTTAGGTGAAGTTGGGAATTAATCTAAACCTCGATTGATTTGGATGTTGGCTTAGGGTGCTTGTGTAGCTTCAAGTCTCCTTATCATTTTTTTCTTCAAGAGGTTAGACAAACAGTTCGTAACTCCTTTTCAAGACAATGCTAAAAATAAGCCCATAATGTGACGAAAAAAATAAAGCACATAAGAGTAAAAACGAGAGTGGAGGTTTGGAATAATGCCACTCTTGAAGACCTTATAACTCAATTAAATATATGCATTTTTTTCAAAGAATATGAATTGCCTTGGTATAATCCACCTTCGAGAAAATAAAATACATATATAAAACAAAATGAAAATTCACAAGTCATTGAATTAGAATAACTATGGTAGGGAAATAACTAATCATTGATCGAGGTATGTTTTCGGTACAAAAGCTATCTTGCATCTAGATCTCTTTTAAATACTAATATCACTATATGGACACCAAGTCACACTCACTTGAGTTGTAAGAGTTAAAAAAGGTAGACATTGAATTTATGTTTGTGAAGAATATTCTTAACATAAGGACAAGATAATTAAGAACTTGACTAAATAGAAAGGAAAGAGAAAAAAGGAGGAGGAGGGGGATATTGATAGCAACTAGATTGATGATATCTACAAGAAGCTAACCTCCTTAGACTCCCATTTAGGGAAGTCCAAAACTCAACATGATTACAACATGGCCATCTTTAGGGTGATTGAGGAGTTCATTGAGCAACATGTCAAAAGTGTCTCCAACCTCAGCGGTGTTCCTAGCTACACTTTGGGGTAACGAAAAGGAAAGCAAAAGGACCATTGAGCAGCTAGATAATACTGATGCTACCCACATGACAACTTTGGGTATGTTCCACTCCTGGAAGAATATCAAGACCAACATTGACAAAGCTTCCAAGAAGTAGTTGTAGTTTCTTTTGTTGTTCTTGTATGTTTTTATGTTGTTTTCTTGCGGTCTCTCTACTACTTTTTTGCAGTAATTTTGTTGTTTTGTCTCGTTTGGGTAGCTATTTTTGGGCTACTTCGAGCTTCATTGTAACATTTGGATTTTGATCCTTTTCTCTCTGGTTCACATTCCTATTCTAGCTCCTAGGCCATATTTTGTTCTCAAGGGTATAGTCCCTTTCAAAAAACTATTTGCCAATAATAATAAAAAAATTAAGTACTTTATATGTTTTTGAATTATGTCAAATAAGAATGCAAGTTATGGAAACTTTTATAAAGAATAAGAAGTCAGCTAAAAAGGGTTGAATGGTAATTTAACTATGGAATAAACTTAAGAATATGTGGGTGGACAAAGGAGAAATTTATCCTTGCTCAATAATGTTTTGGGAATGTTAATCGTAACTAAAATACAATTAAAGAAAAGATGTGTTTTTGTTTTCCTATCCTTGAGTCTTCTTTCTGTGGTTGGGGCATTGCTAGTATTCGTTCACTGGGAAAAGTGTGGCATCGACATGCCTTCATTTTTTCATGTGTCTATGTGAGTCGATGACTTATGTGATTTTCATTTGTGAGTCGAGTTTTGTACTTGAAGCCCAGGCTGTGTTGTGTGTGGTGAGCAATTTAAGTCAAAAAAATTATCCTGGTATTTTACTGTTGTAATTGTGTATGTAAAATGTGGGCACTACACATCCCCCTACCCTTAAACTAAACTTCCTCTTGGAATTCACTAAAGAAGTGTTGAACTCGGTCCCGTAATAAGGTAACATCCTCCCATGTGGCTGCATTCTCATCGTACCTATCCGATTGGACTTACACCTAGTCAATCTTGTGGCATCAAAGGCCGAGCGTCTTGCGCTCTATGATGCAAATGGGATCCACATCCACATGTTCCTAATAATGCACCTATAATGTGGTCTAATCTAATACATGAGAGGGATCTGGAATGTATATCCTAAGAATAGAAACATGAAATACATTGTGCACTCAAGACAAGCTATGTGGCAAGGCTAGATGAAAAGTTAAGGGATTTATCCAATCCAAGATCTTGAATGGACCCACAAATCTAGGAGATAACTTATAGAGTTTTATATAATGTATAGGCATCTTAGGAGATCTGACATGAAGAAACACCTTCGTGCCCACCTTATAGTTGTGGTCAACTCTCCTCTATTATGCATATTTCTTATGTCTATCTTGTGCCTCATGTAGCCTCTATATGATAAAAAAACCCGCTACTCCATGTCCTATAACAAATTTGTCCCAAGAGATACTCTCTCCTCCAATGTGTCCCAAATCAATGGTGTCCTTCACTCCTTACCATAAAGTGCGTGAAATGGTGCCATCCCAATAAAACTCTTAAAGTTTTTATTATAAGAAAACTCCACCAAGTAAAAATACTCCTCCCATCTTGACTGATGGACCATGACGTTCATCCGAACCATGTCCTCTAAAATCTAATTTTCCTACTTCATTTTTTTCATATGTATTTGGGTGATATGATGTGCTAAAGTTGATACTTATACTTAGGGCATGTTGCATGGTAGTAAAAAAATGAGAGGTGCATAAGGGATCGTGGTAAAAAATAATCTTCCACAGAATCCTATGGAGTATGAAAATCTCATTTAAGTATCCTTGCACTACATTACTAGTTACATAAGTGGTCTTTAACAGAGAAAAATGAGCCACTTTCGTCCAATTTGTCCATCGTGTCCATGAAGGCGTCGTGGTGTTATCTAGATTTGGTAACCCTACTATGAAATACATGAAAATTGTGTCCCATTTCCACTTAGGTATAACATACGGGTAGAGAGGTCGATGGATGTTGATGCTCGGCCTTCACCCTCTAACACTCCAAAAATTGAGACACAAACTTGGCTACATATCTCTATATTCATCTCTAATGGTAAAAATGTCTCTTAAGTGGTGTACATCTTCTTCACCTCTAGATGGGTTGAATAAGGTGTACATGATGATCCTCTTCCAAAATATCATGTCTCAAACCTTTATCCCTATGTACATAAATATGTCATCTATGTCCGAGACTAAAAACTAATACAAATCCATCGAAATTCCCCTCAAGGGGTCTCGAGACTCAATATATTCTCTAGCTATAAGGTGGAAGCTATCATGCGGAAGTTGTCATAAAATCCTGCTCCACAAGTCTATACCACTAAAGTAGCCATAACCAAATTTCTTCATCGACTCAAATCATCGGCTACCACATTATTATTCCCTTCACATGATCTATTCCATGTCATACTCATATAACAACTACACCCAATGTCATTGACGAGCATTGAGATTTGGCTATGTGAAGAGGTGATGTAATCTCAAATGGTCTATCTTGAGAATGAACCTCATGCCTAGTAGGAAATGACACCAATTCACCAAAGCATGCACCACTGCCACAATCTCAAGGTCATGAATTAGATAATTGAGGTCATAATCCTTGAGTTTTGGAAATCAAGTGTAACAACACGACCATCATGTATATAAACACCTCTTAATCCTATCATATAAGCATCTATACACATGAAAAAATCCCTCTTTGGATATGGTACTGTAAGAATCAATTTTTTCAGAGGGAATTCCCTCAGTGTACTAAAGACCTGCTCAAATCTATCGACCAAAACAACTTCTTCTCTTCCCACTTAAGGGAAGTGATGGGATGCATAACATGAGAGAAGTTATGAAAAATATCCTATAGTAACATGTCAATCTCATGAAATTGTGCACCTCGGTCCACATTGGTTGGCACTAGCCAATCCATGATGACTCTAATCTCGAAAGGATCACTTGTGATACCTTCCCTTGAAAATAATTTGATCTAAGTACTAAACCTATGACTAGAAAAAGGAACACTTCTCTAGGTTCCCATATAGTTTTGCTCTTGAAGTCACTGCAAAACATGTCGAAGGTGCTCTCCTCTTGCTCCTCACGTATACATGAGTATATCATAATTTCATCAAGAAACACAAACACAAAGCGATAAAAAAATTCCTCAACACCCCATTCAAATAACTCATAAATGTTGTAGGGGCATTTTTTAGACCAAAACATACCAATGTGAACTCAAAGTGGTCATATCTCATATGGAAAGTTTTCTTCTGATATCTACCTTCATAATCCTAAGCTAATGGTAGAGCTTAAGTTAAGGATCTATCTTAGAAAATGCTTTAGCTCCTTTCATCTAATCAAATAAATCATCTATCCGTAGAAGGTGGTAATCATTCTTAATCATTACTTTGTTCACCTATCTATACTCCATGAGACAAACACAAACATATTCCCTTCTTCTTCATATAAATCACAGGTACACCCCAGGAGATACAATAGGATGCATTAGGCATTTCTCGAAGGCCCTCTAAATGTAACAAGATCCCATAGCTTAGGTGTGGTCATCATATATGATTCACGTGAGATAGGCTCTGCTCTATGAGCTAAGTAAATATAAAAGTCTATCTCAAGTGGGGGAGGTAACCCTAGCAACTTGCTAATAAAAACATCTAAAAACTCCTAAAAATGGGGTTATCATCAAGTGACGGCCCATGAGTCTCATCCTCTAATTAGTCACTAATTGTGATGGCATATAACTGACAACCCCATTGTGCACACCAATTCGGCTGCATAGCGGATATGGTGAGAATAGAGATTGGTCTCCTAACTCCAACTATCACCAACTAAACTCCCAAATTGTCTACACAAGATATAACCTCGTTGTAACAATCAATACTAGCTCTCTATGAAGATAACCAATTCATGCCCAAGATAACTTCATAAGAACCCAAGGGAAGGATACGAAGATCCAAAGTCGTGGTGAAGGGTCCTTGGTCCATTACAAACTCCTTAACTAAGGATTCCACTAAGAGTTTAGCTCCAAATTCCATCTCAACATCTTCACTAAGGCCCTACCTAACTATCACCATCCTACACCATTGATCTACTAATGACGGAGAAATGAAATAATCTCAAGAGCCTTAATCAAATAAGATAGGGTTAAAAATACCACCAATGCTACATGTTGTCTTAATCACCATGCCTTGGTACTCTACTGAGGTTCTCAACCACTTTGCATAAATGTTGTGGATCCTAGCCATGTGACCAACCATAGCCTCAAAAATAGGTGTCTTACCTTGATTAACATGGTTATGAGGGCAATATCTCCAACGATGCTCATGTACACCACACCCATAACAACTACCTAGTCCTCTCCACTATGCAGAATTCTCCCACAGTGACTACATGACATTCTCTCGATAAATCTCTCTAATCTATATATTTATATTTTATACATTGTGCCTCTTATTACCTTTGTCCGATCAACAACCCGTTTCTCAATGTCTTCTAATAAAACTAGCCAAAGAGATAATTTTTCCTTCATTCTATCTCAATTCAGTGGTGTCTTATAATCCCTGCCATAAAGTTCCTTAAATGGTGCCTTCACAATAGAACTGTTAAATCTGTTATTATAAGAAAACTCCAACAAGTAAAAATACTCCTCCCATCTCGATTGATGTTCCATGACGTATATCTAAAGCATGTTCTCTAAAACCTGATTCACCTACTTCATCTGTTCATCTGTCTTTGGTGTGATATGATGTGTTGAATTTGATACTCATCCCAAGGGCATACTGCATGGTAGTCTAAAAATGAGAGGTGTACAAGGGATCACAGTCACAAATAATATTTTACAGAATCTCACGTAGTCTAATAATCTAATCTAAGTATACTTGCACCAATCCTTTAGTTCTATAGGTGGTATTTACAAGAGAAAAATGAGCCACTATCTTCAATCTATCTACCCTGACCATGATGGCGTTGTAGTGGTATCTCAACATCAGTAGCCTAACCATGAAATCTATAGAAATTATGTCCCATTTTAACTTTGGTATAACATGTGGGTAGAGAAGGCTAGCTTGATGCTAATGCTCAACCTTCACCCTCTAACTCTCTAAACAATGAGACATAAATTGGGGCACATCTCTCCATAGTCCTCTCTAATGGTACAACTATGTCAAAGTGGCATGCATCTTCTTCACCCTTCATGGGCTGAATAAGGTACACGTTGATGCTATACCAAAATATCTCATCTTAAACCTCCATCCCTCCATGGCCTATGTGTCTAAAAATTCCATCCGACTCTAATAAAATCCATCAAACTTCACCTAAAGGGGTCTCTAAGACTCAATCTCTACTCTAGCTATAAGGTAGAAACTATCATGTGGAAGTTGTCACAAAATCCTGCTCTGCAAGTCTATACCCATTGAAGTATCCATAACCAAATGTCTCCGTCAACTCAAAGAATCAATAACCACATTCTCCTTCCCCTTCCCATGCTCTATCTCCATGTCATACTCACATAACAACTCCATCCAATTTCATTAACAAGCATTAAGATTTGGCTACGTGAAGAGGTGATGTAAGCTCAAATGGTCTTTCCTAAGAATGAACCTCCTACCTATAAGGAAATGACACCAACACACTAAAGCATACACCATTGCTACAAGCTCAACGTAATGAGTCAAATAATTAATCTCATAATCCTTGAGTTAGTGAGACTTAAAGGCTTCATTACGACCATCCTACATCAAAACATCTCTTAATCCTACCAAAGAAACATTTGTACACACAAATAAATCCATTTGAGATCTGGCACTACAAGAATCATGCTTTCGTAAGGCATTCCTTCAGTGTACTAAGGCTTCTCATAACTATTTGACCAAACAAACTTCTTCACTTTCTAGTGAAGGGAAGTGATGGGATGCACAACATGACAAAAGTCATGAACAAATCTCTTGTAGTAACTTGTCAATCCCATGAAACCATGCACTTGGTAACATTGCTTGGTGATGGCCAATCCATGATGGCTCTAATATTGAAAGGATGAATTGTGATACCTTCCCTAGAAATAATGTGATCTAAGTACTGAACCTCTAACTTAAAAAAGGCACACTTCTCTAGGTTCATGTATAGTTGATGCTCCCGAAGACATTGCAGAACCTGTCAAATGTGTGCTCCTTGTGCTCCTCACATGTATGTGATTATATTAGAATGTTATAAAGTAACACAAGAACAAAGTGATCAAAAAAATCTTGAACACCCCATTCATCAAAACTCATGAATACTATAGGTGCGTTCGTGAGACCAAAAGGTACCACTATGATATCATAATGGCCATATCTCATGCGGAAAGTTATCTTGTGGATATCTACCTCCACAATCTTCACTGATGGTGGCTTCCGGTTAAGAACTATCTTAGAAAATATGGTGGCCCCCTTCATATGACCAAATAAATCATCTATTCATGGAAGGGGGTAATGATTCTTAATTGTTACCTTGTTTACCTACCTATAGTCCACACACAAATGCAAAACTAATAGTCCTTATTCTTCACAAAATCACACATGCACCCCAAAGAGATACACTAGGAAGGATTAGGCATTTCTCAAGGATGAACTCTAACTACAACTTGAGCTCACATAGCTCAAGTGTGGTCTTCCTATATGGTGTGCAAGAGATAGGCACTTCTTAAGAAACCAAGTCAATATGAAAGTCTTTCTCACGTGGGGGAGGTAACCCTAGCAAATCATTAGGAAAAACATTTGAAAACTCTTACAAAATGGGTTGGTCATGAACTAATGGCCCATGAGTCTCATCCTCTACTCGGTCACTAAAGTTTATGGCATAAAAGTGAAAACCCCATCATGCACACCACTTCAATAGCATAGAAGATATGGTGCAAATAGAGATGGGTCTCCTAACTCCAACTATCACCGACTCAACTCCCAAATCATTTGAAAAATATATAACCTTATTGTAACAATAAAATCTAGATCTATGTGCATAAAACCAATCCATGCCCAACATAACTCCATAATAACCCAAAGGAAATATATAGAGATCCAAACTCATGGTGAATGGTCTCAGGTCCCTACACACTCCTTAACTAAAGAGTACACTAAGAGTTTGGCTTCAATAGTCATCTCAACAAATTCACTAAGGCCCTACCTTAATTCCACCATCCTACATATCTCTAATAATGATGGAAAATTGAAATAATCTCAAGAGATTGAATCAAATAAGATAGGGGTAGAAATACAACTAATGTTACCTATGGTCTCAATCATTGTGTCATGGTGCTCTACCTAGCGGTTCTTGACCACTACATAAATCATGACACTCCTAGCCATCTCACCAAACATAGGCTCAAAAATACATGCCTTACCCTAATTAGTAGAGTTTTGAGGCAACTCTCTCCAATGATTCTGATGTACACCACTCCCATAGAAACTACCTAGTCCTCTCCACTACGCTACCCCCATGTGACCCGGTAGTCTGTGATGTAGAACCTAGGATCCTGACATATATCTTTATGGGTGATGAGGTGGATGTACTCCTCCTTACTGTGATCGACATGGATATTTTGTCCTAATGGGATCCCTAGTTGTAGGTCCTATACTACACCCTCTCTAGAATCATGGCATTTTGGAGGTCAAAGGGTGGTTGAGTTTTTGTTATTATTGGTATAGGAGGAGTCTTGAAGGAATAATGTGCTAAAGTGTGTACACCATGAGGATGAGGAGTTTATCACCTTGACATATTATCTACATGTATCTGTAAATAACACCTCACTCTATCTCAATCCTGCTAAGTCTTCCCCATGGTTTCCTCTGCACTTTAGGCCTTCGCATTTCCTATAATAGTTCCTACAGATAATAAATGCACACTACCCCTCCAAAGTCTAAGTTCAGGCCCCTGATGAACATATGAACCCTAACCTACTCATCTTTCATGTCATCTACATACTAAATTATATCCATAAACCGACAATCGTACTCTCCTACTATCATGGAGGCCTATCATAGATCATAAAACTCATCGATCCATTGCTGGATGAATCTCCTAGATATGTATCTATTCTTGAAATGTTCCTCAAGAGATCCCAAGTAACTGTATTTGAATCCACATGTAACTTATGCTCCTCAATACTCCACCAAACTCTAGCTCTGTCTCACAAAAGGTGGATGGAAACATGAGATTTTGTGTTGCTAGAATAAGGACATACCTTGAATCATTAAATCAAGCTAACAAACCATGCCTCTACTTGAAATCCTCATGTATCTCCAAAAAATGAGGTTGATGTACCTTTATTATCTCTCTAATATGATCTACCATATCAACTATTGGCCCTTAGGTATCTCTACATGATCATCCCTCGGCCTTGGGATCCTAAACCTATCTATGTGTCCCATAGCTCTATCTTCATGCTCTCTAGGAGGTGAATCATGTCTAACCGACTCCATGTAGGAGTTATTTTCCTATCCTCAACAATTTGATGTGAAAAGATGCATGAGCCTCCACTAATGGCTCTTTGTCCTATCTTATAGGTCATCCTCCTAAAGACCCTCGCGTATAACGTCATTAAAATATTGTAGTGTCTATAGTATCTAGGTAGTAGTATAGATGCTATAGTCTGATCTAGGGGTGGTAAGTCTCTATCCATGTGCAGGAACCCTCGTCTAGTTCATGCCTCTTACACGAGACCAACGTGAGAGTTAGTTTATCATCATCTAGGTTTTGTTTCAGTTTTCTAAGTTTTCTACATTTTAAAATATCATGCAATGTTATTTGATCTGGGGTTAGAATTACACTAGGTTTACTTATTTATGCTTTGTGTTTCCAAGTGTGCTCATGTCCAAGCGTTAAACCCACGGATCTAATACCAAGTGTAACGCTGAAAAAATCTACTCTCAAATCCAAATAAAACCTAATAAATTAATGGAAAAAATCACGATAATTTTTTTTTAAAAAGGATTTACAAGGGTAGACATTATTCACAAGTTAAATAAATATCTTGGTTAAAGCTTTACATAATTTGGAGAAAGTTGGAATTAATTTAATAATTAAATATTATTAATTTACTTCCCAAAATTATTTACAGTTTAAAACATTTACCAAGTTCTATTAATTTATTTAATTACCATGCACCAAGTTAACTTTATTTTCTAACACAAAAGTTCATCTACTTTGTCTAGCTATTAACTGGCCCCATTTGCCCCATTACCCATGCTCTCTTATTTAAATTACATTCCCAAAAAAATACCTCTCACTTAAGTGATGTAGGGTTTAATCTGGGCCATTAGATTAAATCTATCCTAGCCCTTAGATTTGAGTTACCCTAAATATCTTTATGAGTTACTTTTATCTCCATTTACCCTAATTTCTTATTCATTTGCACATTCTTATTTTGTAGGTTTGGAGGAGGAGAAAGAGGAGGAGGAGAAGCCATGGAGGCCATTAGAGGGGGTTTGCAAGCTCCATTGTTGTTGAGATTTTGAGCTAAAAACAAACATCTACTCATTTTCTTTGTGGGTATTATTTTCCCTTCTTTATTTATTAATTTTATTTTAGATTGGGTTTATATACGGTATGTATATACCTATTTGGGCAATGAGTAAGAAACTCTACAAGAATATTAAATATATATATATACACATATATATACACACATATGACTATATATATATTTAGCCACATATATATATATATATATATATACAATATATATATATATATATATATATATATATAATAATATATATTATATACTTATTATATTATGTTTACTTATTATTTGTGTATATGAAGTATACTTTGATTTCTTTACCCTTAATGGGTCATTCAAGTTAACATCGTTGAGGACTTGAGTGATGGAGGAACATTAGTGTTGTTTCTATTGTACTAGTTGCGCAGAATGTCTAATTTTTTTCTCGATCTCGACTATGAAGGGGCTTGTATACTAACTCAAATCGACGTTTGATAAGCATAAGAACATTCCATGCTACCGAGATCCATACATTTAGCTTGGAAAACAATACTACTACAACAAAACCCTCCGATCAAGAATGTGGGTCCGTAATCTCTAGCTAAGGTGCAGTTCACGTGGGAGAAGGAAAAGAAGGTGTGACCTACCTGAAGGTGCCAGATGGGTGTCTTCATCGGGCTTTGGAAAAAGTGAATATTTCCCTTGTAGGTAATTTTCTCGGCTCTAGACCTAATATTGATGTCATTAGAAAATGGGCCTGTAGAAAGTGGCAACCAAAAGGGGATCTGAGCATCACCACTATGTCAAGGGGTTTTTTCCTGGCCAAATTCAATCAGCAGGCTGATTTGGAATCGGTGCTTCTGGGAGGCCCATGGTGGTTGGGTAATATGGGTCTCTTTCTAAAACGGTGGTATCCTGGGTTTGATCCTAGTACTGAGAATATACATACCATTCCAATATGGTGTAGGCTTCCAGACTACCCCTGTAATTCTAGGATGATGAGATTCTTTTAAATGTTGCTAAATCTCTCGGCTCTCCGATTGGGTTAGATGGGCCTACGAGGAACAGATCTAGACTAGCTTTTGCTAGATTTTGTATCTCTTCTGAAATGGAGCAGGAGCTACCAAATCTTATCATTCTACATTCTAAGTATGGCATTTGGCATCAAAATATTGAATATGAAACTTTTCATCTGAGATGTAAAAAATGCCATAAAATAGGACATTTTACCAGTAGATGTCCTAACAAAGAGATCTCTCAAGAGGAAAAAATAGGAAAAATTGATAAGCCTAGTGGAGAGACTCTTAAGATATAGGAAGCTTGGTTGGATAACAAGGAGGAGGGAAAAAATAAAGACCAAGGGCAGGGGGAAGGGTTACCCCTCCACCATCCAGAGATGAAATACAAGAAAGGAAAAAAGAGTTTTAGAACTCCAATCAGGAAATATTGATTTGTAGAAACTTTGGCATCCCAAAACCCCAGTGGTAGGTGCATCAGTAGGTCTTCCAACCTCCACAGAATATTTAGATTCTCAAGACTCTAGTGAAGGTGTTTCTAGAGGTTGATGAACAAACTGAAACAGTGTTAGTAAATCTTCTTTCCAAGGAGGTTGATCAGAAAGAGATTTGGGATAAGAATAAGGACACTAGAGTTGTGCCAGGGGTATTAGCTACTGAAAATGCCTTTCCTGATCCTTTAAGTACCATTGAGGAAGTTCTAAATGAGGAAAAATAAATGGTTATATATGAAACCTCACTGAAGAGAGACTCTTCGTTGTTTAAGAGTTTCTCTCCTAAAAGTGAAACCCCTTTGCCTTTCCAACTCAGCATCTTTACAACTCTTGGACAATGAGAAGGGAGAGAAAGAGGAGGGGGAAGTTATGCCACTTAAAGAAAATAGGATGGAGGATGAAGATCCAGATCCCAATGGTTTTCTAGAAGTTAAATCCAGAAAAAAGAAAAGACTGAAGGGGTTTGAGAAGATCCTAGATTCATTGTATAATGAGAAGAAAAAGAAAATTGATAACTGGGGAGCTTCAACATCCAAAACTACAAGATCTTCTACTAGAAGAGTAGTGGATTTTGGAAGCAACTCTAAAAGAGGTAGACCTTCTAAGAAGACTCTAAGAACCAAAAGAATAGAAGAAGATATTGCAGATGGTACTCAAAGCCAATTGAGACATCAAGCAATTGCATCACCTATATCTTTTAGATGAAGATCATCTCTTGGAACATTCGAGGTCTGAATGGAAATTCTAAACAAATAATAATCAAAGAGTTAAGAGTTTCTAGTAGACCTGGCATTCTACTTCTATAGGAAACAAAGATGAATTCTAAGATACTTGCTAATTGTAAAAGAATTTTTGGGAAAATTCAGACATGGCTGTGGTGGACTCTCAGGGAGCTTCAGGTGGCATGGAAACTTTTTGGGATAAGAAGCATTTCACTGGTATGATTCTCTCTAAAACTAGTAATCATCTTGTTGTTAAATTCCATGCTATTGAAAATAATAATACTTGGATCCTCTCCAATATCTACACGCCAATATAGTTAGTGGAAGAAGGAAGCTTTGGAGAGATCTAAAGGTTTTTAGAATTCAGCATAGTGATGATAGTTGGCTCATTATGGGGGACTTCAATTCCCCATTAAATCCAGGAGAAAAACAAGGGGGAAACTCTTCTTTCTCTACTGGTATGGATGATTTTTCTGATTTTGTGGCTGAACTAAATCTCATGGATGTGGACCTTCATGGAAATCAATATACCTGGAAAAACCGAGGTTGGGAAGGGATATGATTCAAGTTAGACTAGATAGAGCCCTTATCTCTGCAAGTTGGATTCTTCATCAAGACTTTCATCTCACATCTTTTCCCAAAATCGGTTTGATCACAATTGATAGTTTTAAATTTTGTTAACTGGGTTAAGCCTACCAGAAGCTCCTTTAAATTTGAAAAGATGTGGATGGAGCATGATGACATCTTTGATAGGATCAAGGATTGGTGGATTTGGGGGAGGAGGAACTGCTCAATATAGGCTTATTCAAAAGCTTAAAAATGTCAAAAAATAGGTTAAAATTTGGAATAAAGAAGTCTTTGGGAATGTTTTGTGAAAAAAGGAACTAAAACAGAGACTCCAAGATCTGGAAAACAAAATAAACTTATAGGGAGATCTGGGAGGATCATTTAGCGGAAAAAATATCCTTTCTGAGTTGCACACGGTTTGTAGCAGGGAAGAATCCCTATGGAGGCTTAAATCTAGGGCTATATGGCTAAAAGAGGGTGATAGAAATACAAAATTCTTCCATATGACCACATTGAAACATAGAGCTTGTAATAGGATTACGAAAGTCTCTAAAGGAAATGATAACATCATAAAAGATCCATGGATCATCAAGGAAGAATCTCTCGGATTCTATGAAAAATTACTCAATGAGAAGAGTGCTTCTAATGATATGGCTGACTCTTTTATGCTAGAAGCTATCCCATATGATAAAATAGAGGAGTAAAGATTTAAAGATATTACCAAAGCTATTACTTTGGAGGAGCTTCATTCAAGCTATTTTTTCTCTTAAAGGAGATAAGACTCTGGGACCTAATGGCTTTTCTATCAAAAAATTTCAAAATTATTGGGAAATTTGCTCAACAATCTCTTAAGGGTTATAAATGAATTTCTTAGAACTAGAGATTTAATGAAAGAGATTAATAATACCCACATAGTGTTGGATCCAAAAAAATGGTTGCTAAAAACATCAAATATTTCAGACCCATTAGCTTGGTTAATGATGTCTATACAAATTTTACTAAGATTATTGCCACTAGACTGTAGTCCATTTTGAATGATTTAATCTCAAAACAACAAAGTGGGTTCATATAGAGGTATGATAATTCAAGATGGTGTGATCATGGTGCATGAGATTATTCACTCTATGGATAATAATAAAAATTCAAGCATGGTCCTTAAACTTGACATGAATAAAGCCTTTGATAAAGTATCCTAGTCTTTTCTTGACAAAGTTTTGGCCAAATTTGGATTTCTTGACAAATTTAGAAGAGTTATCAAGGCCTGCATCTCAACTGCTAGATTCTCTATGGTGGTTAATGGTGAACTAGTGGGATACTTCACCAACATTAGGGGACTACGATAGGGGACTACTTATTTAGGGCTCCCCCTAGGTATTAAAAAGTCTCAAACAAAGTTTGGAATGACTTACTGGAAAGATTCCAAAAGAAATTGGCCGATGGAAAGGAGCCATTCTTTCCAGTGTTGGTAAATGTCTACTTATCAAAAGCACTCTTAAAATTTTCCTATATACATTATGTCTCTATACAACATTCCTTCTGCCTTCAGAGAAAAAATTGAAAGGATTTAGAAACACTTTTATGGTAGGGAATGGAGGAAAAATTCAAATATCACCTAGTTTCCTAGGATCAAGTGTGCACTCCTAAAAGGATTGGGGGCTTGGGCATAAAAGACATTAGAAAAATGAATATGGCCTTAATTGCAAAAATGGGTTGGAGAATGCTATCGGAGGAACAACCATGGATTGAACTCATCAAGGCTAAATATCTTGAGCAACAAACAACTTCCTCCTTCCTCCATGTAGAACAACTTCCCCATGGCTCCATTTTCTAGAACAACTTGATTCTTACTAGGAATTTTATCAAGCAAGGATGTAGATGGAAAGTGGGAAATGGTAGAGACATCAGTTTTTGGGGTGATAATTGGTCTAATCTTAGCCTCAATGATAGATTTGGTGCAACTAAGGAGAGTCTTGAAAAAAATATGGTACTAAGGTCATTGATTATATGGAAATTGATGGAAATAAAAAGAGATGGAAACAACTCTCAGTGGATGGATTTGATTTGAACTCTGTGTTGTCCTCTCTTTAGGAGCAACTAGACCTCATCCCCTTGAATCAAGTGGATGTCAAAGATGAAATTGTTTGGCACAATTCTAGAGATGGGGACTATATGGTTAAATCTAGATATAATTCTTACTTTGAGAATACCCAGAGTGAATTTAATTGGAGAAAAATATGGATGACTGAGTTAACCCCTAAAATCAAATTTTTCTTTTGGCTTGTGCTCAGAGGAAGAATTCTTACTAATGATAACCTGATAAAGAAAGGGTTCATAATGCCTAATAGGTGCCACCTATGCAAAAAAGATTCTGAAGATATTAAGCACCTTTTTATCCACTGTGATTATGCTACCATGATTTGGAGTTATGCCTTTCCAAGTTCAATGTTCTCTAGATGGTGCCTAAGGACTTCATCCAATTCTGGACCCAATGGAATCCTCCTTTTAAGCATTGTGTTGTGAGAAGACTTTGGAAACTGGTCATGCCCCATATTATCTAGAGAATATGGAAAGATAGGAATGATATCATTTTCAGAAATAACAAACAACATTGCAAGCTCACTTTGTTAAGATTGGGCATGTTGTTAAAGATAATATTGGGAGATTCAAACCTCCCAAAAATAAGAAGTATCTTGTTGATGAAGAATACATTCTTTCCAATTGGAAGATTGGAACTGCTAGTTTGTAGATTAGGAATACCTCAAACATTGATAGGTCTTTGATTCATTGGATTCCTCCTGAGAGAAACTGGCATAAACTCAACTTTGATGGTGCCTCCAAGGGTAATCCTGGTTTTGCTACTGGGGGAGGTGTTATTAGGGATCATAAAGGTTGTTTAGTTGTTACTTATGTTGGTAAAATGGGGATTTAGATGAATCATTATGTTGAAGCCCTAGCTTCTCTATGGGGGCTAAGGATTGCCAAAGATTATGATATTCAGAACTTAATTTTGGAAGGGGATTCTCTTAACATCATCAACCATTTAAACCAAACTTCTCCTCCTAGCTGGACTATCAAGGACTTTATTATGGAAGCAAGAAATATTTGTCAAAATTTCAAGAATATCATCATTAGACATACCTATAGGGAGGGGAATAAGGTTGCAGACACATTGGCTAATATGGGCATCAATATTAATCTTATCATATGGGATAATGTAAATAACATCCCTAAGGAGGTTCAAACTAGCATTAATGTGGATAATTATGGGATTACATACATGGAGTAATTTTAATAATGACATGGAGTAGGCCTTAACGAAGGTGAAAGTTCACACATGTGTGAATTATCCTCCTTATTACGGCCACATTAAAGCTATTGAACCTCACACAGGTGGGAGGAATTTCAAAAATAGGACAGACATAAGGAAGAAACAGACTCTTACAAGGGTTTTGAGTAGAAAATTCACAGGATTAGCAAGAAGAAGAAGAAAATGGGAGGGGCACCGTGTCAATTAGAGCCATGTTGTGATCCATCCTGGAAGAATAACGAGGTACTTTGGAACCTCTTACACAAGGGAGGCATCTCCAATTTCATTGAACACATTTAGGGTCATGATTAGAACATTTTAGTTCATTTTTCTATGGATTGGAAGGATAGAAGGGTCAAATATGGTGGCCACCGTGTTACTATCAACGAGGAGTTGATTGCTATTGAGGCTACAAGCCTAGAACTGGAGGGCTATCATTTTTTTAGTAAAAGGATTGACAGGGTCACCGAGGCCAAGAAATTCTCCGATGAGGGTGAGGAGCTTGATTTTTTTGCATGGGCATAAGGGTAAGTTCTATTCCCAAGCCATATGATGAAGTGATGAATATGATGGTCAGATATATTTCTTTGGAAGGGCATTATAAAATGGTCCCTGTTAAACACCTTGTCTTTTTAAACCATTTTAGAAGGAATTTTTGGTCTTCTTCCCACACTACCTACTCAATTCCCTTTAGACTCTATTTTAGATTTTATAAAACACTCCCATGATATTCCTTTACATCAAGGCCTTATCTTCCTATTGCACAAGCTCTATGTTTCCAAGTTCCTTGGCTTCCTGACTTCTCTAGTGATCCACACACTACCACCTCCTCTTGCTCCCACTCCCATTCTTGACACCCCTTCCAAATCCAAAACCAAGAACCCCAAGAAAATGGACACCCCTCACACTGCCAAGATTCTTAGAAGCACTAAAGAGATGGAGGTTGCTTAAAACTTTTTACATATTAGCAATGCTGGTATTGATATGGCCCTACATCAAGAGGGGATTCATGTGCCTCATAGATTGGAGTCTCTGGAGAAAGAGATGAAGCAACTGAAGAAGGACCTTCAACGTATGGAAAAGTAGAAAGGGAAAAGAAAAATTGATGAAGATAATGACAATGGCAAGGATCAGATTGCTGATATTTATAAGAAGTTGAACTCTCTAGACACTAGACTAGGGAGAGCTAAAGATAGACATGATCACAACATGGCTATCTTCAAAGCCATAAGTGAATTTTTAGAGTAGAAAGTTTGAAGCATTTCCATGCTCAGTGGGATCCCTATAACTATTTGGGGGAATGATAAAGAGAGGAGTCTGACCATCTCGCAATTGAATGCTTCGACTCCAATGCACATCACCACATTGGTATTGTTTACCTCATTACAAATGATCCACTCCAGAATTGAAAGAGCATCCAAGAAGTAAACTCACTTGGGCTGGTGGGAATCATTTTAGATGTTGATATTTTGTGGTCTTTTTGCTGTGACTTTTTTACTTTTTTGTTGTTATGTTGCAGTCTATGTCCTTTTTTTTCTTGTTGTAACTACCTCTTGGTTACTTATGGTAATACTGTTCTATCTGGATTTTGATCCTTTTTTGTTGAATCTCCATAGTTATATCAAGCTGTTGAGCCCTTTTTGTAACAGGGTATAGTCCCTTTAAAACTATTTACCAATAATAATAAAAATATATATTATATATAATAGTATATTTATATATATATATATTTAAAAGTTATAATATAATATTATCTTTATGGTCTGTGAATACTTTTAGAGCCACAACCGTATATATCCCAACAAATTGTTTTTGAAATTTTAGCATCTGCATATTTGGTTATGCATAGGGTTTAAGGTGGGTTTGGGGGATGTTGCACCCCACCCTACCATTGTATTAAATCTATAGTGGGTGGGGTGGGGCACGGCACCCCCACTCCACTATACAAAACATAAAATAGTTAGGGGTTGGACCGCGGTCCAACCCCCAATTTTTTTTTCTTTTTTTATAAGTTTAAACCTTGTCATTTAACCATTAGACCATATAAATATATATTTATTCATTTTAATGTTTATATATATTTATATATATATATATATATATATATATATATATATATATAGTTATAATAGTATATTTTAGTTTGTTATATTTAAAATAAACCCCTAATTTTGAATTAGTTCAATGGGTATATAGGTGGTTGCATAACATTGATAAAAAGAAGGTTAGAAATAAATTCCCCAATTAAAGGTAGAGTAAATGTTCTCTTGTATAAATCATGAATTTGTAGTATTTAAATTATATGATTCATCTCTAAATATAATAAAATTTCCTTCTCCTTGCAAATAAAGCTCACTAGCAATACAAAGGAAGAAAACAACATATGTTTCACATATAACAACATTTTTCCTTAAAATAGATGAACTTTCAAAATTCCAATGATTTCATCATTCTAATAATTCCAACATTTCAATATGCTCACTCTTACAAGGGAAATGATAAGGTATCTTCTTTCTCCTCTTACAATAACTCACACAATTACAATGTTATAAATTACAAATAGATAACCATA
This sequence comes from Taxus wallichiana var. yunnanensis, assembly GCA_018340775.1. Classification (NCBI taxonomy): domain Eukaryota; kingdom Viridiplantae; phylum Streptophyta; class Pinopsida; order Cupressales; family Taxaceae; genus Taxus; species Taxus wallichiana. Next base: position 954,833,310 of record CM031240.1, on the reverse strand, counting down.
CACTCCTTTCTCAATAATTTTAGTTCAATATATTATAATTTAGTAGTTCCCCTTTCCAAAATACATAAAAAAAGTTTGAATGATATAAAATTATAAGATATCCTCTTTCAACCAATGTACAACTTAAACCTTTCTACATAAAACTATATCACTATGAATTTGGAATAAATGAAATATATAAGGCTTTATTTCAAATATACAAGAGTTGCAATCTTCCACCCTAAGTGGGAAAAAATCAATTTTACTATTTTTTTTTCAACAAGCTCAAACACAAGTCTTCTTTCCAATTCATCTCCCACTTCATAGCTTTCAAACTTACATCCTTCAACTCATAAAATATTAAATCATAATACAAATAAAGGGTTATAGGCAACGCTCTCTAACCAGCCTATAATCCTAAAAATTAAGAATCCATCCCCTTACTAATGCCCAATCCTACACCAAAGAACAATATGAGGTATTATGAAACATTTGACAACGTTTTTAAGAGGTTTCCACAACAAGCATTCCACAAAAAACACACTCCAATAACAAATTCAAATAATCCATTCAAAAATATAACAACATTTCCAACTAGTAAAAATGTTTGACTACAACAAGCCAAAAAGGTGAAATTGAATATAGGAATCACCTCCTTTTGTCACCTAGGTGATGTATGATTTCCACCCAAAATCCTCCATGTGTACAACTCAAAACATAATCAAATCCTTATTTCTACACTTGTAAGTATGCAAAATATATCCATGTTATCATTTTCACTCCCCATAGGTGGAACTCAAACTCACACTCCCTCCAAAATTCATGCCTCACATCTCCTTTTCCCTCCCCAATGGTCCCATAAATCCATCTCCCACACCCAACTTAAGGCAATCTACCCATTTACAATCAACATATCCACAACACTCATATAATACTCAAACAAACACAATTTATACATCAAAATACATTAATAAAAAAGGCATTAAGAGGAGATCCTACCTCTCCATCAATCTTCCAATTTCTTTACTCTATAAGTTTTGAATCCTTCACACCAAGCCCAATCCAAGATGCAACTCCAAAGAAAACTCCAAGTATGAAAATCAAGACCAATTTTTAAAAGTGTAAGAGAAGCAAATAAGGAAAGTAACCCAAAATCCATCAAAATCATCCAATAAATAGAAAAGGTATGTGTTATCCAATTTTTCCCCTTGGGTGAAATTTGAAAAACATGACTTTGCATTAAAAGAAAATAGAGGGATTGATGTAGTCACCGAAGCATTCTGGACTTAGCGGATGGAAATTCAAAAGTGGCAAGCTCAAAAGGCCCGAAGGACATCAAAGTATAAAGTTTGAAATTCATAATTCAGACATTTAGAATTTTAGAGTTAGTAGTAGGGTTGACCAAGTGAACTATTCCTCGGCTCTTAGGTCCAAAAATAAAAGGTCCAAAATCCTAAAGGTCCAAATTTTAGACTTTGAGGTTTTAGAGTTTCAGAGGTTTCATGCACCTAGATGGATAAAGAATCCCCAAAATCTGAAGTCCTGAAAACCTTCTGAAATTCTAAAACCTAAAGCCCCAAATCCACAAAATCTGAAGTCCCAAAAACCCTTGAATCCCCAAAGCCCAAACTCCTGAATCCCCAAACCCTGAAGTCTTGAATCCCCAAAACTCAAAGTCCTGAAAACCCTTGAAATCCCAAAACCTAAACCCCCAAAATCTTGAAACTTGAAACCCCGAAAACCTAAAGGTCCAAAACCCAAAGTCCAAATTTCATACTTTGGGGTTTCATATTTTTAAAGGTTTTGTGAAACTCAACTGGATGAACAACAACCCAACCTCCAAAATGGAAACACCCGTATTTACTAATCCCAAAATTTACTAATCCCAAAATTCTAAAATTTCATATTTTGGAGGTTGTGATGCATTTTAGATTCTAACGAAATAGAGCCAACCATTTGTATTTATAGCAGAATGGCACCCCATCTTTAGATGGCCATTAAATTTTGACTGGGAGCTCAGATTTGCATAAAATAGGACTTCAAAATGAAGTAATATAGTTTGCCATTTTATAGAGTGTTTCCAAATTTCTCACCTACCCAAATGATGAGTTATGGGCTTCGTTTCTTCTCCAATAAGGTAAAATACATGGAGGTATGGGTTTTGTAGTGGCATCCATCATTGTTATAGGTGATTTTAATACATTTTAGGGTGATTGAAATAAGATTTCAAATTCTTCTCTCTCCTTCTCTCATTCTTCCTATATATTATCGTGAGGGGCTCATTTTAAAAGGTTGGACACCTTGTATATACCCCTCCCTTCTTATTCTTTTATGTAAGATATTTTGTGGAGATTCCAAACCTTCCTACTATACATTGTAATGTAAAATATGTTCCTTTAAGCTTGAATGTGGTGTACTTGTATCAATTTTGGGAGTAATATAGACATATTTGTGGATGTTTTAAACACCCTTTTGTCCTTTATTGCATCTCTTTTAGTCTTTCATTACATGTAAATTATTGTGTAGTGTTGTGTTTTTATTGCAAGATTATATTTTTGTTGTGTCTATTGTGCGCAGTTATTTGATATCCTACTTGGTGCATCACCTTCCCTTAGAGTAGGTTTTAATTTTCATACATTTTCTCTAGATCTATCTCCTTGGGAAAGCTTAAGATTAGTGTTATATGTGCAACTATCTTTAACTTTGGAGTAGTTGGCACTAGGATAGGATAGCAATCAGGCCTTCTCTAGAGGGTTATCCCATTTCAAAGTCCCACACTTTGGGATAACTCCATGTTTGAAGATTCACACTCACTGCCTCAACCATTCACTTGTGAGAAATTAGGGGTGTTATGATTTCACCAAAAATATGAGGATGATGAGGTGGCTCCATGTAGGATGCCACTTCATCATCCTTTCATTCCACCACACAAGTAAAAACCAAACTCAAAGAAAATAAATGCTCATGTAATAATTTTGACATGCCCACATGACACTCCAACTTGCACACCATGCTTATCAAGGATAAACATAAATGTGGTAACAAGTGCAATTATTTACCCCTTTTACACTAAAAAAGGTACTAAAATGATCAAAATATGTCCCATACTTTATAAGTAGGGTAGATAGGAAAGTTTGAGATGTGAGGGACAAGGTTAACTTGTCCCTCAAGTCTTTAAATGTGGCCAACAATGTCAAATTCGAATTTGGGAGGGATGATGGAGTACACACCACCTAAATGCATTTAATAAAATTCACATCATGCACCAAAATAATGACTATATACCTAATTTATTACCCACATGTCATATCTTCCCTCTTAATTTAAATTAAGCTAAACTAGTTAATTACGATATGTTAACAATTATTAATAAAGTAACTATATTTTCCAAATAATTAAACACATGCACAAAAATTTAAAACAAAAAAATTAAAGAGAATAAAACACATTACATCAATGGGCACATAAATGAGGTTACCCTCCCATGGGAACCTCCTAACAAAGTATGCAACCACACCACATAACATTATACACAAGTTGTCAAAAATTTCCATGTTGCACAACACCAGACATCCTTCCATGGTAGGTCCCATATCCCCTTTCAATGTATGTGATGAAATGTCCCTACAACACAAACAAAATACCTCTTTGGCCTTATAACCATATCAACAAGATCAAGAATAAAATGCATATAGAAATAAATAATCGTCATAAAAATTTATCAATTCTTTCATCTATCATCATACAATTAATTCAATTTTCACATCCATAAAATCATAATTTTACTCAAAACATAAAACATAGGATATGCATCCTGAATATGACATGTTAGTGTAAAATAAAAATACTAAAAATCAAAATAAATAACTATCCATCATTGTCATCTAGTGGATCATAATCAAAATGTAAATCATAACATGTCAACAATCCAAGTATTTTCCTAGTTTTTCATCTACTGATCAATATATAGTAATCTAATTTTCTAAGTTTCAATCCAACAGTAATAACATCATAATGAAATAGTGTCAAAGAGGAATGGGCACTACATCCCTTCCCTTTAGACTCGAAATCCTCCTAGAAGTCACTAAAACAAGTGTGGAAACTAGGCCAGTAACAAGGTAGCATCCTCCTATGTTATTGCAGTCTCATCGTACCTATCCCATTGACTCACACCTATTCAATATCATGACCTCGAAGGCCTGGGGTCTTGCACTCTATGATGAACATGGGCTCTATAGTCACTTGTCCTTTCTACCGCACTTGTAATGAAGTCCAATCAAATATATGAGATGGATCTGGAATGTATCTCCTAAGAAAAAAATTAAATACATCATGCACATGAGACAAGCTATGTTGCTAAGGTTAGATGATAAGCTAAGGGACCAATCCACTCCAAGATCTTGAATGGACCCATGAATCTAGGATATAACTTAGAGCCTTTTCTATAAAAATAGGGTTCTTATGAGGTCTAACACGAATAAATACCTTCGTGCCCACCTCATACTCCACCAAGTACAAATACTCCTCCCATATTGATTAATGGTCCATGACATACATTCGAAGCATGTCCTCTAAAATATGATTCACCCACTTCATCTATCCATATGTTTGTAGGTGGTATGTTGTGTTGAAGTTGATACTCATGTCAAGGGCATCTTGCATGGTACTCAAATATGAGAGGTGTATAAGGGACCATGATCATAAATAATCTTCCACGAATCTCGTGTAGTCTCAAAATCTCATCTACGTATACTCGTGCAACTACACTAGATGTATAGTTGAGCTTTACCAGAGATAAATGAGCCACTTTTGTCAATATACCCACCCTAAATATGATTTTGTTGTGGTGGTATCTCGACTTTGGTATCCCTACTATGAAATCCATGGAAATGGTGTCCCATTTCAACACAATTTTAGCATGTAGGTAGTGAAGGCCAACTGGATGTTGATGCTTGGCTTTCACTCTCTAACACTCTAAACAATGAGACACAAACTAGGCCACATCTCTCTATATTACTCTCAATGGTATAATTGTCTCCAAGTGGCGAGCATCTTCTTCACCCTTGGATGGGCTAAATAAGGTACACAATGAGCCTCTTCCAAAATATCATGTCTCAAACCTCCATTACTGGGTACATATATTTGGTCTCTCGTGTCAAAGAAGTCCATCTAAATCTAATACAAATCCATCAAACTTTCCCTCAACGGTTTCTCTAAGAATTAATATTTGCTCTAGCTACAAATTAGAAGTTGACATGTGATACAATCTAGAATTTGCAAGATAACACCCTAGTCACACTAGCACATCACTCAGCCTCGACTGAGGCACTCACCCAAAGCACACAAAGGTACCAGATCCCTCTTTAGGGTTGTTATAACAGATGATAACATGATGAAGGAAGATACATAAAGAATCATGACTAATCCATCATTCTACAATGCATGCTACCCATGGATCCATTAAAGAACAAACTTAAACAGTAATCATAATTGAAACACTAACATGCACTACTCAATTACATAGAATGACACTTAGATTCAGCCAATATCTTCCATCTATTAATAAGTATAGAAGCTCCTTACAGTATTGTCAATTCATCTTAAGGTGCATATGAATCTGATACACATATTTAGAATCATACATACATATCTATATCTCTTTTCCACACACATATAAATATCTCTCTTACTATGCACATAATAATCATATATATATAGGGTGGGGACTTTCCCTTCACTACTTAACTACTACAGAAATAGGTCACATGCTATTATTAGCCATATGCCATTTACAATTATAGTCACACATGCAAGTGTGCTATCTATATTCCTCTTACAGATAATTGAAGTGTTCATTCTATTCTTAGCTTGTCTCCATGCATAGATGCTTTGAGCCACTCTTCTAAATATGGACAGTGCATGGCACACACATCTCTGCATCGTTGATGTGTTTTGCATGCCATCTTCCAAAAATAGATCCTCATGCCCAAAATCAGCTAAGTCCTAAAATCTGAACTTGCCTTCGCACACGGGTCCTTCCTATCCTTCTCATGCCTTTGATCCTGGCCTTCTATCCCTCGCGTAGTCCTTGTGTGATCTTTGCCAAGTATTCTTTGATCAACATTACCCCACACTAATCTCATTTTCATCCCAAAAATGGTTATCTCCAAAATTCAAAGGAAAGAATAAGAATGAAGAATGTGGAAAAATAAAGAATTTATACGAGGTTATTTAAGCAACCTCCTTAGTATCAGTTTGTAGCATCAACTCTAGATACTCCTATTTTATTATATCCTCCTATTCTTGTCATGTAGTGAGTGCTTATTTAACTTTCTCTGGGATGTCCACAACTATGGATTCCAACTCATCCCATGTAATTTCCCCTTTCTCATTCTACAGAACCAACACAACACTAGACATGGATGTCATCCTTCCTTCCAAAAGGTCCATTTTCTCGTGCAATCAGCTTTCCAAGCTCTTCCAACCAATTTTTTTGTGGCTCTTGTGCTATTTTCAAAGCCTCATGCTTTTGTTTAACCATGGAAAACCTTTCTATGTGGCCCAATGTCTCATCTTTCATGGCCTTCTAGTACTCATTGTTCTCTTCCAAGGTCTTAATGTTGATGAGTGCCTCTGGAGCATGCATATATTTAAAGCTTGATCTACTTTCTTTAAGACTTCTTGTAATGCCTACAACATCCCTTCATATGATGTGATTTTCCTCATCACAGATGATTTTTCCCATTCTACATCCTTCTTTGATTATTCTGGTGCTTACACACGTAGAGTTTCATCTTCAAGCACCAAGTCCACCAACTTCCCCACATAGTGTATCATTGAAGGAAATGTTTGTGGTACCTTGGGTTCCAAGTGTGGCCTTGTTTTGATCACATTGTCCCCAATCTCCTCTGCGATGCTTATGAATACTTCATTCTTCTTCTGTATGAAGTCCCTTTCCTTTACTATGCATGCTATCTCCACATCCTTCATCTTCACTCTTTTGTGCAAAGACCTTAATTGTGGCAAATTTATCAATGTTCCTTCCGCCACCTCTACCGAAAATTTTACTAGTACATTACTAACCTTATCGTCTAACATGACAAAGAGGATTTACTGTCATGTGTCTAGCCTAGGGTGCCTGCTTCAATCACCTTAACACGCATGACTCTTCACATACATCGAAATAAGGCTCGTCCATGTGGGTGTGCATTGACGAGGATAGTTTCTTTCATGTTTGCACGGTTGCCATATCTTCATCCATCAACTCCCATCCAAATAGATCCTTCTGTGCTATTGTGCTCTGGAAGGGTGCAAATAATCTTTCATGTGTCCTCTACATACCCCATGGCTAGTGGAATGTTCTCTCCACTCACCCTTCTATACCTCTACTGCTTAGGAACTCTAGCCTCCAAATTTAGAGCTTGTGTCTCCATGTCCTATGTATCTTCTGCAGCTGTTTCCTCTGGTCTTCTCTCTTCTCCATCCTTCTCCTTTGATGCCTCACCCTTTTCTTCTATGTGCTCGGGGTGTAGGAGATGTAGGTGCGCTCTCCTCATATTCTTTTGCCTCCTCACTCAACTTCAGCTTCCTCCTTCTCTACGTGGTTGCTTCCTTCTGTGTGGAGAGTAGGGGAGATTTTTGCATAGAGGTTAGCGTAATACCCCGGTCCTTGTTCTCCTGAATGTCCTTTTAAACATATGCTCCCCTTAGACCGCATTCAAGTCCTCTTCATCCCCCTCTTATGGCTGGGGTGGTGTAATGGTGTGCTCAACTTCTCTCTGACTTGTAGGATGTTTCCTACCCCTATGCTCCAAGCTACCACTATCTTTGCACTCTTCCTCCTCATCCTGCACTTTGATTTTCTCTGAGGGCTTAGGTGTTGGGACATTCTCCATTGTATGCTTCCCTTTTGGTGGTGTTGGAAGTGCAAAATCACCTTCCACATATTTGTTGTTCTTTATCTTCGGCTCCAACTTGAGGTACACCAACCCCGCCTCCCAATCTGCAATACCAAGCTTATTGGCTTGATGTTCAGCATTTCAAAATTATTCTCTCTATGTAGGCACTCCTGCTAGGGTATACATACTTCTTCTGTAATGTATGGTAGTCACAGTCTACCTTGTCTACATTAAAGTTTAATCTACACGTGTCAGTAAATCTATGAACAAATTCTTAGAAATACCTTACAGTGAAGGTGTAAGGTAACTTGCACCAAGGGCTCCAAGTTCCATCCTTCATTAGAAAGCACGTGATGTAGAAATGCTGGTATACAACAAACTGAACTTGTTTTCCTACCACTACTGGTAGGTCCTTTAGTATTTTCCACTCTTCCCCAAATGTTATGCGGAGCCTATCATACCACTTCTCCACCCTTTGTTTCACCTCATATGTCATAATCCCCTTGCATAGGTATTTGCTAAATCTTTTAGCATGCGACCTATTCTCCATGGGTTATTCCCATATTTTCTCCTTTGGTCCGTCTGGTACTCTAATTTCCATGAAGACTAGTGATAGGAGAACAGCCCCAAAGTTGATCTTCCCTCATGTGCGTGCTTCTTCAACTATTTTTTCTGTAATATAGCTGAAAATGTTGTATAATGTCCCTTCTCGACATCTTCCATGCCACATGAAACCACATGGTGTTTACCTGTGACCACCGCTCCTGATTGTTCAACTTGGTAACCAGATGTGTTGTAGCTTGTATAACTAGACAATTCTTAAATTTTTCGATGTCCATTCCATGTGGACCCTTCAGGTATCCCAACTCTTGTTTGGTCTTTAAAATTGTGGATTTATCTAGTGAGGTCACTTTTTATATCCTCTCATGTGGCCTTCAAACTTGTCACTAATGAAACAAGCACGAGATGAAATTCTAACTCTGCATCCTGCAAAGTAGAAGTAGTCTTCGTGAACCCTGCTCATGAGCCACTAGTATAAGGGCTCATACTTCCTAAAATATGGCAGCTCATACAACTGATATACCCTAATTTTCTTCAAGAGCTTTTCACCCACATCATCATATACCAGCATGTCATCTGCCGTGTGTTTGTTGGTTCTAACCATGAGTAAGGAGTCGAGCTCCTTCTTTTTCTCTGACGTCTTGTGATTATATTCACTCACTTTACTTTTTCTAATGGGTGAATCCCATTCTTGGCCAACAATAACTCCTTCTGGGTATTACATCTTCAAAAATGAATTTCAGGTGCCATCTCTTCTTCCTCAATGACCACCTTCTTCTTTTCTTTTACTATTGCTGCGCAGATGCCTTCTTTGGTGCCATTTTTACCTTGCCAATGTCTCCTCTTCACCCCTAAATCTCTACAAATCAAACCCTAGCTCGATCCAACTCTGCCCTAGGTGGAAACCTTGTAACCTAACTCTTTTCTATCTCCCTGTTTTACTCAAACCCTTCACCACTAGGGACGCAAGCTTCTTAAAGCACATATCTGGTTGATCACGCTTGATTTCACACCCTTCACACCTTAAATCGATCACTCAGCTCTTTGTACTTGGCTCTTCTCTCAAATATTCTTATTGAAAATGGTAAAAATGAATCCACATCCCTTCCTTATATAATTTTTTCAAATTTTGATGCATTTATTGCTCCTCACTTTCCAAATATCCTTCATTCATTGACCAAATCCGTTCATTCTCGCATGATACATCTTCACGCCCACCATAACCTTCTAGCATGCCTTCTTACCTTCTCGGTTACAGAACTTCTCTTCAAAAGGCGCGCTCCTATGCCCGAGTACCTCATCACTACACCTTCTCCTAGTAGCTATCATGGCCTCCACTTACCTCACGTTATACTATTCCTTCATCCATCTTCATCCTTGGTCACCTTTTGAGAAGCAATCCTCTTTAAAGCACACCTGTAGCAGCTTATTTCTTTCACCTTTCAAGTCCCTCAGTCCTTTTCTTGGATAATGACAACCACCCCACACTAAAGGTATGTGCATTCCTCTACGCATAAACATTCTTCATACAATAATTAGCTTCATGCGTGCAAGCACACTTATTACACAAACAACAACTAAATTGACAAAGCATAGTGACAATAAAGGAAATACTCGAATTGAAAACCTAGACTAAATGGCAACACTACCTTATTACAAACACCAAGAAGACTTATTTATAGTAGGGCTTCAGCCTACTCCCGTTAAAGTAACTAGGTAGCCATGTTCCATCAAGTGCTTCTAATTGGCATGCACCTGATTCAAGTATAGAAGTTATAACATATGGCCCCAACCAGTGTACTTTGAGCTTTCTTGATGGCACAAGAACTTTGAGTCATAAAGAAGAACCATTTTTCCAATCTCAAACTTCTTATCTCTTATGTTTCTATCATGTCATGCTTTCTACCTGGCCTTTCCTATTTCCAACTCCGCCATGCTATGGCTTGGTGCTCATCCAGTTGAATCATATTTTCAATCTACTCTTCTAAATCTTGTTCATCATCTAGACCTCCAGTGTGCGTAATGTGCAAAGAAGGTAACATAAATTCTATAGGAATAACATCTTCCATGTCAAACACCAATTGAAACAGTGTAGCTTTGTTTAATCTCTTGTAAGTTGTTCTATATGCCCAAAGCACAACTGACACCTTGTCATCCCAATCCTTTCTTCCAACATCACATATTTTTGTCAAATTCTGGCCCAAAATTTTGTTAAAAGCCTTAGCAGTTCCATTTTCCTGAGGATGGTAAGGTGTATTTTTATGGTGTACAACCATAAACTCATCTAATAGGATCCTAATTGTCTCATTCAAAAAGTGTGTACCTCTATCACTTGTCAAGCTTAGAGGACATCCATATCATGTAAGAACATTCTCCCATAGAAACCTAGTTGTTGTAGCTGCTGTACAGTCTTTGGTAGGTGTTGTAAATATCTTCCCCTCGGGTAGATATAGACAAGTAGAAGAATATGGAAATCAAAGAAACTCAGCCCCAAAATTTATCATACAAGCGCAGTAAGAAGGTGTCGACACGAAGAAATTCGCGCCTCGCCGCAGTAAAGGTGCACATCAGAAGGTGTTGACATGAAAATGGATGTGTGCCTTGGTACATGTAAAGGGTGCATGACACAAAGTGTCGACATGGAAAAATTCACGCCTTGGCGCACGTAAAGGGCACATGACATAGAGTGTCAACATGGAAAAATTCATGCCTTGGTGCACGTAAAGGGCGCATGACACAGAGTGTCAACATGGCGAAATTCACGCCTTGGCACACATAAAGGGATGTCAACACAAATATGGATGCACCTATGGCGCACGTAAATGGATGTCGACACAAATATGGATGCGCCTATGGCGCACCTTCAGAGGCGCAATATTCTCGAGCGCCGACAGAAGTGCACTCGACCCGTATATTCGACGGCCATAACTTTTCACAAGGAGCTCAGATTCACGCATGGTTGGAATTTTCGGAAAGCTTACAAGGTCCTCTGATCCAACTACGACTGGATATCTTTAATTGGGTGGGAACAAGTTTTTAAAAATGCAAAATACAGTTTGCCACTTTTTGGGTTTGATAAGGTTCTCACCTACCACCATAATGAAATGAATTAAATATAATTTGGAGGTAGTTGGGGTAGATTTGGAATTCCTCTCTCTTCCCTCTCTCATTCTTCCTATAAATTGTAAGGAGGGGCTTCTTTCTAAAGGTTGGACATTCTTGTTTTACCCCTCCCTTCTTCTCCTTGGTAGGTGAATTTGTGGAGTTCAAACCACCCATTAAAAATTGTAATGCAACTTTGCCTCTTGGCATTTTACGTAGTGTGTTGTATCAATATTTGGAGCAAATAATGCATGTCTGTGGATGATTCTCAACCCTCTCTATTTTCATTTGCATCCTCTTGATCTTTCACTACAAATCTAGTTATCTATGCATGATCTTGCATTGCATTTTTATGGTTTGTGTTTATTGGCAAGACAGGTGTTCTTCATTCCTCGGTGCATCACCTTTGTTAGTTTAGGTTTTATTTTTATGCATCTTCTTACCCTGTCTCCTTGGAAAGTTAGATTAGGTTTTTAGTAAACCCTCTACTTTTTTTTACGTGTGCATCTGAATAGAGGAATAGGAACCGGCCTTCATCCGGAGAGCTTTTCCATTTTTGCAAGGTCCCACACTTGGGAAAAGCTCCATGTTATGTAATCGCACTGAAAGTCTCAACCCATCAAGTTGCAGACATTTAGGGGTGTTGTGATTTGCCATTAAAATTTTTGGCATGCACTGGGGGACCAAGAGGTCATTCCACAAGATTTGAATTAATTCTAAAGAAATTTAGACTTAGAATTGCAGGTTTTACAATTTTAGATTTTTACCTTCCAGCTGAACTTTGAAATCGATTTTCAAGCGCTTAACTTGCTCAAAACAAGTCAAAATTTCACCAGTTGATAGATCGGGGGATACTATTCAAAAGGGTACTATTATATTTTTTAGATTTTGACTTTCAAAATTTCATGGTTTTTAGTATTTCAGGTTTTCACAGTTGCCTTGCATGACCTGAGTTTCACCTGTACCTTTCGGGATTAGTAGATGCACAACATGACCTGATAACTGAATTGAAGAACTATATCTTTTGGGTCCTTCAAGGTTTTAAATTCTATTTTTAATATTGTCAGGTTTGGTGTGTAACTTGGCAGATCTAGCCTTTTGAGGCTCACTTTCTAACACATCTGGCGACTTTGAAAGGATAGAATTCAGTGGTATAGTAGCACAAGTTGCCCAGGCACATGAGAAGAATTTGAACCAGGTCTAATACTCGAGAAGAGGGGATATTTGTTCACTTGCAACTATCACCAGGAAGAGGAAGGAGAGGAAGAAGACCACAAAGATCACCATCTCCACCTAACAGAACTTTATCAACCCCTCCACCTGGTAGACCTTTCATCCAATCAACAAGGGTTCTTAGGCCAATCAGAATGGCACAACCACCGAATCCCTTTGTCAATTTCACTGGCAGCAGCCCACTTGCCCTCAATGCACAAAATCCAGTTCCAATTGCAGCATTGAAGAACATTCCATTTTTCACTGGAGAAAATTATACCACTCCTGGTGATCATGTCAAAGACATTGCTAACGTTTGTGTGATCCATGAGATAAATGAAATGGATTTTGCTGTCAAATTGCTGGCATCTTCGTTCAAAGGGAAGGCATTACAATGGTTTAGGAGCCTTGAGCTCTAGTTCTATCCAAAATTGGAATCAATTATGCATAGTTCTCCATGAGCAATTTGGAGAAAAGGGAGACAATTTGTCTCTACTAGAACAATTGACAACTATCAAGAGAGCTCCAGCTGACTGACTTCAACTTCAGATTTCAAAGGTCTTGGGATAGAATTCCAGTGGCCATTAGGCCAACAAAAAAGGTGCTTTTCTATACTATGTTAATGCTTTGAATTCTGATATTTCTATGTTAATTCAATCTATGGGAGGCACAACCTTACCTGCTAATTATAGCATTGACATTAGGGCTGAAAACTATCTTATTCAAGCTGGTAAGCTGGCTCCTAGGCCTCCCATGCCCTTGTATCCAAACTTAGAAAATCCAAGCACTAGTCAAGCACCCACTTTGGCTCCTATTCCCACTCCTAGAAATCAAAGTTCAAATGAAACTTCTACTTCATCCTCTAGTGCTTCAAATGAACTCCAAGAGGTTATGAAACAATTACAGAACCTTGGAAATGAGTTGGTGACTATCAAAAGACAACAAGCTCAAAGTGCTAGACCGTATCAGCCTCAAGCGTAGTACCAGGCTAGGCCACCATACCAGCCCAATAGGCCACCCAATCCAGCTACAAATCAAAGCCAAGTAAGGCCTCCCACCAATAGACCATTTCAGCCCTATAACCCCAATGTTGCATCTACTTCTAAAGCATTAGTGCCAGTGCAAAACAATATAGCTCAAGAGTATGATTGGTGTTTCCCATGTAATGAACCTCACAACCAATCTATGTGCTTTAATGGTGCTTTGAACCAAGCCTTGATGGTGACAACTACTAGCGTAGAGGGTGAAGTGAGTCAAGAAACAAATCAGCAACAAGGGACATCTCAACAAAACACAACTCCAAATGATACCGCACTTGCAAATTGGCAAGCTGAGGATTTTTGTGGCATGAATCAAACAATTTCTTAGAGTGTAGTAGCTAACACAAGATCAAAGAAGAGGAATATTGGTGAAGGGTAGTCATTGGCTCCAAGTGATCTACAACCTTCCATCACTCCACAAGGTGTTGGTAAGAAAAATACAGTTCTAAACATGTAAGGACAGCCCAAACCACCTTCTAAACCAACTCAAATGCCAACTATTACTGCCCATGCACAAGAAATAAATGCACAGACTAAAGGACAACAAAGAGATGTTTCGTCCCCATTTAGCATCATTGATCAAATGAAGAAGACAAATGTGAATATATCAATGTGGGAATCTTTATCCATCCTAGGCCAAAGAGATCTTCTACAAGCTGCCATGAAGAATTGGTCAAATTCGAACCAGTAGGTCCATATGTGAGAGAATGTCCTCACAAATGCTGCTCAGCAAGGGAATCATGGAAGACAACAAGGTAAAGTTTTGAAGCCCTCCATTCTATGTTTCACTAATCATTGGCAATAAACTAGTACAAAATTACATGATTGATTCTCGGGGCAAGTAGTTCTGTCATGCCCGAGCAAATAGCTGATCAGCTGGGTCTCCCATATGAATTCATATCAAAGGGGGTAGTGCAATTGGATGTGACAGCAATAGCAATGGTGGGAGTGATTAAAAGTTTGAATCTTACCTTGCATACATGCCCCAACGTTACCATTTTGCAAGATGTGTTAGTGATAGATTTTCCACCACTCTTTGCCCTATGGTTATCAAGGGATTTCACAGCTAAAATTGGAGGCTACTTATCTTCTGACTGGTCACACATGTTATTTAGAACAAGATATGGTACTAAGGTCACAATCAGATCCAAACCAATTGCAAACTTTCACATTGAGCCTCATACTCCAAGCCAAGTCAATGCCAACTATTCAAAGATTTGATCAAAAAGATTATCCAAGCACGGAATGAAGCTGACACCAAAGTTGGAAGCATCCCAAATTTGATTCTTGATGAATGGGCAAGCAAGGTACATGCTTTTGATCCCTACCAAGAAGTAGAAGAATCTGAGCTAGGAGTTTATTGCATACATGAAGAAAACCAATCTATTCCTAACATCACCAAACTAGACCATAAGGATGACAATGAGGTATGGTAGTTATTTTTTGATGGATCAAGGAGTAGGCAGGGTGCAGGAGGAGGAGTTATGCTTGTTTCACCACAAGGAATCAAATATTATTCATCTTTCCATTTCCAATTTTCCTGTTCAAACAACACAGCTGAATATGAGGCATTGATTCATGGACTTCATTGGGCTAGGAAAAAGGGCATAAAGAACTTGCAGGTGTCCAGGGATAGCGAGCTAATTGTTAATCAAGTCAGGGGACAACATGATACAAAAATGACCTGTTGAAGAACTACAAGAATAGGGTATGGGACCTCGTTGAGAATTTCAAAGCTTTGAACATCGTGTCCATACCTAGGAAGAAAAATGAAGCTACAGATAGGCTCACAAAGAGTTGAGCAACGTTTGATGTGGTTGACAACATCATAAGGGAAAAATGTAACCACGTATCCATGTGATTGTGAGGCCAACAATTCCGATAATAACACAAGCTAGCGGTGTGTTTGAGAATGATCAACAAATCGTTAATTTCTTACAAGAAGAAGCTGAATTCTCTGCTAGGAATCAAGACAGATTAGAGTAGCAAGATGGGGATCAAGTTGTGCACAATCATGGACAAACAATCTTCCCAAGGGTTTAGTAACATTGGAGTCTATCTTCAACCCTAACGACCAATTCCCTAAGGAAAAGGCTAACATACAGGTCAAGAGAGAAGATTCAAAGCCAATTCCAGGTTGGGGAAGGAAAAACACTTCAAATTGGCAAAGTGGCCACTGAGCAGGAGAAATCAGATTTCATACAACTTTGCCAAGAATTTCCAGATGTCTTCACTTGGAGCTATGAAGACTTGAGAGGATTCAATCCGAAGTTGGCACAACATACCATAGAATTGGATCCAGATGCTAAGCCCATCAGGAAGAAGCAGAGACCAGTCAACCCTCACATTGAGCCTCTAATGAAGAAAGAGCTAAACAAGCTAATAGAGGCAAGCATTATATTCCCGATCAAGCACTCAAGATGGGTTGCAAACTTAGTTCCGGTCAGGAAGAAGAGTGGAGAAATCAAGTTGTGTGTGGACTTCTGAGACCTCAATAGGGCATCTCTCAAAGACCATTACCCACTTCCTTCAATGGAACAAATATTACAAGTAGTATCCGGTTCAGAGATATTCTCTCTCCTAGATGGCTACTCAGGGTATAATCAGGTAATGGTGAAAGAGGATGACCAGTTCAAGATGGATTTCACCACCAAATGGGGGACTTATGCCTACAAGAAGATGCCATTTGGGCTATCAAATGCTGGAGCCACTTTCCAAAGGGCAATGGATATGGCATTCAAGGGGTTGATCAATAAAATAGTTTTGATATATCTCAACGACATCACTGTATTCTCTAAAAATGTAGTGGATCATCTCTTCCATCTAAGGCAGGTATTTCAGAGGTGTAGAAGATTTGGGGTATCATTGAATCCCAAAAAATGCATATTCTTGGCTCACGAGGGAAAACTTCTAGGCCATATTGTTTTAAAGGAGGGATTGACGATTGACCCAGAAAGAGTTGAAGCAATTCGAGCGTTGCCATTGCTAAGTCATAAGAAGGCTCTTCAAAGCTTCCTAGGAAGGATCAATTTTGTTCATAAATTTGTGCCAAATTTTACTGCTCTCATGAAACCAATAATGTTGATGTTGAAGAAGAGCATGGCTTTTAAGTGGACAGCTGAAGGCAAGGCAAGTTTTGAGGCAATAAAAGAGGCTATATCTCAAGCTCCGACTCTCGTCAATCCAAACTTCTCCAAGGACTTCATGCTATATACCTTCGGTGGTGGAGACACAATTTCTGCAATCCTAGTACAACAAAACAAAGAAGGATTAGAACAACCAGTTGCTTTCTTCAGTCAAGGCTTGGAGGAATACGAAACTAGGTACTCTTTCATTCAAAAACATGTCCTTGCAGTGATCAGGAGCTTAAAGAAATTCAAGCACCTAGTCTCAAACAATAAGATCCAATTATTGGTCTCTCATGTAGGAGTCAAGGACTTCCTTCTAAACAAGGATCTGAATGAGAAGTGTGCAAGATGGATAACCCGTGTCATGGAATATGACATCAAGATCAAGGTCACTAAACTAGTACGTGGAAAGGACTATGTGAACATCTAGCTTTGAGTCGGAAAGTTGAAGTAGGTGATGAAAAAGAGGTTGTCTTGGTATTACGGGATGGTCAAGAATAGGAAAATGATGATGTGCCCACTCCTTGTTGGACTCAGAATATGATACACTTCCTACACGCAGGCCTATGCCCTCCAAAATGAGCAAAGAAAAGAGGAGATACTTTAGATTACAAGCCATTCCATATGTGCTTGTTGATGGTGTTGTGTTCAAGAAAGACATCAATGGAGTTCTATTGAGGTGCATTGGGATAGGTCAAATTGAGAGGGTGTTATGAGATTTTCATGATGGAGATTCTGGAGGAAATTTCACCCCATGAGTAACAGCTCTCAAGATAATGAAGGCAGGGTATTATTGGTTGACAGTGTTCAGTGACTATTATACATGGATAAGAAAGTGCAAGAAATGTGCACTCTTCATAGGCAAAGAAAGACTAGCAGCTCTTCCATTGCACCCAATTTTGGTTGACCAATGATTTATGCAATGGGGATTGGACTTCGTTGGGGTCATCAACCCAAACTCAAGCCAAGGCCACAAGTGGATTCTCATGGCAACGGACTATTTCACCAAGTGGACCGAAGCAGTAGCGCTCAAAGAGGCAAGTGAGTCTAACATACTAGACTTTTATGAAGGAATAGTGACTAGGTTTGGTGTGTCACTACTATCATATCAGAAAATGCATTGGCATTCATAGGTTCCAAGCTTACAGAATGGGCTGTCAAGAATGGAATCTATTTGAGCACCTCTTCAAATTATTACCCGCAGGGTAATGGACAGGCAGAGTCCACGAACAAAATTTGCTAAGAATCATCAGAAGGACTTTGGATGAAAACCAAAGGACGTGGCATACCAAGCTAAACTCAGCATTATGGGCTAACAGGTAACACCATAGAGGTCTCACTGGTAATTCTCCCTACAAGTTGGTCTATGGGAAAGAGGCAATATTGCCTATATCATTAGAATTGCCAGCATTGGAGGTCATGAAACAGCTGGAGTTGTCTCGAGTTCGAACCAATGGAGGCCGTATGTAGAATTGTTGGAATTAGAAGAAATAAGAGAACATGCGGTTCAATACGATTGAGAAGGATCAGGCCTTAGTAAAAAGATGGTTTGATAAGAAGGCAAGAGAAAAGACCTTCCAGGAAGGGGACCTAGTTCTGAAATGGGATGTAGATCAGGCATAACCAGGAAGGCATTCCAAGTTTGATGCCATTTAGAGTGGTCCCTACATGGTCGTGAGATGTAAAAGTAGTAATTCCTTCCAATTGTCTACATTGGATGGAGAGGAACTTCCGATTCCGATTAACGGAATCTATCTTAAACATTTCTACTAAAAGGAAAAGGTTGCCCTTGTAAATATTAGCCTAGATTTCAATTCCTCTAAGTGCGTATGCACATTATCTTGTTGTAGTTAGGTTTCAATTTCCCTAAGTACTTCAACACAGGTTTTGTTGCTCTCAGGTTGATTTTCTACAGTTCAGAGTGTTGTCGAAGAAAAAGTTGCAGTATCAGGCTCGGGATCAGATATCAGGTTGGTTTTAAGTTATTGCTTATGACTCCATGCCCAATGGATTGCTAAAAGGCCACTGATCTTCTACCTAGCAGGCAGGTGATCTCGTTGAGTCACCAAATTGTTGTAAATATCTTCCCCTCGGGTAGATATAGACAAGCAGAAGAATATGGAAATCAAAGAAACTCAACCCCCAAAATTTATTGCGTTGGCGCAGGTAAGAAGGTGTCGACACGAAGAAATTTGCGCCTTGGCGCAGAGGAAAAGGCACACATCGAAGGTTTCGACATGAAAATGGATGTGCACCTTGGCACATGTAAAGGGCGCATGACACAGAGTGTCGACATGGAAAAATTCATGCCTTGGCACACGTAAAGGGCGCATGACACAGAGTGTCGACATGGCAAAATTTGTGCCTTGGCGCATGTAAAGTGTGCATGACACGAGATGTCGACATGGCAAAATTCACACCTGGCACACGTAAAGGGATGTCGACACAAATATGGATGTGCAACATGGTGCATGTAAAGGGATGTCGACACAAATATGGATGCACCTATGGCGCACCTTCGGAGGCGTAACATTCCCGAGCGCCGACAGAAGCGCACTCACCCGAGATATTTAGGCGGCCATAACTTTTCACAGGGAGCTCGGATTCATGAGGTCCTATGTCCAACTAAACTGGATATCCTTAATTGCATGGAAACAAGTTTTTAAAAATGCAAAATATAGTTTGCCACTTTTTGGGTTTGATAAGGTTCTCACCTACCACCATAATGAAATGAATTAAATACAATTTGGAGTTAGTTGGGGTAGATTTGGAATCCCTCTCTCTTCCCTCTCTCATTCTTCCTATAAATTGTAAGGAGGGGATTCTTTCTAAAGGTTGGACATTCTTGTTTTACCCCTCCCTTCTTCTCCTTGGTAGGTGAATTTGTGGAGTTCAAACCTCCCATTAAAAAATGTAATGCAACTTTGCCTCTTGGCATTTTGTAGTGTGTTGTATCAATATTTGGAGAAAATAATGCATGTTTGTGGATGATTATCAACCCTCTCTGTGTTCATTTGCATCCTCTTGATCTTTCACTACAAATCTGTTATCTGTGCATGATCTTGCATTGCATTTTTATGGTTTGTGTTTATTGGCAAGACAGGTGTTCTTCATTCCTCGGTGCATCACCTTTGTTAGTTTAGGTTTTATTTTTATGCATCTTCTTACCCTATCTCCTTGGCAAGTTAGATTAGGTTTTTGAGTAAACCCTCTACTTTTTTTTTTACGTGTGCATCTGAACAGAGGAATAGGAACCGGCCTTCATCCGGAGAGCTTTTCCGTTTTCGCAAGGTCCCACACTTGGGAAAAGCTCCATGTTATGAAATCACACTGAGAGTCTCAACCCATCGAGTTGCAAACATTTAGGGGTGTTGTGATTCACCATCAACAGTAGGTGTTGCTTCTACCCACCGTTTGAGATAATCTATGCAAGTAATGATATAATGCGATCCAATCCTACACGCAGATGGTGAAATAGGTCCTACAAATTCAATGGCCCATTTCTCAAATGGTTCAACACTAGTAATTGGTCTCAAAGGCATCTCATCTCTTTGCCCTAGTTTTCCTAGGTGTTAGCAATGATCACATGCCTTGCAATAGTCTTTACAGTCTTTATAAAGTGTATCCCACCATAATCCAGCAAATAAGATCTTCCACACAGTCGTATCACCTGCATAATGGCCTCCTGCAATACCACTATGAGATTCTTCCATGATATCCTTACGCTCATGCTCTAACACACAATGACGTAATACTTCATCTCTGCCTAACTTGTAAAGGTCACCACTGATCAACATAAACGGTGCCACACATATAGCAAGCTGCTTCTTTTCTAATGATTTCATTCCTTCTGGTGCCATACTTGTTCGTAGAAAGACAACAATGTCTTCTAGTTCCATGGGTGCACATTGCAACCTGTATAACTGTGCATCTGATAGTGTCTCTTCAATTGTCTATGCCTCCTCTCCTGTATTGATTCTAGATAAATGGTCTAGTCCAGAGTTGCTTTTCCCTAGCTTTACCACAACTATGAAGTCAAATTCTTGAAATAGGAGCACCCATCTACATATGTGCCCCTGTAAAACTAGCTTATTTACCAAGTACTTTAATGCCATGTGATCTGTATAAAACAAAAATGGTGTTGCTAATAGGTACTATCGAAACTTGTACAATGCATAAATCATTGACAAAGCTTCGCACTTTGTAGTTGTATAATTCTGTTCAGCATGAGTCAACTTCCTACTAGCAAAACATATTAGATGATCAAGAATACCTTCACCAGGTTGAGCTAATACAATGCCAATGGCCATACCAGAAGCGTCCACATGTACATGAAATGGTTTATCCCATGATGGAAAGCACAAAATGGGCGTGGTAGTAAGTCTCTCTTTTAATATCTCAAACACGTGCTACTACGGTTCTCCCCAATAAAATGTACCTTTCCCCTTCAGTAATTCTTCCAAGGGTGCTGTAATTCTGGCATACCCTTTTATAAACTTTTGTAATACCATGTATGACCTAAGAATCCGTGCACCTCACTTTGACTAGTAGGTGCTTCTAGGCCTAAAATGACTGCAACCTTGGTTGGATCAACTAACAAACCTTCCTTGCAGATGATATGTCCTAACAGTATCCCAAATGGTGTAGCAAATATGCACTTCTTTATATTCAAAGAGATACTCAATTGTCTACATTGTTCAAACATTAAGCATAGATTGTCACAATGGTCTTTCACAAGCCCATATACTATCCAATCATCTAGGTAGACTTGTAAGAAGTTGTGAATAAAATATTTGAATTCCTAAACAACTATTTGTGAGAATACAACATGCACGTTCTTCAATCCAAAAGGCATCACAATATAGGAAAAACTACCCCATTCAGTTGTAAATGTTGTCTTTTCTTGATCCTCCTGAGCTATCCTAACCTGATGATACAGGAAAATCCTTCTATGAAAGAAGATATTTCTCATCCCGCAACTCCTACTATTTCCTTAGTGAATGGTGTAGGAAAGGATCCGTAACGCATGCAAAATTCATCTCCCTATAGTCCACACATATCCTAATCCATCTCGTCCTTTTAATACTAATCACCATTAGTCTAACCCGTTCGACTCATCAAGGAACTTGATAATTCCATATTTCAACATTGTATCAACTTCTTCCTTTATCTTTTTGTGCAAATTAGGATTCATTCTGTAAGGTATCTTTCTAACCGGCCGTGCACCATCCTTAATTTTGATCTTCATTTCCCCAAGTTACTCATGTACACCTTTAAGTTCATGATATCCTCTAAGGAATAAGTCCTGATAATCCCTGAGTAACTTGATGATCTTTTCTACCTCTAAATCTGACCAGTAGTCGCCAATTATGGCCTCCTTAGGCTCAACATCCAAACCTATGTTCACCTTTTATGTCTTCATGGGTTCATGGTAGGTGCACGTATCCTTGTCTACACTATCCATGACCTTGTGCACCCCATGTGAATGTTCAATATCCAATTTTTTAACTTCCTCATCATCCATGATGTAGACCATCTTTCCTTTCTCTTTCTCTAGGCAAGTGCGTGTAAGTAATTCAGAGTCCATTCCTTCTTCCTTTTCAAAACATGCACCAAACTCTACCTTGCCATATAATTCATGAATATTCTCTTCTGATTTTGCACTATCTCCCATAGTTAAGAACTTGATAAATTTTAATGCCTCTGCTATAGGAGGTTGAGTTGAAAAATAATCAAATGTCTGGATCATACCTGTAGCCAACTCTTGCCAGTTCCCAATTTCTCTATGTAGTTCTACATATACATACCAAGCGCGTGCGCATCCTTGGAGCATGGAATACAATCTATGCACCCAAAGTGAAGGTGGTAATGCTTCCTGTCCTGCTGTCTAGATTCTCTCACATTGCTGAATATGATGTTGAACAGGTTGATTACCATGATAAGTATAGATTTACGTAGGTGCATTGTTCCTTATAAACCTGGTAGATAAAGCTATTCCAATCTCTTCCCAGTTTATAAGATTATCTTTGTGGACTTCCAACCAGCGTCTTTGTCATTGTCATGCATAATATATCTACTAACATATCCCTCCATGTAACTAGATCTACCCACTACATTTCCATAGCCTTCAGAAAGGCAAAAAGATATTTTGTCCCTGTATACCAAGATATTGTGCTATTGATCCATCGAATTGAGTGAGATCTATTCATGCATGCAACTACACTTTTCACCTCACGCCATATCATTTCATATGAACCATGAGCCCAATTGTCATAGGCAATAATCATAGTATCACTAATAGAATGAGAATCTTCCCAATGTAGAATGCCTTCTTTTGATGGCTCATTGATCTCCCGGATCCTAAATAGTGCGTACATAGACTCTGTTCAAATCCTCATTACTTAAAGGCTCAACATAGGGCATAGAATTCCCATCTGTCAAGGGTATCACAACCCTCTCCTCCTTGTTTTCAAAGCTGATATATTCCTTATTGAATCTCAAGTCAACATTATTCACATAACACCAAGGGCGTCCAAGCAAGGCTGAGAAATTTTCTACTTACTGCAAGCGTTAACACCTCAAAATCCCCTGTAAACTTGGCCCTTTGTATAGTTATAGATGCATCCTTCAACACTCCTATGGGAGTGGCCTTAGTTTGGTGTGCCATAAACAACACATTAGATGATGGCTACAATAGAGGCCTCCCCATTTGTACCCAAGCATCTAATGTCAACGACATTTACTTCTATGCCTGTATCAATCAATATATTGCTCAACAACCACCCATCCACAATAGCATTCAAAGTAATTTCTTTGTCATAATCAATTCTATTAGGGGGAAGATTTGCATGCAAAATCTATCGTATGGTCTCAAGACTTGCGCGCAGAGTGTTCCCTTTCAACCAACTTCCCAATAGTGGAATAATGTTCTCCTGGCGCAACATCTTATACACCTCCCGTAGATCATCGATACTAGTTTGGACTATCTCTCGATGGTCTCTTTATGTCCTTTAGGTATTGTATCTCACCCTGAAGATTCGTTAGCACTTCCATGGTATCCTGGTAAACTTCTTTCTGATGAGTAGGATCTCGAGTACCTCGCATGTAAAACTTCCTCCTTAGTAATTGTAGGCTTCTGCAGCAATGCCTCTCGTGCGCGTCTTTGCTTCAAAGCACATGTAGTTATCTTTACTGTCAACGCCTTGTGTCCTTTTGTTATCTTGAGCATCCATTGGTCTTCTACCATGCACTAGATTCTAACCATCCCGGTGCCTTTTTTATTGCTTATGTTGATTGCTCAAATGATCATATAAGTCAAGGAACTCTTCATAGCTATGGTTCTTCCCCGTAGAAATAACATGCATTATTTTGAGGACATTTGGTTATCGGGGATTCACACGTATAACAGGGTTCCACGAGGGAACTCTCCTCTTCCTCTACCATGGCCTTTTCTCCAATATCTACCATGATATCTACGTCCCCTTCCACGACCCCTTCAAAACACCTTTCATTCATGTCATAATGCATTTGAGTATGATCCCGATCCTAGTGCTCATTCCTATCCTTATAATTATCTCGATATACCCGTCTCTGTCATACTCCAATGTTTATGGCATCATAGATCGACCAATCAACTGAAAATCCTCGATCATGGGTCGTGGACCCATAAATATTGCAAAAGCAAGATACATTCTTCCTTATCATACGTTGTAACAAAGGACAAGGCTAACATCATGATTCAAATGGAAAATTTCACACTCCAATAGTAACGAGCGTACAGATATAAGAGAGAAACTATCCTTGGTGTGACCTTCCACTTCATAATCTGTACACCAAATTCTTGAGCGCATTTCATGGGTTGAATTTGCTAACTTCTTGGTCATAGTTGTGATTTGTGCTTCTAGGAATGGGCTAACTCTAGTGTCAATGCTCCCAGCTACCTCAGCGTGCAAGGCTGCTTCCAGTGCTTCATGTGGATTTTTGTATTTCTTATGTGACAATGCCCTCCTAAAAGGTGTAATCAATCCTCTAATGAACCATTGTGCATGCTGGCTAGTGTGAATATCATAAGACAATTTAGATAGAAGTGTCTTAAAACGAGCATCATACTCACATACACTTTCAGTAGTGCCTTACTTGATATCTTTGAGTGCACTTATAATATTCTACTTAAAATTAGGAATATGGAACTCTTTTAAGAAAGCATCCCTCAAAATTACATAATCCACACAATTTTGATCATGGTCAAATTTCCTATACCAGCTGTGTGCATGCCCCTGTAATGTAGTAGCGAATTGACTTTCCTTCCACTCAGTAGTTGTGATCCCTTTAGCGCGCCACAATATTTCACACATATGCACATGTTTAGTACCATCCTCCATATCTCTATACTGCAGGAGATGAAGGGACATCTTGTAACACTCGATTTTGTAAGTTATCCTTGTGAATGTTTTTCATACTTTATTATAAATTCGGAATGAAGGAAAACATGTTAAGATATGTTCTGATCTTAAAGAGACATGTTGCAAACTTGGATTCTTGCATATTATAATTTATTGCATAGGACTGCAGTTATTGTACTTGCGTGTTTGCTGATGTGACGAAAAATTGTCATATACTTGCTAAACTCTCGTTGCTGATTGATAGCACACCTTGAATCAATTTCATTGATCCAAAGTATGCTGAGGGCTTCTTGTGATTTCTGTATTGATTTACTCTGGAACCAAACCAGAGGTTGATATGAACGTGCAGCGCCTGATTGCAGGTATGAACAGCTGGCACGTAAATGCCAATGACAAAGGTTCGATCCTTGAACCCTGTACTATCGAATTTAAAACCTCGTGAGGCAAGAAATGCCTGGACACGGGTGGCCTTGGCATGAGATACAAAGGACTGAACGTCCTGCACAGCATAGTTACGGGAGTTAGTTGAGAGATTGGGTTAGGGGTTGATTAGTGTTAGTGGTTAGTATGAATTAAACCCTAAGCTAATCCTAAGTCCTAACATGCATCCTAAACTACTATCCTAAGTGGATAAATTACAAAAAAAAAAAAGGGGGAAATAAACCTAAGTCCTAATAACCTAAGGCTAAACTATGACCTAGGTTGAACACTAATGTGCAACCTAAACTAATCCTAATCTAAAGGGGCGCGTAGACCCTTGGAGGGAGAGGATAAGGATGGAGGGGAGTATTCATTAGCATTTAATGGAAAGTCCATACGTGGACAGCGCCAGTTTTGGCGGGGCAGGTAAGAAACGGAGGTATCTATTTGGAGATAGAGCCAAATTCGGTTTTGCATGGGAAATTTGAAATTTAGAGATCGCCAACTCAAGTTGGCAGTGGCGTGGGAAGTTAGGAAAAGGCAGAGCCTTTAATGCATTAAGTGTTCTTGGTCCTCGCGACCAGCTCGCCTTGGAAAGTGTATGAGGGAATTTTGATTTTCATTTTGTTGATTCGGGCTTTTGCAAAGTTGCTCTGCATTTGGTTTTTCTGGTCTGGTTCAGTCGAACCAGCTCTTGAGATTTGTCACTGTTCTTGGAAATTTTGAGGTTGTTGCTGAGCCTGAAGAGGAAAGGTGTGTTGAGGAGTTCTTGCTGTTGCCGTGGAAGGAAATAACTTCGCAAACACAGCTTTCTTCAAGTTTTGGAGAAGAAATCATAGGCATGTTGAGCCCTTCTCTTTAAAAATTCTTGCTTTGTTTAAGTGTCTCATTAAAACAACCCTACTCTTGGGTTTGGATTATGTGATTGTTGTCAGTCGATTTGATTTGGATTTCATTGATTCTTGCTTTCTTTTTTGAAAATGATAAGAAGAATCACTTCTGGTTGCTAGGATTTGATTCGTCTTTTCACGAATTGAGTTGGAACATGAATTATTGTATTGGTTGTTGACAGTATGGTGGATTGAAATAGATATTTTCTTTCTCTGTTCATGTTGTATGAAATCGAAACAGGCTGTGTGAGTTATTCTCCTTACTGAGAAATCATTTCCTTGTTGTTGTGTTTGGAACTGTCTTTGCATGTATAAAGGAGTTGGAATACCTCCATGTTGTGCTGGTTATTGACGTTATATGGAAATTCGAACTGGTTTTTCTTGAAAAATAGGATATGGAACTGTGCAAGTAGTGTGGGTTATTTTATTGCTGTACGATTGATCTTTTGTCACATGAACTTGTGATATGATTGTATTGGTTGTGTGAACGGCTTGAGGTTGTTCTATACTGAAGTTTTCATTGAAGGAAATAAGATCTTTTTTTGTTTACTATCTGCTGTTTCGGGATTTAAAGGAATATCATTTCTTTTCGAGCTGTATGGAATGGGTATTTCACTGTTTAAGTATTATATCAAGAACTGGTAGACTGTGTGGGTTGTTTTCACTGCTATGAGAATGTTCTTTGTTATATGGTCTTTCGTGATATAATTGTACAGGATGTACGAGTTGCTTGAGGTCGTTTCTATACTGAAATTTCTTTTAAAAAGGAAATAGTTCCTTTCTCTCTCTGCTGTGTTTGATTATGAAGAATACAGCATTGTTTTTTTTGTATGAGCATACGAATTGGGTTTGAGGGAAGAAATGGTAACACGTTTTTGCTTTGTTTCTTTCTTTTTCTCGCTTAAAAGAAATAAGACTTTTCTTTTTCTTTTGTTGTTTCGTTGAAA
Organism: Taxus wallichiana var. yunnanensis; assembly: GCA_018340775.1. Lineage (NCBI taxonomy): Eukaryota > Viridiplantae > Streptophyta > Pinopsida > Cupressales > Taxaceae > Taxus > Taxus wallichiana. The sequence goes on along the minus strand of CM031240.1, from coordinate 954,805,731 downwards.
AGAAATAGCATTTCTTTTGATCTTTGAGAGATGGGTTTGTGAATTCTATCTGAGCAATGCAGACTCGGTTAGAAGGGTATGCTGGTAAAACAATTATTGCTGTGTTTCTTCTTTTAAGTAAATGGACAAATACGATTTTGAGCAATCGTGGAAGCTGGAAAAGAAATAGTCTCTCCTTCTGAACTCATAGTGAAATATACTGTTTTCTTGCTAAGAAGGTATGATGATTAGTTGTGTTTATTAATGTTGATCGGTCTTTTAAGATCGAATTGTTTTGGTGATTACGACTTAGCCTTGGATTGCATGATTGTGGAACTGTTATCTGTTTAACATGCAGTGAAAGAAATATGGTTTCTTCTAGTACGGTAAATATAGGGTATGCATCCTTATACTATTTGATCTATGATAAACACAATGTTGTACTAACCTGTTTCAGATTTTCATATGAGCCTGATTCAAATGAAGTATGGATATGGATGATAAATTCTTCCCTGTTTTCATTTAAAGCTGATTATGAATGAAATTACTCTTACTGCCGGAAAGTGGATTCTGAATGGATTTTGTAAGTTTCACTCTGAACTGTTATCTTGATTTGTGTCTCGTTTGGATTCCATTTTTAGAACAGTCATGTGGAAAGAAATAGGGACATGGATGAATGACTTGGAAAAATGATCTGTTCTTCTTTCATTCAATTGGAAATCTATAATTCGTTGATAACGAATCTCGTAGTGCTTAGATATGAGTGACTATATGCATTGATGATCACTTTCTTTTCTGTGCTTGATTGCTAGGAATCTAATATGATGCATGAACTGAAAGGAAGGTAATGGGTTTACATTTTAGTTAGTTTCATCCTTGCATTTATTATTAATGAAAGGCGTGGAAAGGATAACAGTATGTCATATCAGCAGTAAGCTATTTGTATTTCTAACTTTGCAAATATTGTGAATTAAGACTTGTAACGGTTATGTGGAAACGGGACAGCAGTTCTTTGGCTGATTGTGATGATATTTTGATAGTTCAGTTGTTATGCTGATCTTTCTTTTGTGCCTATTTCGTGATTGATGTCTTACTGTCGTTTCATAAAAGCAGGGTTCTTTTATTGAGACAGTTAGTTAAAGCACCTCATTTTAGTGATAAGTGCTTAATATGCTCAGTTCATTGAACTGACCCGTGCAAATCATTTTGCAGATGGAATTTGATTAGAATGAAGACATGGCTGTTTTCTGATGCTTCTTGATTAGTTGAAGATGAATTGTAATTATTGCCTTTATTCCTCTTCGAGGAATTGTGAAAAGAAGAAAGTATATTCTTCTATCTATGAGTTGTATTGATGTTTTATGTAAACCATGCCCATTCGGTTGGATTGGCAAATGTATGGATTATGACATGAAATGATGAATACAATTACAAGTGTGATATTTTAATAATTATATCAGTTTGATATTGTTGACTAAATTGGAAATATAATGTTATTTCTTGATTTGGATTTGTTTAATTGTCCTTGGATGGATGCTAAATGGGAACTGATATCTATTCTTACCTAAATGCAACTTTTAAGTTGAAATATGCAATTAGTTCATACTTGGATAAAGATGAATTTTTAATTGACATTAAAAGGATTAGGAAGAATATGATTCCATAACCGATGTATTCGGATTAGCTTAGGAGCTAAGGAATATCAATTAACTTCGAGTAATCAAATTTTTCTTTCAAACTCCATTAATGATCTCGTATGCTAAATTCAGAATAAAGGATATAGGACAAGTATATCCATAACTAATGGACCTTAACTATGTAACGTTAAGGAGAAAAAATGAATACATTTCTTGGGAGTTAGACCTCATTTAAATGACGTCTAATAAGTTAGAATTCTGAATTTAGTTACAGTTGGGAAAATCTTGGCTAAGTTTAATAGGTTAAACTTATCACGTCCGTCGGTACGGACTGCTTAATCCAATGATTAAGAAGAGAACCAAGTAGGGAAATGCAGCCCTTCGACACGAAGGAGAAGATGCATAGCAAGCTAATGGACGGATTTAGTCCCTCTTAGCTATATACAACTGTAACGGAAACGAGGATCAAGGGATCAACATGGATGCTGAAAGTTGATTCTTAATTATCAAATCGTATCCAAATCACTTGAGCAGGATGTGTATTCTCGATGGGAGGATTCTGTAGGACATTGGCATACGCCAGCTACAGCAAGGTGTCTCCATGAAGACGGGGTCTTCATGACGACACAATGTTGCAACTGACATATTGCAATGCCCTCCCGAATTAAAACATCAAGAATACATAGGTTGAATGTGTAACTCTTGGTAGGGGATAGAGTATGATCTGGTATACGGAGTGACTCCGGAATACTAAAGATAACTAGACACACGGGGTCGTGGGGAAACGACACCGTATGTCTGCGTATCTTTAGTTACCAGGAGTGCCTTCCTATATTCGTTCATATTACTAGTTGGAAATTGGAAGTTTAAATCTGACCTTAAACGAAGAGGACTGGTAGGAACCAGGAAAGACCATTCTAGATAACAGGTGAAGTGAAGTGAAGGACGTATTCCGTTGATGTGTATCACATCCAGGAATATGATCATGCAAAGCATGTGAAAATATTTGGCCAAAGTATCGCAAGTGCTGGTTGCGTTGTCCTTATCACTTAATTTAAGATGCAGGATGTCAGATGAATATCAGTAATAGATATTCAGATAGGCTTCTTAAATGGATCACTTCGATAACCGGAAACGGTTATGAGAACAGGTATATATAATATACTATGCATAAACGAACATGAAGGATCGGTTGTTGCCGAGTCATGAAATGAAGGATCGTTGAAACTCCGAGCCATGAAAATGGAAGATCGGCAGTTCCTCGAGTCATTTACAGCAGCATATAGAATCTGTTATAAGATTGAATGGCATTGAATGTGTGTTCTATATTTAGAAATATGCGAACAGGAACATTAGTTTTAAAAATAAATTGTGTGATCCAAACTGTGTTGTTTGGGCAGAGAACAATTATTAAAACTAGAACGTGTGTTTGAATTTTATAATTCATAACAGAGAACGTTATCAAAAAATAAATAAAAATAAAAATTCCCTTGTTCTGGTATCTTAAAATGGGGATGTTACATCTTGGTATCAGAGCTGAAGGTTGCAGCTCTTGGACCTAATGAGTCCACGATATTAATAAGGTTTACATTTTCTTATTGAACAGAAAATGGTCAGGACAAGAGGGAATGCTGCGAATAACCCGTTACAGGGTGGAGAAGCAGCGACTGCCCAAAAGCTGGATGAAATCCTTGCTGCCCTACTTGATACGAGGGATCGTTTGACTGTTCTGGAACAGCAGTCAATGGGCAATGAAGAGGAGGAGAATGAAGCTGAAATAAATGATCAGCTGCCTCCTGTGGACAACATCAACGGAGGGAATCCGGGTGTTGATGATAATAATGTAAATGCTCCTAATCCCCCTGAAAATAAAAGGGCAAGATTAGCAGCTGAACTTACAAATGATATAAAGAGAATAAGTCCTCCAAAGTTTGATGGAACAACTCTTGGAGACGGAGCTGAGAACTGGCTCAGTGAAATGGAGAAATACTTTGCAATAAGAAACTTCTCCAAGAGACTAAAGCGATATGGGGGCATATCGCTTTCTCATGAAGCATCATCATGGTGGGAAAACCGTAAGGTTGAGCTGAATATTGTCGAATCGCACATAACTTGGGATCAATTTAAGGGTTATTTTAGGCAACGATGGTTGCCTCAACTCTATTTTGATAGGAAAATGACTAAATTTTAGAACTGGTCGCAAGGAAGGCCGCCATGGTGACGTAATATCGGGAAGGGTTTACTAAACTCCTTAAGTATGTGCCGCAGAGTGTCAAGTCGATGAGAAGTTCAGAATACGGAAATTCATAATGGGACTGAATCCCATCATTGGTGGCGAAGTGGATGTCCACGGCCCAACCACCATGGATGGAGTTGTCGAAAAGGCAATCAGACAGGAACAAAAATTGAGGGCAATATCTGCTCATAGGGAAGAGATAAGGAAGAAGATTCCCAATCCTTCTTCGTCTCTTGCACCAAAAAGGGGACCTTGGAAAAGGTTTGGTGTGAAAAACAAAATTGTTGTAGATAACAACAAGAAACCTGTGATGAACAGACCTATAAATAGCGTGCGAAACAACTTCACAAAAGTTAATGGCATTGGACAGAAGTCCTATGGAAGCCAGAATGATAACTTCAAGGCTGGTAACAAATTTGAGCCTAGAAAAGGGCCAGCTGGAGGATGCTTCAACTGTGGAAAGGACCACTATGTGAATCACTGTCCTCTGAAGAAGGATGATCGCGGACAACAGCATAGGATACACGCTGTAGTGGCTAATAGATAAGCTGAAAAGCAAGTGACGCCCATAGAAGTTACGGGTAAGTTATTCGGTACACCTGTAGTTATACTTTTTGATACTGGAGCTACAGAATGTTTTATTTCTGCTAAACTTGCTATGAAATTAAAAAGAAAGGCTGCAAGAATGGATAAAACATGGACAGTGCATTATGGGAATAATGCTGTCCATACAGTCGAAATGTGCCTTTTTGGGGCAATTCTTGATCTGCCTAGTTTCTCCACCGAAGTTGACTTGTATGTCACTCCTCTAGGATCATATGACATCATTATTGGAATTAACTGGTTGGCTGAACATAAGGCAAAGGTCGACTGTTACGAAAAACAAATCTGTTGCTTTGATGACCTGCAGAAAGCAAAGCGAGTCATTCAAGGTGTAAAACGGGAAGTTACAGTCAGGAAACTGACGGCTATGCAACTAAAAAGGGCTAAAAATAGAGGCTGCACTTTGTATGCAGTAAAAGTGACAGAAAATGCAGAAGAAGATAATGATTTCATGGAAAGATATCCATTGCTGAGGGATTTCCGTGATGTGTTTCCGAGGAATTGTCAGTCTTCCGCCTAAACATGAGTTTGACTTCGTAATAGAAATCAAACCAGAAATGGAACCCATATCTAAGGCACCTTATAGAATGACTACCATTGAGTTGGTAGAGCTGAAGGCTCAGTTACAAGAACTTCTAACTAAGGGGCTGATAAGACCGAGCATCTCACCTTGGGGAGCGCCAGTAATTTTTGTAAAGAAAAAGGATGGCACATTGAGGCTGTGCATTGATTACAGAATCTTTGAACAAAGCAACTATTAAAAATTGATACCCACTTCCTAGGATTGATGATCTTTTCGATCAGATACGAGGAGCATCAGTTTATTCAAAAATAGATCTTCGATCAGGGTACCATCAGCTGAGAATAAAAGAAGAAGATATTCATAAAACAGCTTTTAGAATGAGGTACGGACATTATGAGTTCACGGTGTTACCTTTTGGGTTGACTAATGCACCTGCCGCCTTCATGAATCTAATGAACAATATTTTTCAAGAATACTTAGACAAGTTTGTGCTTGTATTCTTAGACGACATTCTTATATACTCTAAAAATGTCGAAGAGCACCAAGAACATCTCAGGATAGTGCTAGAAATCTTAAGAAAGAGGAAGTTGTATGGCAAACTGTCCAAATGTTCCTTTTATGATGCAGAGGTGCATTATTTGGGACACGTTATAAGCAAAATGGGATAGCTGTTGACCCTTCAAAGATCACAGCTATAACTGAGTGGCCTGCGCCTAAGAACGTGCATGAAGTGAGGAGCTTCATGGGCTTGGCAGGATATTACCAAAAGTTTGTTAAGGACTTTTCAAAAATTGCTGCCCCAATCACTTCACTGCAAAAGAAAGAAAAGAAATTTGTCTGGACAGAAAAATGTGAATCTGCCTTTAAGAATTTAAAGGAACAGTTAACTACAACACCTATTTTGACTGTACCTGATCCAAATGGAGATTTTATGGTTGTAACGGATGCCTCAGGAGAAGGCCTTGGAGGTATTCTATTACAGAATAACCATGTCATCGCTTATGAAAGCAGAAAACTTAAGTTACATGAACAGAACTATGCTCCACACGATCTTGAGCTCGCTGCCATTGTTCATGCACTTCAAATGTGGAGGCATTACCTTTTAGGCAAGCCCTTCGAGTTAAAAACAGACCATCTAGGGCTGAAGTATATTTTTACTCAGCCAAATCTGAATGCAAGGCAGCGAAGATGGTTAGAATTTCTGTCTCAGTATGATTTCGATATAAGCTACATTAAGGGCAAGGAAAATAGGGTAGCAGATGCTCTGAGTCGAAGGAAGCATATCTCTGCTCTTATAACGTTAAGAACTCAGTTTAAGGATGAGGTGAAAGATGCCTTGAATCAGATCCTTATTTCTAGCAAGTCAAATCAGCACTTGCTGCAGACCAAGGATGTCAGGTATAAGGGATTTCGTTTTGATAATGAAGGAATTATGAGGTTCGAAAACAGGTTATATATACCCTGGCAAATGACTTAAGAGGAAAATTGTTAACTGAATTCCATAATTCACCTTTTTCTGGACACCCTGGCATTACAAAAATGCTCACTGATCTTAAGCAGAAATATTTCGGGAAGGGAATGAAAAAGGATGTGGCGAGTTTGTAACACACTACTTGGAATGTCAAAGCATGTTAAGGCGGAACATATGCACCTCTTGGATTATTGTATCCCCACGATTCCGCAAAGATAAATGGCAAGTGATAACGATGGATTTCGTTCAAGGATTGCCTATGTCAAGAAATAAGCATGACATTATCTTGGTTGTAGTCGACAAATTGACCAAAGTGGCACACTTCATTGCTCGTAATTTGAAGGACGATGCACCAGTGCTAGCAAGAAGATTTGTACATGAAATCTTCCGATTGCATGGAATACCGGAATTAATCATATCGACAGAGATCCGAGGATGACATCAAGGTTTTGGCAAATGCTTAATGCGGCCTTGGGGACTAAATTGAACTTCAGTTCTGCATATCATCCGAAACGGATGGACAGACTGAGAGAGTTAATCAGGTTTTAGAGGACATGTTAAGGATGTATTGCATGGACCAGCAGTATAAATGGGAGGAATACCTTCCGCTGGTAGAATTTTCTTACAATAACACCTATCATGCCTCTTTAAAAATGGTGCCCTTTGAAGCATTGTATGGAAGAAAATGCAGAACCCCTGTCAGCTGGGACAACGTTGAGGACAGAGAGGTAATTGGGCCAGAAATCCTTATGGAAATGGAACAGCAAATCAAAATGATTCGGGAACATCTAAAGGAGGCTGCCAATAGGCAAAAGAGCTATGCAGACTTGAAGTGGGTTGACAGGCATTATAAACTGGGAGAGAAGGTCTTTCTTCGGGTGAAGCCGAAAAAGAGCTCAATAACTTTTGGCAAGGCTGCCAAGTTGTCGCCACGTTACGTGGGACCTTTTGAAATTGTTGAAATAATCAACCCTGTAGCTTATCGTCTAGCATTACCTCCTGCTTTGTCTCAAATGCATGATGTTTTTCATATTTCTTTGCTTAAGAAATACATGACAGATTTATCACATGTGTTAAATTGGAATTCCTTGCATGTCCAAGACCCGGAATAATCGTGCTTAAGCCCATTCGAGTCTTTGGGAACTCACCAACAGATTGTACTTGAGAAATCGCGAGTGAACCAATGAAAGGTCCAAATGGGACCATTTCAACAAGAAAGTGCAACTTGGGAAAATCTCGAAGAAATGAGATCTACTTTTCCACACCTGTTTAATCGAATTTGAAATTCAAGGAACTGATAATTCTACCAAATTTAGACAATTATTAGTCTATTGTACAGTTGTCTTAAAACGTTGTTTTTAAGAGTGAATCTGTTTTTGGTATGAACTTATGAATGAAAGGACAATAACTGAACTTTGTCCTAGGAACTCCTTGATTTGTTTAATCTGATCATCGGGACGATGATTCTTTAAGGAGGGAAGAATGTAACACTCTGATTTTGTAAGTTATCTTGGTGAATGTTTTTCATACTGTTATAACTTCTGAAATGAAGGAAAACATGTTAAGATATGTTCTGATCTTAAAGAGACATGTTGCAAACTTGGATTCTTGCATATTATAATTTATTGCATAGACTCAAAGCTTATTGTACTTGCATGTTTGCGATGTGATGACAAATTGTCGATACTTGCTAAACTCTCGTTGTTGATTGATTAAGACACCTTGAATCAATTTCATTGATCCAAAGTATGCCGAGGATTATTGTGATTTCGTGTTGATTTACTCTTGAACCGAACCAGAGGTTGATATGAACGTGCCCGATCAGCTTTGATTGTAGGTATGAACAAATGTGGCACGTAAATGCCAACGACAAAGGGTTCAATCTTGAACCCCGTCTTATCGAATTTAAAACCTCGTGAGGAAAGAAATGCCCGACACGGTGGCCTTGGTATGAGATCCAAAGGATCAACATCATCCCGCATGAAAGATAGTTACGGGAGTTAGTTGAGAGATTGGGTTAGGGGTTGATTAGTGTTAGTGGTTAGTATGAATTAAACCCTAAGCTAATCCTAAGTCCTAACATGCATCCTAAACTACTACCCTAAGTGGATTTTTAAATTACAAAAAAAAGGGGGAAATAAACCTAAGTCCTAATAACCTAAGGCTAAACTATGACCTAGGTTGAACACTAATGTGCAACCTAAACTAATCCTAATCTAAAGGGGTGTAGACCCTTGGAGGGAGAGGATAAGGATGGAGGGGAGTATTCATTAGCATTTAATGGAAAGTCCATACGTGGACAGCGCCAGTTTTGGCGGGGCAGGTAAGAAATGGAGGTATCTATTTGGAGATAGAGCCAAATTCGGTTTTGCATGGGAAATTTGAAATTTAGAGTTCACCAACTCAAGTTGGCAGTGGCGTGGGAAGTTAGGAAAAGGCAGAGCCTTTAATGCATTAAGTGTTCTTGGTCCTCGCGACCAGCTCACCTTGGAAAGTGTATGAGGGAATTTTGATTTTCATTTTGTTGATTCGGGCTTTTGCAAAGTTGCTCTGCATTTGGTTTTTCTGGTCTGTTCTACTCGAACCACTCTTGAGATTTGTCACCGTTTTGGAAATTTTGAGGTTGTTCTTTGAGCCTCGAAGAGGAAAGGTGTGTTGAGGGAGTTCTTGCTTCAAGCTTTGTGGAAGGAAATAACTTCGGCAAACGCAGCTTTCTTCAAGTTTTGGAGAAGAGATCACAGGCATGTTAAGCCCTTCTCTTTAAAAATTCTTGCTTTGTTTAAGTGTCTCATTAAAACAACCCTGCTCTTGGGTTTGGATTATGTGATTGTTGTCGAGTCGATTTGATTTGGATTTCGTTGATTCTTGCTTTCTTTTTTGAAAATGATAAGAAGAATCACTTCTGGTTGCTAGGCTTTGATTTTTCTTTGCACGAATCGAGTTGGAACATGAATTACTGTATTGGTTGTTGACAGTATGGTGGATTGAAATAGATATTTTCTTTCTCTGTTCATGTTGTATGAAATCGGAACAGGCTGTGTGAGTTATTCTCCTTACTGTGAAATCGTTTCCTTGTTGTTGTGTTTGGAACTGTCTTTGCATGTATAAAGGAGTTGGAATACCTCCATGTTGTGCTGGTTATTGACGTTATATGGAAATTCGAACTGGTTTTTCTTGAAAAATAGGATATGGAACTGTGCAGGCAGTGTGGGTTATTTTATTGTTGTACGATTGATCTTTTGTCACATGAACTTGTGATATGATTGTATTGGTTGTGTGAACGGCTTGAGGTCATTTCTATACTGAAGTTTTCATTGAAGGAAATAAGATCTTTTTTTTTGTTTACTAATTGCTGTTCGGAATTAAAAGGAATATCATTTCTTTTCGAGCTTTAAGGAATGGGTATTTCACTGTTTAAGTATTATATCAAGAACTGGTAGACTGTGTGGGTTGTTTTCACTGCTATGAGAATGTTCTTTGTTATATGGTCTTTCGTGATATAATTGTACAGGATGTACGAGTTGCTTGAGGTTGTTTCTATACTGAAATTTCTTTTAAAAAAAAATAGTTCCTTTCTCTCTCACATTGTGTTTGATTATGAATAATACAAAAAGATTGTTTTTTTGTATGAGCATACGAATTTGGTTTGAGGGAAGAAATGGTAACACGTTTTTGCTGTTTCTTTCTTTTTCTCGCTTAAAAGAAATAAGACTTTTCTTTTTCTTTTTGCTATTTCGAAATAAATGAAATTTTGATCTTTGAGAGATGGGTTTGTGAATTCTATCTAAGCAATGCAGACTCGGTTAGAAGGGTATGCTGGTAAAACAATTATTGTTGTGTTTCTTCTTTTAAGTAAATGGACAAATACGATTTTGAGCAATCGTGGAAGCTGGAAAAGAAATAGTCTCTCCTTCTGAACTCATAGTGAAATATACTTGTTTTCTTGCTAAGAAGGTATGATGATTAGTTGTGTTTATTAATGCTGATCGGTCTTTTAAGATCGAATTGTTTTGGTGATTACGACTTAGCCTTGGATTGCATGATTGTGGAACTGTTATCTGTTTAACATGCAGTGAAAGAAATATGATTTCTTCTAGTATTGTAAATATAGGGTATGCATCCTTATACTATTTGATCTATGATAAACACAATGTTGTACTAACCTGTTTCAGATTTTCATATGAGCCTCATTCAAATGAAGTATGGATATGGATGATAAATTCTTCCTGCTTTTCATTTAAAGCTAATTATGAATGAAATTACTCTTCTTTATCGAAAGTGGATTCTAAATGGATTTTGTAAGTTTCACTCTGAACTGTTATCTTGATTTGTGTCTCGTTTGGATTCCATTTTTAGAACAGTCATGTGGAAAGAAATAGGGACATGGATGAATGACTTGGAAAAATGATCTGTTCTTCTTTCATTCAGTTGGAAATCTATAATTTGTTGATAATGAATCTTGTAGTGCTTAGATATGAGCGACTATATGCATTGTTGTTCGCTTTCTTGTCTGTGCTTGATTGCTTGGAATCTAATATGATGCATGAACTGAAAGGAAGGAAATGGGTTTACATTTCAGTTAGTTTCATCCTTGCATTTATTATTAATGAAAGGCGTGGAAAGGATAACAGTATGTCATATCAGCAGTAAGATATTTGTATTTCTAACTTTACAAATATTGTGAATTAAGACTTGTAACGGTTATGTGGAAACGGGACAACAGTTCTTCGGCTGATTGTGATGATATTTTGATAGTTCAGTTGTTATGCTAATCTTTCTTTTGTGCCTATTTCGTGATTGATGTCTTATTGTCGTTTCATAAAAGCAGGGTTCTTTTATTGAGACAGTTAGTTGAAGCACCTCATTTTAATGATAAGTGCTTAATATGCTCAGTTCATTGAACTGACCCGTGTAAATCATTTTGCAGATGGAATTTGATTAGAATGAAGACATGGCTGTTTTCTGATGCTTCTTGATTAGTTGAAGATGAATTGTAATTATTGCCTTTATTCCTCTTCGAGGAATTGTGAAAAGAAGAAAGTATATTCTTCTATCTATGAGTTGTATTGATGTTTTATGTAAACCATGCCCATTCAGTTGGATTGGCAAATGTATGGATTATGACATGAAATGATGAATACAATTACAAGTGTGATATTTTAATAATTATATCAGTTTGATATTGTTGACTAAATTGGAAATATAATGTTATTTCTTGATTTGGATTTGTTTAATTGTCCTTGGATGGATGCTAAATGGGAACTGATATCTATTCTTACCTAAATGCAACTTTTAAGTTGAAATATGCAATTAGTTCATACTTGGATAAAGATGAATTTTTAATTGACATTAAAAAGGATTAGGAAGAATATGATTCCATAACCGACAGGTATTCAGGATTAGCTTAGGAGCTAAGGAATATCAATTAACTTCGGAGTAATCGAATTTCACTTTCGAACTCCATTAATGATCTCGTATGCTAAATTCAGAATAAAGGATATAGGACAAGTATATCCATAACTAATGGACCTTAACTATGTAACGTTAAGGAGAACAAATGAATACATTTCTTGGGAATTAGACCTCGTTTAAATGACGTCTAATAAGTTAGAATTCTGAATTTAGTTACAGTTGGGAAAATCTTGGCTAAGTTTAATAGGTTAAACTTATCACGTCCGTCGGTACGGACTGCTTAATCCAATGATTAAGAAGAGAACCAAGTAGGGAAATGCAGCCCTTCGACACGAAGGAGAAGATGCATAGCAAGCTAATGGATGGATTTAGTCCCTCTTAGCTATATACAACTGTAACGGAAACGAGGATCAAGGGATCAACATGGATGCTGAAAGTTGATTCTTAATTATCAAATCGTATCCAAATCACTTGAGCAGGATGTGTATTCTCGATGGGAGGATTCTGTAGGACATTGGCATACACCAGCTACAGCAAGGTGTCTCCATGAAGACGGGGTCTTCATGACGACACAATGTTGCAGCTGACATATTGCAATGCCCTCCCGAATTAAAACATCAAGAATACATAGGCTGAATGTGTAACTCTTGGCAGGGGATAGGAGTATGATCTGGTATACGGAGTGACTCCGGAATACTAAAGATAACTAGACACACGGGTCGTGGGGAAACGACACCGTATGTCTGCGTATCTTTAGTTACCAGGAGTGCCTTCCTATATTCGTTCATATTACTAGTTGGAAATTGGAAGTTTAAATCTGACCTTAAACGAAGAGGACTGGTAGGAACCAGGAAAGACCATTCTAGATAACAGGTGAAGTGAAGTGAAGGACGTATTCCATTGATGTGTATCACATCCAGGAATATGATCATGCAAAGCATGTGAAAATCTTTGGCCAAAGTATCGCAAGTGCTGGTTGCGTTGTCCTTATCACTTAATTTAAGATGCAGGATGTCAGATGAATATCAGTAACAAATATTCAGATAGGCTTCTTAAATGGATCACTTTGATAACCGGAAACGGTTACGAGAACAGGTATATATAATATACTATGCATAAACGAACATGAAGGATCGGTTGTTGCCGAGTCATGAAATGAAGGATCGTTGAAGCTCCGAGCCATGAAAATGGAAGATCGGCAGTTCCTTGAGTCATTTACAACAGAGCATATAGAATGTGTTATAAGATTGAATGGCATTGATTGTGTGTTCCATATTGTAAATATGTGAACAAGGAACATTAGTTTTAAAAAGAAATTGTGTGATCCAAATTGCGTTGTTTGGGCAGAGAGACAATTATTAAAACTAGAACATGTGTTTGAATTTTATAATTAAGTAGCATGAACGTTATCAAAAAAAAAAAAATTCCCTTGTTACGGTATCTTAAAATGGGGATGTTACATATCTCCATATAGATAGTTTGTTCTTGTTGTGGACCTTGACCACCTAACCCGGAACCTCATGTGTTCCCTCTACCTCCGAACCACTAGATCCACGGAACTAGAACAACCTATACCTCTTGATCCACCACCTGTAGGTTGGAATAGGGCCTCGTAGATGTACGCCCCTGTGTTCTGGCAGTAGTACTATACAAAACCCCTACATTCTGTGAAGCAGTTCCACTTCTAGAGGTGAACCCAACATTCTGTGCACTCACATTCTTGGTGGATGATGCGCTTAAGAATGCTCCTCCATATAACATTAAGGTTGTTTATTCTAGCATTGATGTACTTGATCCTTGACTTACTCTTGCTCCACTACTTCCCAAGTTAGCTTGCTTCGATTACTTGTCATACTAGATACTTTGAAAAAAAAAAAATCACAATATCTAGGTCACCATTTGGGTTAAGATGTGTGTCTATGGCCCAAGTAGTCTCTGTTGGTGCACTTCCATGCGAGGCTGAGAAGGGATCTCTATCATGCTTTCCAAGATGGGGGAGTTCCTACTGCTCTGGTTCCATGTCTTCTACGTGAGCCGTAAATCCTTCACGAGCCAGCTCTCTCCTCAATGCCATACTTTATGCAACGGAATGTTGCTTCTCTATTTCCCTCTCATGCACCTCATTATACTTAAGCCACCTTTCCTCTCTCTATTTTTTTTTCTAGGTCCGCCATCTTAATACCAAACCTGTTCCTTCCTTCATGCATGGTGAAGTTTAGTTAGCCATCGGTTTACTTTCCAAGTTCAAAGTTACCATTAAGATCTTGATCACTAGTGGAATACCATGCAAATATCTCCCTCTTGGATACCTTAAAAACTGAAAATCAGTAACCTCTAGGCAAGAGTGTGTCAAAAATTAATATTCCAGAATATAAATGTTTAGAACACCATGGAACCACATATCCACCACACGAGTCCAGACCAGATCAGCATCATAAAGGGCCTGAAATTATTCTTGTGTCTAGACAAGTGTGTGATACCTCTAATTCCTCTTATATGCATAAGCAGTAAGCCACTCGTATAGTTCTACTAGAAAGATAGTGAAAAACTCTCATATAAACGTCATACGGTGTTCTGTTTCTACCCAAGTGCATGTGTTAAACTTAGATCCACCGTTGAACCGACATGCATAATTTTACTCTAGATCATGTATCCATTCCTCAATATTTGCTAGAGTTAACCGGTACATCTTCATCATGAACCATCCCGAAAACTATTTAAAAATAGGTCCCGACAATGGAACCAATGATGCAGTCTAGAATTTGCAAGATAACACCCTAGTCACGGCACATCACTCAGCCTCGACTAAGTGCTCACCCAAAGTGCACAAAGGTACCATGTCCCTATTTAGGGTTTTGTAACAAGATGATAACATGATGAAGGAAGATAAAAAAAGACTCATGACTAATACATCATTCTACAGTGTATGCTACCCACGGATCCATTAAAGAAGAAACTTAAACAGTAATCATAATTGAAACACTAACATGCACTACTTAATTACATAGAATGACACTTATATTCAGCCAATATCTTCCATCTATTAATAAGTATAGAAGCTCCTTACAGTACTGTCAATTCATCTTAAGGTGCATATGAATTTGATACACATATTCAGAATCATACATACATATCTATATATCTTTTCCACACACATATAGATATCTCTCTCACTATGCACCTAATCATCATATATATAGGGTGGGGACTTTCCCTTCACCACTTAACTACTCCAAAAATAGGTCACATGCTATTATTATCCATACACCATTTACAATTATAGCCACACATGCAAGTGCACTATCTATAGTCCTCTTACAGATAACTAAAGTGTCCATTCTATTCTTATCTTATCTCCATTTATAGACACTTTGAGCAGCTCTTCTAAATATGGACAGTGCATGGCGTGCACATCTCTGCATCATTGATGTGTTCTGCACGCAATCTTCCAAAAATAGATCCTCATGCCCAAATTGGCTAAGTTCTGAAATATGAACTTGCCTTCCACGTGCTTGTCCTTCCTATCCTTCTGCGCCTTCGATCCTGGCCTTCTATCCCACACAAACTCCTTGTGTGATCTTTGTCAAGTATTCTTTCATCAACAACATGTGGAAGCTATCATAAAATCTTGCTCCTCAATTTTGTACCCACTGAAGTAGCCATAACAAAATGTCTCCATCGATACAAAGCGTTGGTAACCACATTATCCTTCCCTCCACATGTTCTATCTCCATGTCGTATGAACATAACACCTCTATCTAATGCCATTGGAAAGTGTTGAGATTGAGTTACATGAAGAGGTGACATAAGCTCAACAGTATGTCCTGAGAATCAACCTCCTACCTAGAAGTAAATGATGCTAACGTACCGAAGTAAGCACCACTCCCGTAAGCTCAAGGTCATGAGTTGGATAATTGAGCTCAAAATCCTTAAGTTTGTGAGACTCAAAGGTTACTACATGACTATCCTACATCAAGACACCTCTTAATCCTGCCAAAGAAGCATCTGTACACACAAATAAATCCCTTTGAGGATATGACACTACAAGAATCGGTGTTGTCGTAAGGAATTCCATCAATGTACTGAAGGCCTGCTCACATCTATCTTACCAAAAAAATGTATTCTCTTTCCACTTTGAAGGGAGGTGATGGGATGCGTAACTTGAGAGAAGTCTTGAATAAATCTCATGTAGTAACTTGTCAATCCCATGAAACCGAGCACCTTGGTAACATTGGTTAGAACTGGCCAATCTATGATAGCTCTAATCTTGGAAGGATCGATTGTGATGCCTTCCCTAGAAATAATGTGACCTCAATACTTAACATTTGACTTGAAAAAGGAACACTTCTTCAGTTCCCATATAGATGATGCTCTTGGCGACACTACAAAACCTATCGAAGGTGCTCCTCATGTGTGCGTGAGTATATTATAATGTATTTAAGGAAAAAAATAATTAAGAAATCCAAGAACTTCCTGAACATCCCATTGATCAAACTCATGAATACTGCAGGGGCGTTCATCAAACAAAAAGATACCATTATGAATTCATAGTGGCCATATCTCGTGCAGAAATTTTTCTTATGGATATTTGTCTTTGTAATCCTCAGATGATGGTATTCTGACCTAATATCTATCTTAGAAAATATGGTGGTCCCATTAATTTCATCAAATAAATCATTTATTCATGGAAGGGGTTAACAATTCTTGATTTTTACTTTATTTAGCTGCCTATCATCCACACAAAAATGCAAAGATCCATCGTTCTTCAAAAATAAATCACATGTGCACCCCAAGGAGACACACTAGGATGGATTAGGCCTTTCCCAATAAGTCCCTCTAACTACAACTTGAGCTCATGTATCTCATGTGTGGTCCAACTATATGGTGCACATGAAATAGGCTCTACTTTGGGAACCAATTCAATATAAAAGTCTATCTCACGAGGGGGAGGTAACCCTAGCAACTTGATAGGAAAAACATTTGGAAAATCCTAAAAATGGGGTGGTCATCAAGTGACACCCATGAGTCTCATCCTCGATCGGTCACTATCTGAGGTAGTATAGCTGCTACATCCCGATCTAGGGGGTGGTAGGTCTGCAGGTACACATGTAGGAATCCCTCCTCTAGTCTATGCCTCCTACAAAGACCAAGGCAAGAGTTATTTTATCATCATCTAGGTTTTTTTCAGTTTCTAAGTTTTCTACGTTTTAAAATATCATGCAATGTTGTGTGTTCTAGGTTTAGATTTGTGCAAGGTTTAATTATTTATGTTTCATGTTTCCAAGTTTTTCCGGGTCTAAGCGTTGAACCCACGACTACGATACAAGTGTAGCACCCATAAAATTGTGCTCTCAAGTCCAAATAAAACCTAATAATTTAATAGGCAAAAATTATGGTAATTTTTTTGTTTAAAATGGTTTGTAAGGGTAGATGTTATTCACAAGTTAAATAAATATCTCGGTTAAAGATTCTACATAATCTGGAAAAGTTGGAATTAAAGTAATAATTAAATATTATTAATTTTCTTCCTAAAATTATTCTGATTTAAAATATTTGTCAAGTGTATTTGAAATTTATATGTTGGAACACACACATTGTCACCTCTATGTAGGACTTTCCCTTCACTTGTATAAGCACATTTACTATCCATATTATTTTTATCACATTGGCTCATGGTGGGCTTAGAATTAAAATGATCATGATGCATAGAGATACTATGGCTATGACCACGAGAAAAATTCATTATATTTTCCATCTCATTCATTAGATATTTGATCTTAGTACACAATAAGTTGATATTGGGCTTGAAAATCATTTTGTAATTCTCGAATATACTCCGGGATATAGTTATAAAATATTCCATCATTACTAATAAAAAGGGTTAAAATATGTCTCAAAATTAAATCGACATGGGAAGGTTTCATATTCGTAGGACACATTGTTTGTTGAAATTCCTCCATGATAGTATGTTTATATGTGCGATAATGTTGCGAAAGCATCTAAGGAAAAATGGGAATTTGTAACACAAAAAAATATGGAACAATATGACACAAGAACATCCCATAAGATAATAAATAATACTAATCAACACATGGAAGGCCAAAAATAAAGATAGCATAGAGCATGAGACCCAAAAGTGATGCTTATAAACAATTGACCATGATTAGATTATTAAAACAACCATTTATGAAAATAAACATTAAATTGAAAAAACATTATTTAAACAGATGATGGTGTGGAATAAAACCCTTCAAGTAATTTTTTAAAAAGTCTATTTTTATTTAAATTATGATTTAATTACTAAAAATAATATTTTTATAGTTAAACAAGGGTTAACGAGGCCCTTTCCTATAAACACTTTTGACTGGAGCTATGAAGTGGGTATACAATAGTAACTTCTCACAACTTGGATTATAATTGAATAAATTTAACCACAATGAAAACCTACCACCGTGAGTGTTACAAACTATATCCTTCCTCCACAATCGGAAATATATTTTCTAGGTACACGAGATGTGTGACACAAATTCTGGCCTTCCGAACCCAAAGATTTCAAGTACGTACTACTAGAGTTATATAATTCCTTGAATGCTAAAATAGTAACATATTAATAATCAAGGATTGTAAAGACATACATAAAAGTCTAAGCGAAATGTATTTTGTACTATTAATGTAGAGAAATGATTAAGGAATTCACACTCATAGAGAAATTGTTGGAGGTAATAAGTATGAATTTGGGGTTGGAAAAAGGGTATTGTTATCCATATTTCGCCCCCAGGGCCAAATATTGGATCAACC
Organism: Taxus wallichiana var. yunnanensis; assembly: GCA_018340775.1. Classification (NCBI taxonomy): domain Eukaryota; kingdom Viridiplantae; phylum Streptophyta; class Pinopsida; order Cupressales; family Taxaceae; genus Taxus; species Taxus wallichiana. The sequence continues at coordinate 954,787,072 of CM031240.1, read as the reverse complement.
ATGACCTTGCATAGAAAGAACCTGAGAAAACTCATTCAGATATTGTAAATAGATCACAAAAGGATTCAATAATAGAGTGGTGGATATGAGAAAGATTAAATGACCATATGTGAAAGAAATGACTTTGTCAAGCCATTTCCATGTCTTAAATCCATTTTTCAAGTTATAGCAAGACTCAACAATGAAATAGCAGGATCAAAAAAGAAGGGGGTAGTGCCACAAAGGAACAAGAGCACTAAAGGGAAAAATGGGTAAGATTCGAAGTCTTTGGACTTGAAACGGTTCATAAAAGAGCCCAGAAAATGACTAAGTATGGAGGAGGCAGCAAAGAGAACCACATGTCTACGTAGCACTTCTCCAAAGTTAAATCCAGAAAAGGAAGTCAAATGAGTTCTAGGTTTCCATGTGTCCAGAATCCCAAAATTTGTGGGGCCGTTGAAAAGTCTTCAACTAAGAAAGAAGGTGCTAGGTGTCGGCTCTGCAAATCTGAAATGGGAGCCCAGGGTGGAGACTCAAACTTATGCAAGCCCTGCACATAAAAAATGGTCAAACAGTGGTCAAAAGGCAGATAGGGTGGGCCTCAAAATTGGCTAAGTATGAAAGTATGAGCAGAGAATTTCAAGTGTTAGTGTGGTGCATCTCCAAAAGTTAGTCCAAAGGCGGAGACCCAAATGAGCACGAACTCACCACGTAGCTCAAATTCCAAAAATGTAAGAGGGACTATTGAAAATTCCATAGACCTGCGGAGGCTGACAAGTTTCAACTCAACGCTCCTTTCAAGGAAAATTTTGAATCAAGTTTTCAAGCAAGCACGGCGCCTCCACGTGTCCAGTCTCAAAAGGGGTAGAATCACTTGAATAGTCAATGCATGGAGCAGGCAAGTGAAGGATACCAAGTGTCTAAATGGCACTAATTCAAGGATTGAATAGAGAGAGGGTTTCCAAACAAGCGCTATACCGTCGTGTGTCCCAAGTCAAGAGATATTCCCCACCAAGCAAAAGACTTAGCCAAAAGTTACAAAATAGGCCGCAACTCCGCCCAAAGGAAAAAGTCAATGTTTGAGCCCGAGTCAAGGAAAGCGGGCCATCGGGGGAAAGTTGGTTTTTTTCCCCTTGTCATCCTAAAAGGATAACTGAAGATTACAAAATGGGCATGCAACTCGCGCGAAGGGAAAAAGTCAGTGTTTGAGCCCGAGTCAAGGCCAAAGTGGGGAGTCGAGGAAAAGGTCAAAATTTTCCTTTTGACAAAAGGGAATAGAGACAAAAAGAGGAGCGCATCCCCCAACCAACCAAAGGGTGCCACGTATCCAAGCAGAGCTTCGGGGCCATGGATTTTTTCTGAGTTTTGCATTTTTTATGAAAAGGGGAAAAGGATAAATTATGGACCCGCAAACCTAATTTTTCCATAATCTGGTTGCCATGTTCCCCATATTAAAAAGAAGACCCATTTTTCAAACTATCTTCCCACCCAATTGTACAGACCCGATACAAACTTCGAAGGGGCATATCTTTCTACTTAGGGCTCAAAATATTACAAATCTAACATTGTTGGAAAGATCCCGGCCCCGCCTTATGCCATAGAAATCTAAAACTTTAATTTTACGAGTTTAGGTAAATGGAATGAAGGAAATGTCTTCGAGGCCATCAATGCGAGATCCATCTGCCTCAACAACCAGATCGGATTTGATTTGTTCTATCGTTTCTTCTCCCTTCAAGGTGCCAAACCAATGGTTGATGCAGTCAAGATAGATTTGGGGGCAGATTTTGTAAGAAGCATTAATGGCAGTGGTTGAGTTTCGACCGATTTCCTCGCTTCTCTCTTTTCTTCTCTCTAATTAAACCTATAAATGCGGGGGTAAAATTCATTATAAAGGGTTGGACATTCTTCGTTTTGTAGGCTCCCTTTTCCTTCTAGCAAAGGAAATTTGTGGACTTCACGCCTTCCATTAAAATTACAGGTATGCTTCTTGCCTCTCGATTGTTTTGTAATGCATTGTATCAATCTGTGAGCAATAAAACATGTCTGTCATCGATTCTAGATCCTTTCTGTCTGCTTTTTTCATCTCGGTCTTTCATTATCAATATGGTTATCTGAGATTGATTATTGCATGTATTTTATTGGTTTGTGTCTCACAAAGAAACCAAGTGTCCATCATTCCTACAGTGCATCACCTTATAGTTTAGTTATTTCTTATTTCTTATATCTCTTTTATCCCTGTCTCCTTAGCAAATTTTAGATTAGGTGTAGAAATAGATCCTCTGCAAGTCCTCATGTATGCACCCAAACAAAGGAATAGGAACCAACCTTTAATCTAGAGAGATTTTCTATCTTGCAAGGTCCCACACTTTGGGAAAATCTCAATGTTGTGCAATCACACCAAATGACCTGCCTTAGAAAAGTAGATCTATAGAACTCATTTGGGGGTGATGTGATTATGCACTAACATTTTTGGCATGCTCAGTGGGACAAATAAGTCTCCATCTTATTACAGTAAGATTGATGTGCATTATCGCTTTGGCATGCCCGTGGGATATCAAAGTCTCCATCTTATTATAGTAAGATTGATGTGCATTTGCTGTGATTCTAAATTTTAAGAAGTTGTTAAAATTTTAGATCCGGTGACTCCAAAAGAAACAAATCCACTTGTTTTAGCAGTCCAAGCAAGTTCATGAGAAGAAGACAAACACGATCAACAACCGAGAGGAGGGATTATTTGTCTATCTAGACTTATCCCTAAATAGAGGGATGGGAGGAAGAAGAGCCTAGAGATCTCTATCCCCACCAAACATAGCCTTATCAACACCTCCTCCCAGTAGGCCATTCTCTCAATCTAGAGGGGTGCTCAAGCCGATCAAGATGGCTCACCCAAATCCTTATGTCAATTTCTCCAACAGTAACCCACTCTCTCTAAATGTACAAAACCTAGTCCCAATAGTAGCATTAAAGAGCATCTCATATTTCACTAGGGAAAACTAGACTTCTCCTAGTGATCATGTCCAAGATATTACAAATGTCTATATAATCCATGAAATCTATGAGATGGATATTGCAGTCAATTTGCTCGCCTCTTCACTCAAAGGTAAAGCTTCACAATGGTTTAGGAGCCTTGAAGTAGGCTCTATAAAAAACTAGAACCAGCTGTACACATCTCTTCATGACTAGTTTGGAGAAAAAGGTGATAAACTATCTTTTTTGGAGCAACTAACAACAATCAAAAGAGCCCCAAACAAGCAGCTTATGGAGTTCAACCTCATATTTTAGTGGACTCGAGACGGGGTTCCAACAATAGTAAAGCCCACTAATGAAGGTGCCTTCTTATACTTTCTTAAGACTTTAAATTCTAATATTTCTTTAATGATTCGATCCAATGGGGGACACAACCTTACCTACGGTCTATAGCCTTTCCATCGGTGCTAAGAACCATTTGATTCGAGCTAGAAAAATCACTCCCGATCCATCCATGCCTATGTACCCCAAGTTAGGAAGCCCAAATACCATCCAAACACCCACATTAGCCCCATACCTAATCCCGGGAGTCAAAGCTCGGTTGAAGCCTTGACTTCATCATCTAACAACTCTAAGGAACTCGAGAAGTCATGAAATAACTTCGTAACACGGGGAATGAGTTAGTAACCATCAAAAGGTAGCAAGCTCGAGTTCCAAGTCATGTCAACATCAAGCTTAGTATTAGGCTAGACCTGTTATTAGCAAAATAGACCACCATCTTAGGCTCTCGTAAATCAAAGTCAAAACCAAGGATAGCCTCAAGCTACTAGACCTTTTAGGTCATATGATTCAAGCACAACTTCAAGATCAAGGGCATTGGTTCCAGCACAAAATAATATGGCACAGGAATATGATTGGTGTTTTCCATGCGATCACTACATAACCAATCAATGTGATTTAATGGTGCACTAAATAAATCCTTTATGGTGCGAAACAGTATGGTGTCACAAGAACCTAGCGAAGAAGGAGATCAACAGTAAGGAGCTCAACAAGAGGGACCTCTAAGTGAGACTATGCTTGTTAATTGGCAAGTGAGGACTTTTATGGGATAAATCGAGTTCCCTTCTCAAAGCGTAGCTGCCATAAAAGGTCCAAAAAGAGAAAGATTGAGAAGGCCAACCACTAAGTTCGAGGTGACCTCAACCTTCCATCACTCCACGGGGTTTGGTGCTCCAAGTGCAACTCCCAACATGCGTAACCAATCCAAGCCACCTTCCCGACCGAGCCTAGGCACTGTTTTGACACCCACTGAAGAGAAAATGTGCCAAGGAAGGGGCAAAAGAAAGACAATCCATTCAATATCATTGAGAAAATGAAGAGGACAAGTGTGAATATTTCACTATGGGAGTCACTTTGGCCATTCTAGGGCAAATGGATTTCTTGTACATTGGCATGCAAAATTGGTCAAGCTTAAACCAACCCCCTAGTCAGCAAGAGAAAGTGCTTACCAATGTGGCTCAACCTGAGAGAAACCATGGATAACAATGAGGTAAGAATCTGAAGCCTCCTCCATTCTATGTTTCATTGATTATTGGAGACAAATTGGTGCCCAATTATATGATTGATTTTGGGGCAAGTAGTTCTGTAATGCCAAAGCAAATAGCTAATCAACTAGGCCTCCAGTATGAAGTCATCTCTAGAGGGGTAGTACAATTTGATGGGACAAAGCAAGTGACAACTATTGGGATCATCAAGGATTTGAGCCTCATTTTGCATGCCTGCCCCAATGTGACTATTTTGTACAACGTATCAATCATAGATTTTCCACCACATTTTGCTTTTTGTTTATCCAGAGACTTCACTTCCAAAATTGGAGGCTATATGTACATTGATTGGTCATATATGCTCTTTAGAACAAGGTATGGGGCAAAGGCCACAATCAGATTTGAACCCATTGTTTATTATCATATTGAATCTTATGTGCCTAGCCCAATTAATGCCAACTGCTCAACTTTTGATCAATAATACTTCCTAAGAACTTGTGAAGCGAGATAACAAGGTGGGATGTATCCCGTGCTTGACTCTCGATGAGTGGGCTAGCAAGAGACATGATTTTGACCCTTATAGGAGATGGAAGAATCTAAGTTAGGTGTCTACTTCCTACATGAAGAGAATCATCCTCTTCCTAACCTAATTAAACCGAATATAAGGATGACAATGAGGTATGTTAATTGTTCTTTGATGGCTCAAGGAGTAGACAAGGAGGCTGGAGGAGGATCAATGATTGTGTCCCCAAAGGTTTGAAATATTATTAAGCCTTCGAGTTTAGTTTTCCTACTCAAATAACACTACTGAATATGAGGCTTTGGTCCATTGTCTTCATTGGGAAAGGAAGCTAGGAATCAAGAATTTACAAGTGTTTGGTGACAGCGACCTAGTTTCCAATCAAGTCAAAGGACTTAATGCCATCAATAATGACCTATTAAAAACTACAAGAGTAGGGTATGGGATCTCATGGAGGATTTTGAGGCCTTAAGCATTGTGTCCATACCCAAGAAGGAGAACAAATTTGCTGAGGATTGAAGTAGTTGGAGCAATGTTTGATGTGGTTGATAGCATCAAAAGAGACAAAGAACAACAACATATCCATGTAGTTGTGAGGCCAGATAGTGCCGTATAAAAATGCATGCTTTGGAAGGTGTTCGAGAATGATCACTAGATCATTAATTTTTGTAAGAAGAAGTTGAATTCTCGGATAGAAATCAAAGCAGACTAGGTTAGCAATACGTGAATCGGGTAGTACAACTACATATAAACAAGCTTCCCAAAGGCCTAGTGACATTGGAGTCTATTTTTAATCCTAATGAGCGCTTTAGAAAAGAGAAGGCTAACACACGATCAAAGGAGAAGATTCGAGTCAATCCCGGTTGGAGAAGGAAAACCACTTCAAATTGGAAAAGTGGCCACCGAAGCAAGAAAGGTATGAATTCATACAAATTTGCCAAGAGTTTCTAGATGTATTTTCTTAGAGCTATGAAGACCTAAGAGGTTTCAATACAAGCTAGCACAACACACAATCGAACTAGATCCAAATGCTCGGCCCATCGAGTAAAAGCAGAGACAGTCAACCCACACATTGAGCCTCACGATGAAGAAAGAGTTGAACAAGTTGATAGAGGCAAGTATCATATTTCTAATCAAACACTCAAGCTTGGGTTGCAAACTGTTCCCGATCAGAAGAAAAATGGAGAGATTAGGTTGTGCATAGATTTTCGAGACTTGAACAAAGCCTCCCTCAAAGATCACTATCCACTCCCTTCAATGCAACAGATTTTACAAGTAGTGTCAGGATCAAAGAGATTCTCCCTTCTATATGGTTTCTCGGGTACAACTAGATCATGGTGAAAGAAGATGATCAATTCAAAACAACTTTCACTACCAAATGGGGCACCTATGTCTATAGGAAAATGCCATTTGGATTGTCCAATGTCGGAGCCACTTTTTAAAGGGAAATGGATATGGCATTCAAAGGGTTAATCAACAAAATAGTATTGATGTACCTAGATGACACATGGTGTTTTCCAAAAATACAGCAGAGACCACCTTTTCCACCTAAGGCAGGTGTTTCAAGATGCAGGAGTTTTGGGGTATCATTGAACCCTAAAAAATGCATATTCTTGGTCCATGAGGGTAGGCTTCTGGGCCATATTGTATCAAAGGAAGGATTGGAAATTGACCCAGAGAGATTTGAAGCAATAAGAGCATTGCCATTGCCAAGCCACAAGAAATCTCTTCAAAGCTTCCTGGGAAAAATCAATTTTGTTTGCAAGTTTGTACCAAACTTTGTTGCCCTTGTTAAGCCAATAACGTTGATGTTGAAGAAGAGCTTAGAATTCGGTGGATAGCTAAAGGAAAGGAAAGATTTAAGGCCATTAAAGAATCTATATCACAAGCCCCAACTCTTGTAAATCCAGATTTCTCTAAAGAATTCACATTGTATGCCTTTGGTGGCAGTGACATAATTGTTGCAATCTTTGTTCAGTAGAGAACAAAGAAGGTACAAGAATAGCCAATTGCTTTCTTCAGTCAAGGTCTAGAAGACTATGAAGTGAGATACTCCTTCATTGAAAAGAAATTCCTAGTAGTAATAAGAGGATTAAAGAAGTTTAAGCATCTGGTTTCAAATAATAAAATCCAATTGTTGGTCTCCCATGCAGAGTTAAAGAATTCCTTCTCAGCAAGGACCTGAATGAAAAATGTGTAGGATGGATCACTCGTTTCATGGAATATGACATTGAGATTAAGGTCACGAAGCTAGTATGTGGGAAGGGGTTGTGTGAACAACTAGCCCCAGGTCAACAAGATGAAGCAAACATTGAAAAGGAGGCTATTTTTGTTCTACAAGATAATCAAGAGGAAGGAAATGATGTTATGTACCTACTCCTTTTTAGACTCAAGACATGGTGCACTTCCTTCAAATAGGCCTGTGTCCTCATGGGACGAGTAAAGAAAAAAGGAGGCATTTCAGATTACAAGCCATCCCTTATGTTCTTATTGATGGTGTCTTGTTCAAAAGAGACATCAATGGCATTCTGTTGAGATGCATTAAGACAAATCAGATTGAGAGAGTGTTACAAGAATTCCATGGTGAAGCAGCTTAGAGGCCATTTTGCTCCAAGGGTGATAGAACTCAAGATCATGAAGGTGGGTTATTATTGTCCCGAGTGTTTAGTGACTTCTATGCATGGATCAAAAGCTGCCAAGAATTATGCATTCTTCAAAGGCAAGAAGCTAGAAAAGCTAGAAACACTTCCATTGCACCCAATTTCAATCGACCAACCTTTCATGCAATGGGGATTGGACTTCATTGGATTCATCAATCCAAATTCAAGCCAAGGCCACAAATGGATTCTAACAGCAATAAACTATTTCACCAAGTGGAACGAGGTAGTGACACTCAAGGAAGCTAACGAGTCTAGTATACTAGATTTCTATGAAGGGATAGTGACTAGGTTTTTAGTGTCAGCCACCATTATATAAGAAAAGGCATTTGCATTCATAGGTTCCAAGATCACATGATGGGTTGTTAAGAATGGGACTTACTTGAGCACTTCATCAAACTATTACCCTCAAGGTAATGGCCAAGCTGAGTCCACAAACAAGAACCTGCTAAATATCATCAAAAGAATGATGAGAATAAGAGAACCTGGCACACAAAGCTCAAATCAGCCTTATGGGGTGATAGGATAACACCCAAGAGATCTACAGAAGCTCTCCATTCAAACTTTTTTATGGGAAAGAAGCAGTGTTGCCTATATCACTTGAGTTGCAGTGTTGGAGCTCATGAAGTAGCTAGAAATGTCTGAATTTGATCCAATGGAGGCGGTATGCGAGCTAATAGAATTGGAAGAAACCAGAGAGCATGCACTCCAAGCAATAAAGAATAATTAGGCCTCAATTAATAAATTATTTGTGACAAGAAGGAAAAAACAAGGATCTTCTAGGGAGGAGACTTGGTTTTGAAATGGGATGTAGATTAGGAAAACTAGGAAGGCATTCTAAGTATGATTCCATTTGGAGTGGCCCCTACATGGTCACAAGATGTAAAAGTAGCAATGCTTTTGAATTGTCTACGTTATATGGTGAAGAGTTACAAATTCCAGTGAATGGAATATATCTTAAACATTTCTTCGCTACTAAAAGGGAAGTTCTCACCTGTATATATTAGTTTATTTTCTCATTCCTCTAAGTGCTTGTGCACATTTTCTTGCTATAGTTTAGGTTGCTTTCTTCCTAAGTTCTTTACATGCTCTACATGTTCTATTTAGAGCATGTATGTTTTCAAATTTTGCATATATTTGTGGTGTTGTTTTATTGCTCTTGTGCGCCTTTTCGAGAGACAGATGAACCCCGGGTTGAAAAAAATTTCTACTCTCAGAAACCTTCATTTCAAGATTTCTTATGAAATTGAGAGTACAAACATCCGGGCTCGTGAATCAGAGGTAGAATCAGTATCAAACCATCATTCTTGACTCCATGCCCAACGGATATGACAAGGCAATTGGTCTTTTCATCTAGCAGGAAGATACCCTTGTGAGTCACCAAATTGTTATCCATATTTCACCCCCTGGGCCAAATATTGGATCATCCATGACCCCGCATAGAAAGAACTTGAGAAAAATTGTTTAAATCTTGTAAATAGGTCATAGAAGGATTCAATAATGGAGTGGCGGAGGCTAAGAAAGATTAAATGACCCTATGTGAGAGAAACAACTCTGTCGAGCCATTTCCATGTCTTAAATCCATTTTTCAAGTTCTGAGCGAGACTCAACAATGGAATAACAAGGTCAGAAAATAAGGGGATAGTGCCGAGAGGAACTAGAAGCAAGAAAGGGAAAAATGGGTAAGATTTGAAGTCCTCAGACTCAAAACGGTTCAGAAAAGAGCCCAAAAATGACTAAGTATGGAGGAGCGGTAAGAAGAGAACCACATGTTTATGTGGTGCTTCTCCAAAGTTAAATCCAGAAAAGGAAGTCAAATGAGTGCCATCTTTCCATGTGTCTAGAAGCCCAAAAGTTTTGGGGCCATTGAAAATTCTTCAACTAAGAAAGAAGGTGCAGTGTGTCGACTCTGTGCGAATCTGAAATGGGAGCCCATGGCGAAGACTCAAACTTTGCACGACCCTCCACGTAGCAAATGGTCAAATAGGGTCAAAAGGTGGATAGGGTGAGCCTCAAAATGGGCTAAGTATGAAAGTGTGAGTGGAGAATGCCAAGTTTCAATGTGGCACATCTCCAAAAGTTAGTCTAAAGGCGGAGACCCAAATAAGCACGAACTCACCAGGTAGCTCAAAGTCCAGAACAAGGTAAGAGGGACCGTTGAAAAGTCCATAGACCTACGGAGGCTGACAAGTTTCAACTCGACATTCCTTCCAAGGAAAATTTTGAATCAGGTTTTCAAGTGAACCTGGATCCTCCATGAGTCCATTCTAAAAAAGGGGCAAAGTCAGTTGAATATTCAATGCATGGGGTAGGCCGGTGGAGGATACCAAGTGTCTAAATGGTCCTAATTCAAGGATTGAATAGAGAGAGGGTTTACAAATGAGCGTCAGACTGCCACATGTCCCAAGTCAAGAGATATGCCCCGCCAAGCAAAATACTTAGCCAAAAGATGCAAAATACTTAGCCAAAATATGGGAAAAATTCAGTGTTTGATCTTGAGTCAAGGAAAGCCGGCCATTGGGGGGAAAGTTGGTTATTTTCCCGTTGTCATCCCAAACGGATAAAAGTTACAAAATGGGCTGTAACTCCACCTAAGGGAAAAAATTAGTGTTTGAGCCCGAGTCGGGGCCAAAGCGGGAGTTGAAGGAAAAGGTGAAAATTTTCCTTTTCGACAAAAGGGAGACGAGACAAAAAGAGAGCGCATACCCCCAACAAACCAAAGGGTTCCACAAATCCAAGTGGAGCTTCGGGGCCACAGGGTTTTTAGAGTTTTGCATTTTTTTTTTGTGAAAAGGGAAAGGATAAATTACAGACCCACAAACCTTATTTTTCTCTAATCTGGTTGCCACGTGCCCTATATTAAAAGAAGACCCATTATTCAAACTATCTTCCCTTAGGTTATGCAGACCGTCGATGCAAACTTCGAAGGGGCATATCTTTTGACTCGGGTTCTAAATATTTAAAATCGACACCGTTGGAAATATCTCAGCCCCATCTACGCCATGGAGATTTGAAACTTTAATTTTGTAGAGGTTAGGTAAAGGAAAATGGAGGAAACATCTTCAGGGGCCATCAATGTGGGATCCATCTGCCTCAACAACCAAATCGATTGATGTGTTCCATAAATAAATGTTTTTCTTCTCCAAGGCACCAAACCAATGGTTGATGCAATCAAAATGGATTTGGGGGAATATTTTGTAAGAGGCATTAATGGTAGTGGTTGAGTTTCAACCTACTTTCCCACTTCTCTATCTCTTTCTTCTCTCTGATTAAACCTACAAATGCAGAGGAAAATTTCATTGTAAAGGGTTGGACATTCTTCCTTTTTGTAGGCTCCTTTTCTTTCTAAATGAAATAAATTTGTGGAGTTCGGGCCTTCCATTAAACTTGCAATGATGCTTCTTGCATCCCAGGGCTATTTTGTAATGCATTGTATCAATCAGAGAGCAATAAAACATATCGTGATCGATTCTAGATCCTTTATCTCTCTTTTTCTCGCATTTGGAATTTCATTATCAATTTGGTTATCTAAGCTCGATTATTTCATGTATTTTTTTGGTTTGTGTAACATTTGACAACAAAACATGTGTCCATCATTCCTATGGTGCATCACCTTATAGTTTAGTTATTTCTTATTTCTTATATCTCTTTTATCCCTATCTCCTTGCAAATTTTAGATTAGGTTTAGAAATAAATCCTCTAAACAGTCCTCACGTATGCACCCAAACAAAGGAATAGGAACCAGCCTTTAACTCAGGAGAGCTTTTCTATCTTGAAAGTTCCCACACTTTCGGGAAAATCTCAATGTTGTGCAATCACACCGAATGACCATGCCTTAGAAAATCGGATCTATAGAACTCATTGAGGGTGTTGTGATTAAATGTAGCACTAATAGGTATGTGTAGGAGGTATTTACCAATGAAGATAAATCTTTCTTTAGAACCAATATTATTCATTATCCTCACTTCCCGAGGTTGGATCTTATAAGAGCCATCCATCCACACGTAGATATCATAATCCCATTCTTCATACAAATATGATGAGGTACATGAGCTTAAGATGCTTGATGATGGTAGGTGGAAATACATACCACCATTGCAATATTTAGTTTTGTGAACATGGGAAATCAATTGGAAGTAGTGAGAGATGGGAAATACAAGAGAAATTGTTTAGTGCTAGCTATTAAAGAAAATTAGTTTAAAAAAAAAAGGAAATTTTGTCATGGGTTGAAAGGCATTTGTAAATTAAAGGTGGTTGGTGAATGGAGGCATGTCAAAGGGTGAACTTTTGGCGGGAGGGTTGACACATCACATGGGCTTCATCAACACCTAGTCAAATCCACATTTCCTTGCATGGTAATAAAAGCACTTTATTTTGAGATCTACATGATTGTAACCATGCTAAAACCAAGTTAACATTGTAAATTTAGTAGTATTTGGACAGTGCTGCAAAGGCAACGAGAGAAGACATAGGTTTCCTCATGTCCAATCACTTTGTTTCGCCTATTAAACAAACGTGTCTCAAAACCGACCATTTTACTTCCTACATACTCCCTACGTGGGCCAAGATGTGAACTCCAAGAGAGTTTGAATGCCCATCAAATCATAAGATCCTTTTCAAGGCATGGATTCCTCCATTAAAGATAATGCAGGTAATGAAAGGTGTTTTCCGATATTGTAGTTGCATTGCCCCTGATCAACATAGATCCAATGGAAAGATAGTGTCTATCTTGGAGTCTCTTGTTCAAATTGATGGTCATTTGGAGATTAATTTTTTGGCTATTTTAGTGGCATGTGATTATTACCCAGGTTATGTCTCAGAAGATGCTCATGGAGGCTATGGATCTAAATAATCTAACGTCTCTAGGGTTTTACCCATATCCTTTTCCCCGACCGGTTGTACATTATATCTAAATGGTATGTAGGGAGATGAGTATTTGGGGATCGATCAAGGTAGGCCTTGGTGCCACCATTAGAGTTTGATGCATCAATGTAGACAAAGGAAATATTCCTGTTTAGAGGAAGAGCATAGAAAATTTTGACACAAAGTGCCTAAAATAAATGTGATTCCTAGAATGCATGTATTGTAGGCATGAAAAATGTATTTCCTAAAAAAGGTATCACAAGATTCCACACAAGTCTCTCATAGTAATAAAACATTCCATTGAATTGGATCCTTTTGTTTGAGCACAGAAGGAGTTTTTACAATGTGGGTTTTGGAGCAAGAAATAAATTATCCATCTTCTGTTCATTGTGGTGTTATGGAGAGGAAGTGGTGGCATTTTGTTGAGGATTAAATTGGGGCCCTTGAGAAAGATGAGCATGAATGCCCTAGATTAGCTCAAGACAGGAAAGGCCCTACAAAGGTTAAAACAATCACCTACACTCTCTCTCTCTCTCTATCATCATGTTATGTCTAGCTCTAGTATTTTCCATGGATTGGGTTACTGCATTTGACCCCGGTCGAGTTTCGTATTATTAATGGCTCATCTCAAGCTCTTAGTGGAATTGGCATGTGAACTAGTTGACTGGATGCCTAAGAGAAATGTGGCCTCATGGACTATAATAGTTTGGATATGCGAGGACTTAGAATGGGTATGTTGAAAAGTATTTGAAAATCTCAATAAAATTCAAAGATTAGGTGTAAATCCGAGATGAGCTTTCATGAGGCAAGATGTGTCCAAATGGGATCTTTAAAAGGGTAATAAATCCACACACAAAAAAATAAAATAACTGAAATCAATTTTTACTTTATTATTAGGTGTTATAGCTATGAATTCCCTCGTATACATGTATGCAAAATGTTGAAGCATTCAAATGGCTCACATCGATTGTTTGGCGTGATTGCATAATCAAAATGTGGTCTCATGGATTGAGATGACTTCTGAAAAGCGAAAAATGGTGTTTTTATGAGAAAACCTATGTCTATTGTAGGAGAAATCGGTGAGGAAGAATTGAGATCATATATCTCTTATTAATATTATAGAGAAGCATGTACAAATTTATTGTGAAGAGAGAAATAACAATACTCCTCATGATGAAAGGAGAATACTGGAGGTTACAAATGGAGAGAGAGAATAATGGGATACACACAAAAATCTCCTAATAATATATAGTTATTAGCTATGTAATAATCTATGCTAACATTCCCCCTTATTACATTATTCTTGCAAATAACACTCGAAAAGTTCAAATTTCACTTTTCCAAGAGATTTGGTGAGAATATCAACTATTTGTACTTCTGTAGGACAATACTGGAGCTGAATGTGATGGTTCAAGATGTTTTCTTGAATGAAATGGCAATCAATTTCAATATGCTTTGTTCATTCATGAAAGATGGGATTCTGCTACGAGCTTTAACATGCTCACATTATCACAATAGAGAATAGGTGACTATTTTTCAAGAATTCCCAAGTCATCCAAAATGCAACGTAATCATATCGCTTCACACACATCTCCTCATGCGGCATGATATTCTACCTCTTTGGATGAAATAGAAATAAAAATTTCTTCTTGTTTATCCATGAGATAGGTCCATATCCAAGATGAAAAATGTATCTTGTGGTTGACTTCATGTCATCAATAGATCCGGCATGGTCTGAGTTAACATATCCTTGTAAGAAGAATTGATCATTCTTCTTATATTCCAGACCATAATCAGTTGTTCCTCGTACATATCTCAATACATGCTTTGTTGCAGTCTAGTGACATTTCTTTAGTTTTTACATGAATCTGGAAAGATAGCTGACAACATAGCATAAATCTGGTCTTGTATATGTCAAATAGATGAGCCCTCCAAAAAATTGCCTATAGAGAGTAGCATCTACTTGAGGTGAGTCCTGGAATCTTGAAATTTGCAAGCCTTTTTCCATGGGAGTGGATATAGGTTTACAGTTGGACATTATTGTACTTTTCTAGGAGTGTCTTGGTGTACTTTATTTGGGAGACAAAAATGTGATGCTCCTTTTTCCATATCTCCAAGCCAAGATAGTAATGTAGTAGCCCCAAATTTTCATATCAAAGTTTCTTTTGAGATCATTCTTCACAATATCAACTTGATCTTCTAAACTGCCAGTGATCACAAGATCATCTACATACACAACAAGAATGACAATTTCTTTTCCTACCTTCTTTATATACAAATTGGAATCTGAGGGGCTATGAGTGAACCCATGCTATAGAAGGTGATCATTGATCTTGATATACCATGCCCTTGGAGCTTGTTTCAGTCCATACAGTGATTTGATGGGATGGCATACCTTCTTAGGATGATTTTCATCAACAAATCCTTCATATTTTGTCATGTACACTTCTTCTTTCATATCACCATTTAGGAAATCACTCTTGACATCCATCTGGTGAAGTCTCCATCATTTATGTGTTACTAGTGTGTAAACAACTCTGATGGTCTTTATCTTCACAATGGGTGCAAATGTTTCTTCATAGTCAATGCCCTCTTTCTGAGCATACCCTTTTTCTACAAGGCATGTTTTATGTTTGTTGATGGATCCATCTACCTTATATTTTTTCTTGAAAACCCATTTTGCAGCCTATGGGTTTCTTTCCTTGTAGGAAGATCGACAAGTTCCCATGTTTGATTTTTCATGAGTGATTCATATTCTACATCCATGGATTCCTTTCCATGAGGTTGAATGAATGCTTCATGAACATTATCAAGCTCGTAGCTATTAATCATTGAACTCATGAGTGAAAAATTTACCTCATTTCTTGTTTGACTTCTCATTTTGACTCTGGATGAAGTATCTAAAAGTTGTTGCAAATGAGAGTCTTTTATGGTGCTTTATACCCACTTCAGATGAGAACTTGGCTGATTTTGTGAAAGAACTATTCTCATTGATGTGAGGATGGATGCGAGTAACATTATCCAATTTTCCAAGGTCAAAATATAGCTCCCCTTCCAGCACATCTTTTCTCTGAGTACTCTCCTATGGCTGATCATCTCATTTAGAGACTAGTGGGTGAGTGGTGGTTGGAAATGGTTCTTACATTGTTGCATTACTAAGTCAAAGGATCCATGAGACGGTATCTCGAATCTCATATATTTTATTTGTCTCAGTATCCATGAGACGGTATGCCTCAGAGGTAGGACTATAGCCAAGTAGTATGCATGGGAGTGTCTTCGGCTCGAATTTCTTTCTTTTTGAGCTAGGACATGCATATATGTTGTGCAACCAAATACTCGTAAATGATAAATTGATGGCTTTTTACCACTCCATACCTCTTTTGATGTTTTAGTTTGTAGAATATTTTTGGTGCCTAGTTTAGAAGATAAACAATTTTCATCTTCACTTTCAGACCCAATATCGATCATCCAACTTTGTTGTTGATAGCATGTAGCGAGACATCTCCATCACTCGTGTGATTGCATCTCTCAACAATGTCGTTTTGGTGGGTTTTTGGGAGCAGTCAAGTTCTCCTAATGCCTTATTGGTTCGAGAATGCCAAGAATTTATTTGATGTGAATTCCCCTTGATCTAAGCGAGTAGAATAGTGGTCTTTCCGGTGTCTCTTTCACAACATGTTAATAGAAATTCTAAAAATGGTGAAGATCATCACTCTTATTCTTCAGGAAAAACACCCACATATTTCGAGAGTGGCCATCCACAAACAATTAGAAGAACTTGTATCCTGAAAAAATGAAGAAGGAAATGGTCCATTCATGATTAGTATGAACTACCTCTAAATGTTGCATGGTATGGAATGTGCTCGCCTTAAATGGATCCCTATTTTGTTTTCCTACAAGACAGCCAGAGAAAATAGGCAAGGAACTAGACAATTTGGGAAGTTCATGTACCATTTCTTTTGAACTCATCTTATGTAATGAACTAATTGAAAAGTGACAATATCTAAAATGTCAGAGAGCTATAGATTCTACTGTTGAGATAGATAAAGCTACTGCAAAAGATTAAATAGTATTTAAAGCAAATAACTTATCTTTTAGAAATTCTCTAGCAATAATTGTACCTTATCTTGAGATCAAGCATGATTTCATGTCATTTTAAACAAGAAATTCTAACTTTAGATGATGATTCAGGAGTTGACTAACTGACAAGAGGTTGTTAGTCATTTGAGGAACATATAGTACCTTTTTAAGTGTACATTTTCGTGGTCCCATAAGAATGTTCACTTGGCCTATCCCTTCTACAACATACTCTTTGTCATCTACTATACAAACTTGATCTCCAATGGGTTGTTCATTCAGTGAATCAAATTGTTTTTGTCACTGACATATGCTTACTTGCACTGGAGTCTATAAACCATACTTTATTCACAAGCTATGAATTATGAGAGACTAGTAGAAGGTTCTTACCATAATTGGTTCCTTCTTATGTCTCCTCATCAGAGTCATCATCTTGTTGAGAGTTGTGAGATGTCCCTTCTACTTTTCATCGATGGGGGCGTCATTTGGAATTTTGAAAATCTTCTTGCCCAGATGTGATTGTTTGACTCGAATACCCCTATTTCAAGCCATTGTACCAACAGTGATTAGTGTCATGAGTATTGGTTTTACATATTGACACCACCTGTTGGGATTTTGAGCTTACTATGCTTGATGCTGATGTGCTTGTGTTTGCTTTTCTGGGGACCTTTTCGATACTTTTGGCCATGATATGGCTTTGAGAAAAGGGCTTTATCTTGGGCCTCATCTTGGACTGAATTAATGGCCTCTTCCTGCCGAGAAGAGTTCATGAGTTCTTTTAATACCCACTTTTTTTTATATACTATTAGTATCATAAATAACACTCTAAATCAATAAGGGAGTGTTCCCATGGTGATCTACACATGAGAATTTTGTCTTCCACCATTTCACCAAGTACCCAATAACTCCGATCACAAGCTCGTCCATGCCATGAGGTAAGAATTGCTCAACTTTCTCATCTGACCCCATAGAAAGGGTGTGTAGTTTTGACTAAAGATGGAGGATCTTAGTCTAATTTTTGGCTTCATAGATGGTTTCTAATTTATCCCAGGCTTCCTTTGGCTTCTCCGCATTTCAGATATGTGGTTGCACATCATCACTGACACTTAGCAGTATTAATGATTAGAGCTTCGTGAACTAGCCATCTCATATTTTATGAGTTCATGAAGGGAAGTGGAACTATTGGTGACCCTATGATGATGTCCTATAACCCTTAAAACTAAAGGATCATTCACATATTTGTTTTCCCCAACCACAAAATTTGACACTTTAAGTAATTAGCATTCGAGAGAAATTTTGGTGTAACAATTTAATAAAATAAAATAACTTTTTTTAATTTATTTTTTTATTTCAAGAGATATTACAATTTTACTCACTCAAGAGAAGAACCTCATTTCAGGACAGATGCTCTCGATACTCATGTGTTGAGAGACAACGATGCTTTGTGGGGCGTTCATCTTTGTCTTAGCGCAATCAGCATCATACCCGACTTCTAATCCTTCTCGAACTCACTTTTCTTGCATTTGACGTCAATCAAGTAAATAATCTAAGAGTCCTTTGCGAACCAGGTTTTATCAAGACAAGGTTTTTAGCACGTTGTTTATCTCATTGAACAATGAAAAGTAGAACCCAGAAGATTTCGTGGAGCTTCTCATGTGATGGTGTTCTTCACTTCTGAGTCTACGTTGTGGCTTTCAACTCCTTGATTATGTCATTCACACTAGTCATTCTTGTTTGGGTTTGAGAGACTCTATGATGCCTTGGTAGAGGCTACCTCTCCAAGCAATGAATAGCCTTTTTTAATTATTTAGAAAATATGTTCTTGCCTCACCTCCACAGTCCCTTTTAAATTAGGCGAAAATTCAAATCGAACTCTAAAAAAAACAGAAATTAGTTTCTCTTAAATCTGGTATTCATTTTTAATGTTGTTGCCATCTTCCATCTTCACATATCATTTATATTATTTCTCATCTTTTAGCATGCAAACAAAGTGGTTTCATGTTACATGTACTACCTCATTAAACATGTAGGTACTTATTCTCGCCATATAGAAGAATGAGATTTACTTGTGATTTTTATTGCAAATAACTTTGTTCTTTCTACCCACGTGTTTCCCATCTTGTTTCTCACAAAGGTTCCTTTCTCTTTCTTCCCACACAGTTTCTAGCACATCTACCAAGTATTTTTAATGTAGGACAAAAAAATTGAAAAACACAATATATATATATATATATATATATATATATATATATATATATATATATATATGCGTAGGGAATTAGATGAAATTTTGTAGAAAATGGGACAAAAGAAAAATAAGACAAGTGAATTCTTCCACACTTTGGTTCCTTAACATGTACCTCCTTGGTGCCTGACCATTTCAGGTAAGCGAGAGAAAATGAAGAAATTTGGTCGATGTTTACCACGTGGGTAGAGTATTATTTCTTCCTTTTGTAAAAAACAAATACCTCTTAACACCTTCACGTAGATTTTCCTTGAGTAACTTCCATGCATAGACTTCAAATTCAAATTCTCTCTTATACGATCGTTATTTTATGATGCAGTTGTTAGGAGCAATTAGTGGAGGAAGAATAGAGATCATATATCTCTTATTATTATTATAGAGAAGCACGTACAAATTTATAGTGAAGAGAAATAACAATACTCCCCATAATGAAAAGAGAGAATAATGAAACAAAAAACAAACTCCCTTAATAATATATAATTATTAGCTATGTAATCTATACCACGTAGAGACATGGAGTGCAAAATGAATAGATTAGGTTTTCACGTGACTATCTCTGGCATTATGTATGCAACAATGGTTGTCTTAATGGATTGTGAGTGTAAACCACTAAACCTCCTCTACCCACTTTTCTCTTCATTCCCGAGGCATGTTTTATCTCACCTTGTCCATCATAATTCTCATACTTTTGTTTTTCATTTACGATGAAATAAATTTAAAACCTTAGAGTATCTCACATTCTATTTTTTTATATAATTTCTTTTTCAAAAATAATAAATGTTATCTGGCACTTATGTAACCCAAATAACGTTTGGTATCCAAACATAAATCTTAAACCCCTCATTCAGGACATTATCCGGAAAATTTCGTAACCAAAATTTTTTAGAACGAAACAATAAAACTCCTCGTAGTTTTACATGATTGACATGTAATTTGATCAACATCCATGTTGATACCACAAATTTATAATTTTTTATCTAGGGTATCGATATTTTGTGCTTATGTCCATTGGTTAAGCTGATACCTAAATGAGTCATCAACGAAGCTAAGGCATTTTTTAATCCACCTTGCAAAGTTAGAAAAATGCAATTTCTAGAGACTTGTAAAATAACGCTCTGAGCCTGCATAGAAGAGATGTCATACATCGTATGTATCCATTTTATGTATAGAGTCGCATCGATCATCATCTACGACCTTGTTTGACCATTTACGCTTTCTTCCGCTCCTCTAGGATCCCCCAAGTACTGCTTACGCACTTTTAGAAGTTATTAAAAGGTGAAAAGATTGGGTTTTGTATTAGCAGCTCACCATTTGGCCCACACGAGAGCAATGAAATGCTTTTCCCCCTTCGCAACCCCTCTACTATTTTTACTAGACAATCACTTGAACCCTACTGGCCTTGTAAAAATATATTCACCGTTTAGTTAGGAAAAGGGAGTTTTGCTTATGCTGCCTCTACAGTCACTGGTTTGACTAGGTCAAAATTGGCTTATTATAACATCGTGACTCCGAAAACCATTCGCCAATTTTATAACATTTTCCACCCTTTTGAATTCCGTCGATCGTGTGGATTCTTGGTTTATAGATGGACACGCAGGAATTCACTGCTGCCAGAAAATTCCTCATTGGAGGACGGTTTCAAGATGTGGTTTCTTAGCCTCCGAGGTAAAATTGAACATTTTTACGCAATTACCAGAAGAAAATGCAAAGAGGAAAGTTGTAAAGGAACTTCATTCAAACTTAGCAAATCATCATGGAAATTTATTAACACTTGTAAATAATTGTTTGGAACTTTATCTTGTGACTTGTGTGAAATTCAATTTTTAGCAAAATAGTGTTTCTCTCTCTTTCCTTGGTTAAGAAATGAAGTGAAATGAATATGTGTACTCTAACCATCTCCTTAGAATGAAAACTATTATTATGTAAATAGAAACTAAAACGTTAATTATCTTTAGATCTAGGTGGATTCCATGTCGGTGATTTAACGTGTGTATTTGATGCTCACATGGTTTAGTAGGATGTAAGAAAGATGGTGAAAAAGTATCGTGGTAATTCATGGTTTATTGTTGTAATTTATATAGGTTATTTTAGAATGTATAAATGTATAATGTATTTCCATGTTACAAAAAAATTATATCGGAAATTTGATAATATATGTGAGATGCTAGTTTTAGGACGTGTTGGGAAATAAGCATTTAATCATAGGTAGTAATTTTGATTCGAGATTTACGTATGGTAAAGGTTGGATATATATATATATATATATACATACATACATACATACATACATACATTACATATACATACATACATGTGTGTGTGTGTGTATGTATATATGTATATATAATTAAATGAATTTGATTAACATCTTGTAGTGTATTTCCGAGTGTACGATAGATGATTAATTAATTGGTGTGTCATGTTTTCCTTACCTTGAAAATCTGATAAAGAAATCTAAAGGAAAACAATCAACTTTAACCCAAAATTCATGCATAACTAACCTTAGTGTGTTAATCCTTTGAAGCATAGAAAAAACCGAGACCTTCGAATGAAATTTACACTCGATGAAACCTCCTAGTTTAGGTAAATAAGAACTCCAAGTTTGATTTATCATCATAGCCTATATACTTAGCAGCATCATCATGAACCCAACGAATAGGAATGATGTGGTCGAAACATTATCTAGAGTATGTGCTTTTCCTACTAGGTTTCGAAATCATGTTTTTGTAATAAGGAGAATGTAGTTTTATTAAAGGTAGTACTCTATGGGTAACCAAACCCCCAAACATAATGCAAATATCCTCTTCATGGGTACACACATGTATAGTAGAAGATTTTAGGTGGTAATGATCACTAACTAACCTTGAAAGTTGCTTTATGAGTTGGGATCATAAATGAACTACGATATCTCAATTTTTATTATCATTTGAAGCCTATGGTGCAGTAGTAAGAGTCATTTGTAAATTAACCACATTCTAATTTATAACTATTTTGTGAGAATGTAAGCTATAAGATGATGTGCTTGGAGAAGGGTGAAATGTATATCATTCTTATAACATGTTTATACAGTCTTGTACTTTGAGAGGCAGAATCCTTTTGTGTAGAATTTAATGTGAATCTTACACGTTTAAATGAAGATCTACTCCTCTTTTTATCCCCCTATCCTATTTTTACATTGAATGTATGATGTTGAAATCATGTAATCATGTTCATAACATGAACCCTAGGAAAAGGACTAGTAGTCTTATCATTCATACCAATTTCTGTATTAATAAATGGGTTACACAAAAAAAAATTAAAAAGGGGTAGTTAAATAAAATTAAATGAAACCATTTAAGATGAGTGAAATGATTCAAGTGGATCCAATGTTTAAGTTAACCACTTAAGATAATATTGAGGTGATTCCCTTAAACCCCCACTCGAAACAAGATTTTTCGACATTGACAATGAAGTATCGAATGTACCTAGAGTTACATGATAATTGTTGAAACAAGGGTGTTCAATTACTCTACCATTTTGTGACCATAGTAAGTTGTGTAAAGTTTATATTTGAATGTCACCTCATAACTTTTACATCTAATAATTAATTTTCCGAGGAATCCAAACCTGGTGGTGTGTGAAATCATACTCATTCGTACCTTGGTGACTAAGCAATTAAGTAAGTAGTATGAGATATATAGTTAATAGTTTTAATAGCGTAAAACAAGATAAAGCTCCGACTCTTAGAGCTTAAATTCTTATATGAAAAGAACTCCTAATCTACCTACCCTTAAATCAATAAACTTCCTTTGCTTATGCAGAACCTTCCTTGTCACAGAACTAAGATAAATGGAAAATCCAATCCAACATACGACCTATAAAATGAATCCTGGAAGAAACACTAAAAGGATCATGTATGTACATATGTTCAATACCAACAACTAGGATACATCATTCTTACGAGATGGGGAAACAAGAAAATTAGGCGATTACTATAGAGAAATATTAAATAAAGTAAAGATAATGTAGTCTGGTTTATAAATTAAATGATAGCGATATCTAAAAAAATAAGTTGATAACGAAATATGAATGTAATAAATATGTGGTATTTGGAAAGTGTTGTCATGGATGGTGTCTATATGTATGATTATTGATGTAGTTGAACCATTATGTGCAACACTTTTCATTTTAAAAAAATGGCCTTAATTTGTGTGTCACGTGTTTTTTCATGTTTGCCAGATTGTGGATAATGTTTTGGTATGATTCGGATCTTGTGTTGTGTGCATTGTGCGTAAGTGATCCCCTTTAGTGTTGTGTGAACTCTGGTATGTGAGTAAAAGAAAACTATTACAGTATTTTTAGTGTTGTATTTGTGGGTCTAAAATTTTGGCATTACACTTGGTATCAAAAGAAGAGGTTCATGCTCTCAAACCTATAGGACAAGGTGGAGTTGTGATGGTTTTGTGTATGGTGGTGGTGGAGATTGGAAGAGTAATTTGATATATGTTTTTATGTGACCAATGTTTGTAACTTTGATATTAAGGAACGACATACGTGGTGTAAGTAACTTAGTGCGTGTTTGTTATCATGTTGATGTACTCAGCTTGATGAGGAGGTATTTTCTCTCCTTTTTCATGGATTTAATGGGGATTACACGTGTGATGTTCTTCTCCTTGGTATGTGTGAGAAGAATGTTTTTTTGGATGATAGTGTGTTGTCAGCATCTTATCATTTTTAATATGTAGGTGTGATTATGTGTTGTATGAAAAATATTGCTACATGAGTGGATTGGATTGTAGTAATGTCTTCCATCATGAAGTGGTGAATTATGTGTCACCATGTCATCTTACGCATTGATTCTATGTTGCGATGTTATTCACCATGTTCATCGTAAATGAGAATTTTTGTAATGATGATATACCATGTAGTAAATTAAAAGACATATAGGGATCAGTATGACCCCTAATATACAAGTACTTGTGCATTGGGTGTGATTATGTGGAAATATGATATGTATCAGAACCCATGAAAGTAATGATTTTGTTTTTTACCTTATTATGTATATATACCACACGTAAGATGTTATAGTTAATGTGTGTGAATATCCATTATGTTAGTGAATGTGGTTATGTTTTATGTTGTAGAACCTTACACTTGTGCACCCTAAGGGGAGAAATAGTTATGATTGTATGTGTGGAGAGAGAGAGGGAGGGGACCCTAAGTTTCATAAACTCTGAGTTGAGTATGGCCCGAGAAGTAGAATCTTTATATAGACTTAAAACCCACTTCTATCTATTTGGTATACTTGAGCTTTCTAGCAATACAGCAACT